>JARHVA010009674.1:152500-155000 GCA_037957365.1 Torreya grandis
TGTAAGTCAATCTTGTTTGCTTTACTCTACATTAAATAGTATTAGAATATTATTATATAATTATAATTATAGATTAATTAATTTTAAATTAAATTTATATATATAATTTTTACTTTATGCTTTCTTAAATTAACTTGTCATGTAAGTTATATTATATTTAGTCTTGTTTTAGTAATGTTTTATTAATAAGAATTGTCTATAAGGGGGTGTGGTGCATTATTAATTTTTTTAAAATATTTTAAATTTTCAATACATTATTTTTATTAAGGTATAAAATAATTAATTCCATAAATCATGTATTTTTATATGTGAAGTTATTATGTATAATTTATAGTCAATAACCTCACATAATTGCTAGATTAACAACTAGTAATTTTAGGACTGATTAGTTGATACATAGATTAAATTTTATATTTAATAAAATATAATTTTAAATCCATCCATAAAATAAAAAAATTAAATATTAGACTCTCATACTACTCCAATGTGTGTGTCTGACATATCTTTTCCACATGACTTGATTGTTCTGAATCTATGATTGTTGGATTATCATGGGGACCCTCAAGTGTACCTTCATGTAATATTTATATTTGTATAAAAAAATGAGGATTTTGGTTCAATATTAATATAATTTATTTGTGATTACTTATTTTGGTTCCTATATATACCTAGTGAGTTCATAAATTCATTTGAATATGTAGAATAGACAATCTTAGAAAGATACATGATAAGTTATAGTCATATAGCCACATATGAGATAATCCAATATATTAAACATGGTTAAAAATATGATATACATTATTACATATTTATTTTTCACTATTATATTCACTCCTTAATTTATAAACCATGTGATCCTAAAATAAACTATAAATTGATCAATAGTGTTATAACACCTATCGGAGATGAGATACTTGGACCAGCTTATAAATAATTAAATTATATTTTTACTATGGTTATATAAATATTTAAGTAATTATTAGTTTTTCACAAGGTCCAAACCTTATCTCTCAATGTTTCAAACATTGATAATATGCATCCATGCACCATGGATGCATATACTACTTAGGTTAAGAAAAGCACGACACATATAATGAATCTTGTTTCAAGACAACCCAATTTTTTTTTGAGAATAAATACATAATTATATGGAGATTTTTGGTAGGAATTTTATTTAGATACATTATGTTCATGACTTAGTCAAAATTATAGTCCAAATTCCTACACTACAATAATATATGTTTTGATTACCATATCATTAGAGGCCATTTAAAAAGTCAATGAATAATTATGTATGAAAACATTAAAGATATTATTTATCAATAAAATATCATTCTTAAATACCAATCTTCCCTGATAATTATCATCTTTTACAAAGAAGGTAAACCTCTTAAGAATGTTTCACAATCAACAACATTTGATATTAGTGATAAATACAATGAACTCAAGAATTATATCATGAAAATGATGATTTAATTCATGATGATATATAATTAATGTGTATTTATGAACCCATACATATCTATTAGTACCTCACACAATCTAATATGGGATTTAACATATACATATTTCAAATTTTCCTTTTAAATGACATCTTTGTTAATTTTAGTTATAATGCATGGTTAATTATATCATATCATAACACTTTATTATTTTAATTTCAATGTGTGTTTATTGCTTCATGTATGTAATCATATACAACTTGAGACTATTAATATATTTTTAGATTTATATGACATATTATATATTTATATTATGACATTCCATTATTTGGAAATACTACCCAATATTTATACCGATCTCCATGATGAAAATATCATTTGATGATTTAGGTTCTCCTTGTATATTATATGATAATATCAACACTATGTTTTTCACATTTATTATTCATTGATATTAAATCATGCCTTTAGATAACTTACACACTAGTTTTGATTTCATATATCTAGTGCTTCACCGATACATCAATTTGCATGACTTATTTCTATCTATACAAAAAAATGAGGATCATGGTTTAATTTTACTTTTGTTTCTTAGTATATTAAATTTATTTTCATTATTTTTGTTCATTGTTTTACCTAGTGGGTCCTTAAATTCATTTTAATTCTCACAAGAGGCATTCATAAAATATACATTATTAATACTAGATCTAGAGCCATATGTGAGAACATCCAATATCCTAAGAAAGTTAAAAAGGGGGAAATTCAAGTGATTACATTTTTATATTTTACTATCATATTCACTCCTTGATTTATCAACCATGTTATCTTTAAATAAAACATATATTTAACAATGGTGTTGTAACACATATCATAGATAACTTGATTGGAATGACTTAAAAATCATTCCCGTATCCTTCAGCTATGGTTACCAACATTACAAAAGAAATATTATCTTGGAATAAGGCCCATATCTAACATCTTAGGGATTCAAACATTGATAATATCCATTCACCTACCATGACCACATATATCATGGATTAAGAAAAGAAAAACACATA
>JARHVA010009674.1:162500-187500 GCA_037957365.1 Torreya grandis
GATGTTATTTGGGGCTCAATAACCCTCACTTTCATCACATAATGAACCAAATAATAAATTATCTTAATCACATATGATAATGGAGCCAATTTGACCCCTCTTGAAACTAATAATTACTATACTATGTTATTTAGGGATTAATTAGCGTTAATTTCATCACATATTTAGCCAATTAGTTGATTCATGTAATTAATGATGTAATTTGGGAAAGTTGAGCCTCATGATCCTAATTTCAATTTGATAGGATGTGATTGGGGTTAATTCATCATAAAATAAACCAAAGAGTTAAATGGTTAAATTACAATGGAAATTAGGGCATATTTTATCCCCTTAAAGTGATTTGTGATAATGTGATATGAATTTGGCTTATAGTATTTCAAATTCAAACACAAATTTAGCAATATAGTCAAATGGTACAATCAATGACTTGATTCAAGCCAAATTGGACATTGTTAACTTTATTTTAACTATATAGGATGTGATTTAGGGCTCGATCGACCCCAATTTTATCATATAATAAAATAAAGATTTAATTAGTTTAATCATAGAGGCAATAAGATCTAATTTGAGATTTGTCAACCTAAATTTAATTACAAGACATGATTTATGGCTAAAATAATTGTCATTTTATTATAGATTGAGCTAATTGTTTACTTGGTATAATTATTGATGTGATTGGGCCACATTGAGAAAAGTTCAAAAATAATTTTTATTATAGGATGTGACGGATACATTAAGTTCATCGAATCATAGTAGTAGGGGAAATAATTGAAACATGTATTAGGTAATTCATATGTATTAGTGTGTGTAATTTTTCCTTTGAATAGTAATATAATGTAGGCCTTAACATCATTATTTTATCAAATTAGTAATTATGTCCCCACATCTATAATTTTCATCATTATGAACTTTACATAGGTTATTTTTTAATAATTTCAAATTTATCCTCATTGTCAAAATTTGTCAACTTTATATGATCATGAGTGATGGAATTCAATATAAATCTAGGGAAAAATTAAACCACAAAATGTTGAATAAATTAAAAGTGTTGATATAAAAACAAAGGTAATGAATGCAAATACTTCATGAAATACAAGTTACATTTTCCATTCCCAATGAACCAAATGTCATAGATAATTATGAAATGAATAATGATTATTAATTTATGCCTAAAAGTCTAATTGATAATCCTGATTTCATACCAAATTATAAATGATACAATTTTTAAATTTGGTGATTATGATAATATGCATGAGTATTTACCCTTTAAAAATGAATAAAATTACATGGAAACACTAAATGGTGAAAGTAACAAATAAAAACATTGCATGGAAGCACTAAATACTGAAATTAAAAATGAAGTAAACTATATATGAACATCAAATGAGTAAACTAGGAATGAAGGAAAAAATATGGAAACACTAAAACAACAAATTTTACCTTTGAGAAATCCTCTTAGGATAGAATACCCATGTACTTAATTGAAGAGGATGAAATTAATTTAAGACCAATGGTTAATAAAATGTTTGACCATCATTCAAGAAGAAAATCTAAAATAATTTTGGATATTTGCATTAAAAATATAAATGGTACTCGAAGATGTCAATTATTTGTTTCACTAATTAATTTTCTTAAAATGAGACCTAAAATTAACTTCCTTAGACTAAAAACATCTAATATTTATATTCAAAACAAGGCAATTATTTAAAATCTACACAATGCATACCATATTGTAGGCATGAATAAATGCATCAAATATAGTACTAACACTACCCGACATATAATTTCAACTTGTATAAGAAGTGGTAAAATAAAGATAAAACACTTAATTATACAAATAAATATATCACTAAACATAATCTAAAAATAATAATGAAATAAATTGGGATACATAAAATACTTAATGCTTCCAATAATAATGAATTCTAAGAATTATCTAAAATATTCCTAAGGAAATTCAAGGATAGAGATATTGCTCTCAAATAATTACATACACAATTATAGAAATAAAAAACAAGGTTTTCACAAAATATAAAAAAATGTATAAAAAAATAAGAGTGTTTTCTCATAACTATGAATCACATCAAAATCATTTATTAGACATTACCATAACACAAGTTCACTCCAAGTTTAAATAGAAATGTTGAAATTTTTATATTAGTTAAAGATATTTTGAGATTCCCAAACATTTATATGCCCAAATAAATATAACACACAAAACTTTTTGGTATAGGAAACATGTTGGATTTTCAATGCATTGTGATGCTTTTCATCATGTATGTTGTACTTTGTATATTTTAAATATTTTTGAATAATGTGGAATGGAATTTTCACAAAAAATTAGCAAGAAAATCTATTCTAACCATTTTTTTGAATGGCTAGATGAATATTTTGATATAAAAAATCATTATTGTATGGAACTTCAAACATTTATGGTGGATTATCAAAATTACAAACATTGTATCCATGAGTAGAGTAAAATTTTAATTGGACAAGAATTAGTTGGTATTAAAAATAAAAATTTGGAAATGTCAACATTAGTTGATCCATCACATTATTTTTAAACTACTAAAAACTATATTCAACTCATGTACTTCATACGAACTTTTTACTATATTTTGTCATCACCTCAATGATGAATATGCATGTCCCACTAAATTTCCTACTGAAATTTCTCAAAATACCATGGAATATCCATTATTAAAACATGCTCTTCAGCTACAACCACTCAAGGATAATTCAAAAAAATTGTATCCATTTTCAAACCTTATATTTAAATCAAAAACCCCAAGCATACTAAATATTGCTTCATGAAGCTAACATTATTAAATTTTACATATAATGTTTAATCTCACAACTATTGAAAAATTTGTCTCAGATAGACTATCTTTTTTTCTTTAGTTTTACTTAAGATAAATATATAATTAATATCCATTGGGATAAAAATACCTATAAATGGTTTCAACACTTGATTCGATAGTATCATGAATGTACTCGATGCATTAGTTAACCAAAATAACATGGATAGTCACTCATATAATCCTTCCTACATTTTTAATTTTTTCTTCAACTCATCATCTTTGATTATAAAATTTTTTTGGTATCCACTCTTAAATTAAATATTCATTAATTATTTCACTCCACTTAATCAATCAATAAAATCATCTATGTGCAAAAATGGAATTATATTCTTATTAGTTATATTTTTATTCCTTTAGACTCAATGCACATCATATATGTGTCTTATTTCTTAAACACTAATACTATTTTAACCGTGCATAGGTTCAAAATATCTCTTATCAACCCTATGGCTGACATCTCATGTAATTTATTTTCAGCTCTACATTCTTATTATCAATCAACCTGTATGCTTATTTTTTTAAAAACTTGTACTTAAAATCAAATCCATGTGTTGAATTATACTTTTCATACGTAGAAAAACATATAGTATATCATTATAAATAATATCTATAAACTCAATTTAAAAACTTTTCACTGTGTGTGGAAGTATTTATTTCATTATGCCTAAACCTTTAATTTACATTGGATTTAATAGCATTGCATAACGTGCATTATGATTCTCTTCTTTTAGGAATTATTTTCTCAAAATAATCAAAAGTATTTAACCTTTATAAATTCCTCACACTTATTTATAAAATGGTTTAAAATTTTTATTTCTGCATATTTCACAAACACATCAGTGTTTATGTGGCCATTATTCTACACCTTTTGATCATTATTACAAGATCTCTTAGGTAACACATGAAAAGTTTCCATGGATACTATGTCACATAGAATTTAAAATTTTGTAGGTATTTATTTGAAAAAATTACCAAACATTGAATCATTCAAAAAAAATTGTTTTCTTTCAACAATGGATAAAATATATATGGATTTAAATTTGAAATTTTCTTCAAACAAAGGTTTTATGCCATCTCTTTTGAAATAACATAATTTCCACTACCTCTGTCAAAACTTAACTTTCAACACTTTATAGACTTGTAAATGGTTTTTAATAAATTATTCTTGCATATGACACTATTAACCTCCTTTTTTGGTTTAAATATCACCATATTAATCATGAGTGCTTCTCTAATTTTTGGTCCATATACATTTTAAATAGATGTAATATTTTTTATATGTTTCCAAGATATTTAAATTCACATTGATTCTCCTACTACCTTAATTATGTGTATTTGGGAATTCAAACTCTATATTCCTATTTCCACCACATTTGAAACATGGACCCATGAATAATCTTCCTCTACCTTTCCCATAGAATCATTTAGCTCTTGCAGATGTCATTTCCCTTTTTGCACACTATTATCATTGAGTTAAGGAGTAATATTTTCTATTTATTAAATAACAAAATATTTAAATAATTTATTATCCTCACATGTGTGAAAAAATTACTCTCCCTCATGTTGCTCATTACTATCTAAAATGAAAATTCTTTGTCATCGATGTGCACTGATAGGCTTCTTCACTAGGTCATAGCTAGATAATACAAAAAAATGTGTTGTATGGAAATGTAAAAATCCTTTATGTATCTTGAGATATTATTGGTGTCATATTAAAAATTATAAATTCTAATGGTAGGTATGTGATTATCTTTGGTATAATATTTTTTACTCATCTCCATAATGTTTTTGTAAAATTATGTAAAGAATTTAACTAGTAATTAAAAATTATGAATCTTGCCTTAAAATTCACTACTAATTTATCACAAGTCTTGATTTAATATTTATCTATATGGAATCTCTTTTTCTTCACATGATCCCACCACAAGGATGCATGATACTTCAAATTTTTCCATGTAGATTTGAATTTATTGCGATCCTATATGCCTTCATAATCAAAGTGTTTATAAAACTCAGTGATCCATTTAGCAAGTTATTTAGGACTCAAACTCACTAAATAAGTATGAGTCTCCAATTTCAGGTTATTGTTCATCCTTATGACTATGTGCTGGAATCCATCCTTACATTCACCAAAATATTATTATGTTAGTTAGTTCTCAAGTTCTTTTTCTACAACCTCATCATCCTCTAAAACTTATTGGAATTGCATGGTCTCCATAGCCTCCAAACAAGCTTGTATATTTATTATTGGTTTAACTGATTCTAAAATTATTGGTGATCTTGGTTGTATCATATATCTCACATTGAAACCTCCTATGTGTGTCATGTCATCTAAATCAAATAAAAATCCCTACACCTTCTACCTAAAATTCATGATAGAATGTGTCTTCATATATTTCAAAGTATTACTTAAACTTAATGATCTAATCAATGATTATTTTAGTAATAAAATGAACTAAATATGTAGGAGTGTAAAAATTCAACTTACGAATAATCCTTACAACTATGTGTATGAATATATCTCTCATAATCAAAGTATTTTTTAAACTTAGTGATCCAATCAATTAATTATTTAAGACTAAAAAACACTAAGTAGGAGTGTCCAAATATATCTTATTTTTCATCCTTTATACTATGTGCATGAATATTTCCTTAAGATATTAAAAATATTATTCTATGGCCTCATTATTTATTTCATCATCCTCTACAACACCTTGACATTATATGTTTTCCATAGCCTCTAAATGGGCCTTCATATATCTTATCAATTCAACCAAGTTTACAATTATAGGTGATTTTGGTGGTCTATTTGCTCTCAAATTTAAACCTCCTATATGTGTTATTTTATATAAATAAAATAAAAATCCCTACACCTTATACCCCACACTTATGCTATAATATTAATTCATTTATTTCAAACAAATTTCACAAATGTAAAACATAGACTCCATGCTCTCACCTGCAAGGAATATAACCTTAATCTAATGAAAAATAATGTAGTAATTATTGAGGCTATAAATAAATATATGTATTCAAGAAAAAAATATTTATAATTACACAAAAAATTAATGAAACCAATTTCAATAACAATAAACTTCAATTTTTATCAATGAACATAAATATAGATTACACATACAATACATCAACTTGCAATCTCAAATGAAATTCATTACAATATTAGATCCTCTAGTTTATACTTTTCCACTCATGGTATTTAAAATTTTAACTTTTTTTAATACTACATATGATCCTCAAGATTTTTTACTAGATGACTCAAGTGTGAGGTCATGTTTATATACACATAAGACCCATATACTTATAGCAATGTGCTCAAGTATCCACTAAAACAATTAAAGATAGATTAATTTCCAAATGGAAATACATCATGAAACAACACAAATTTAATGTAATAATACATTATTTACAATAATACTCCATGATTCAAGGAATTTTATGTATATGGTTAGGATTGTCCCAACTCTTCTATCTAAATGTTCATAATGCATGACATGAATGATTGTAAAAATGAAAACTTTCAAAAAAATCATAACCTTTTAGGGCTAACTCAAAATCAAATTCAACTAAAAAATGTGTGAAATATTTATTTTGAAATGATCGACATATTCATATTGTTGAGCACCAACATAATGTACAAGATATCACAAGCTTAAAAAATTAAGTTATGTAATATAACAATTTTAAAATTGTAATTTATGTGGGACATAGAAATACATGTGTAATGATTAATAAGTGAAAAATGTCTAGAGCATAAAATATGCCTCTTAAAAAAATTCATGTAACAAAATAAAAGAAAAATATATGTGTAAAAAGCTTCACAAAATAACACAAAGAGAGCTTGCACATAAATTGACTTACACATAAATTTAAACATGTTTAATTTATATTTTTATACATCATTAAAAGTTAACATGGATGATATTACACTAATATGTAATAAGTTTCATTATTATAATTAATAAATTCAAGTAAGACATTGGCCAAAGACAAAGAAATCAAAGTTCAATAACAAAAAAACTTAACAAATTGGAGTTTTCAAATTTTTTGCAAGGAATAAAGAATTATTCAATTTCATGCATGGAATTCAGTAGATCAAAAATTCCACATATTTTAAGTAAATACTCATAGAGTTAATGGGAAAAAACTTGAAAAAAATCCCATGGGTTCACATATATGAAAAAACTAATTTTATAGATCCCTTGTAATGGATTCATGGATTTATGGTCTCAATAAATCTCCATTAAATATGTAGTGACCCAAAATTCCAAAAATTTTATGAGTATGTCAAAGAGATAGGTTTCATAGAGAGGTCTTATTCATAAAGACTATAATTTAACTCAACATAGAGTGCACAATTCTAATGTTAATGTTTGATATATCATAGAGTGGATTTCATAATCTCGAAGCTCATTAGATTAGAAAGAGGTCAAAAAGTCCATGGTGATAATTAACCAATGTGTAACTACTATTAATTAAATTTTATAAATTCATGATCCCTTAGAAATACATAGAGGACACAATAATCAAAACACATTTTGGAAGTAACATAATAAGAATAATTTCAAGTGACCTTATCATTCACATAGAATATCCAAATGAGGTGTTTTATTTCTCTTTTAAATGATCTTTATGAGATATTTTGATTGGTAGTGACCATGATGAATTTAATCACACATGTGATATATGTTTTGTAATTAACGAAACTAATAAACTGTTGATGTCTCAAAATTGCACTAGATCTTAATCAACAATAATGGGAAGTTTCAAGCTATGGGACAACGCGGCTTGAAAACAACATCCAAATTTTAAAGAAGTTGGTCTCTTCTTTTGTATTGGGTGTTGTGGACAAGGGATAGGAGACTAAACAAAAAATACAAAATGCAAGAATTGAAACCTAACTATGGCAATGCACTTGAGAGTAATCCTAATCCTAACCCTAACCTGAGCACAGTGAAACTATTATGTGATTCTATTACATTTAGGAGCAAACAAGTGCATGATCAATGTAAAAGATTGGAATAATAAAAATAGAGGCTCACAATAGGGGAGTCTTTTGCTGAGATACAGGAATTATCAATAAAGGCATAGTGTTCAATCTTCTTAATAGAATCTTCCAATCACATTAGAGGCACAAAAGTCACGCACAATTATGTAGAACTTCAGACTCCAGAAAATGGGACAGAAGCAAATAACATTTCTAATCACAACACTAGAAAATCTTCAGCATAGACTACTTTGCAAATGACACAGATAACATCGACAAGGGCATAGTGTTCAATTTTCTTATTGAATCTTCTAGTCATACAAAAGATGAAAAAACACACACAGTCATATAAACCTTTCAAATCAGGAAAATTTAACAAAATCAAATGATATTATTGGTCAAAAACTCTGAAAGTCTAAAACTATGAGAATTCCCCACTTTAGATCTTACAATTCTTCTTTTATAGCCCCAGATACGTAAATAAAAATAATAATAATTTGAACTTTGGTGCATTCAATGCTTCGAAAAGCCATGCTGGAGAAGAACGGCTGCCCTTAACTATGACATGGCGATTCCTGACTAGTTCCTCTCTTCGCGCCTGAATTTCAAATTTCATCACCTACTGGGCCACTCAACTGTCTATTCTACCTCTGCTATTAGGAGACAAATGGACAGAATCTTCAATGCTTGCAAGCCCTAAAAAAACTACCTGGTGCACTGCTCCATCTACTCAAATTAACTCTCACCGAATTTCCCTCCATTTTTGCTATAACAGGTAGACAAACACTCTATTATGTTTGTAATGGGAGAGGACCCTTATCCAATTTATGAAAAACTCTCCTTTAGGCAAATTGAAAATGACATTTGGTTCTCTTTTCCAGGTTCATCAAAGACACGTGGCCCTCTCCCTTTCCTTGGCTATGTTGTAGATTTATTCAGGACTCATAACAGGCTCTTATAGATGGTGACACCTGACAGCTTCCTTGGATTTTGAAGTAACACCCGAGGCCCACCACAACCTTTATTCAAAAATGAAACTCAAGGATGATCCCTTAGATTTTGACACATGGAAATCTCTGTTGCTCTTGGGATGATAGGTGGCATCTTCCACTTCTTCGTCTAAAGGTACGTGGCACCTTTCCCTGCCTTTTGGGGATGGGGTAGAAAGGGACCAGAGATTGACACTTGGCAGCCTCTGCTACTCTTAGCACTTGAGCAAAATTAAATGATGCCTTTATGCATTGAATGAAATCATTGGACTAAATTCTCTCGAATGATGACACGTGGTGGCTTGCAATTTCTCTCCAAAAAGGTATTTTAGGGCCTCCGTAATTGCCACTTGGTGCTTTCCGCCTTCTCTACTGCCTTATGTTGAAAGTCTTTGAATGAAGTGTGGATGCTGATATGAGACACGGATGCTGAAATGTGGTGCATTTTGCTTAACTGCTACTAGGTATGTGGCATGGTTAGAAGATCTCAAAGGTTACAAAAAGGGGACTCAGGGAACTCCAACTGTCAGTTTTGTCTCTCAGAAAGCGACACGTGGCAGCATCCACTTGAACTAAAAATTGAGAAAAAACGAAATGAAGGAAACAAGGGGAAAAAGACCTGCTCAAAGGGCAACACTTGGTAGCTTTCACTGCATCTCAACACTTAGGCAAAATGAACCAGCCCTCTGCTTCAAAATTTTATCGCTTCGCCCGAAGAACCAAAATTGCAGTGCTCGACTGAAAATAATTGAATACAACATAGAGTAGGAAATTACTCTACAATTATTGGTGACCATCAGGGATTTTGAGCCTACTCAAAAAGAACCTGACTCCCACTCAATCAAAATTTCAAAATTTACAGCTTTAAAAGAGCTATCTGGAAGATAGACCACTCATGGTCGGATAATCCTTGCTTGTTCTGCAACTCATCAAAAGCCAAATCCAAGCTAATGAGATCTTTGTGTGAGAAGGTTTGCAGGACTTGGGTAGTGGCTTTTAGCTTGGATTCTAGTAGGAAAATAGGAATTAGAATAGCTTTGACCTCAGAGGTTGGAGAATCATCCCGCAAGCTCTGAAAAAATGTTTAATCCCTTTACCTGGCTAGCATCAATCATTGGATTTGGTCCACCATCAGCACCATACTCACATCTAGAAATGGGGAAGGAAGACCCAGTCACACTAGATCTTCAATGTCTTTCCTCATTTTGGCGATGCCTTCTTTGATGACATTGAGACAGCTTCTGCAATTGTTGGCTGCGGCATTACGACTGAGCTCCTCATTGACCCATTTTGCGGTGGCCATTCTATCATGAATCCTTATAGCTACCAATGTTGCATCCCTTGAGTTGTAGAGCTTCTCCAATAAAGAATGAGATTATATGACTCTCTTGGAGATCGAGGCTAGAGTTCTCTATACCAAATTCTTGACCATCTCACACAGCTACTGTGCATGGCATAGGAAGGTGAAAAGTGGACTAAGCTAGAGAATCTCCAAATAAATTATCTCCCATGCTAACTTGTAGAGTTCCTTCACTAGCTTCACCATTTCAACACCTCTTGGCCTATTATCCAGTTCAATTTCTAGTTGCATGGTCTACTGCTACTCTTCCTGGAGCTAGGCTTGAAAAGCCGCACCCTTATTCTATTCTTCCAACAGCCTTTTCTATGATTGGGTAACTTGTAGTTGGAGTCCTTCGACTCTTCCCTACAATGTTGCATTTTCCCATCTTAGAGTTTTTGTTACATCCTTGGCAAGTACAAGCTCTACTTTCAAAGAATCATTTTGGGCCTAAATTACCCATTGAGTCTGGAGGGAAACAATATCTTGCAACTATTTCTATAGACTAGCTATCTCATTGTCCTTCTAGTTTATTTGTTCAGCCAAACTATTGCAATTTGCCTTTTCTGTGGCCAGGTCCACCTCCATCTTCTGTAGTCTCCTTGATATCCTCAAATAATCTTCTGTGACCATAGAAGTGGATTCGATCATGACCTCGACTCTATCTTCAAGCCTGAATAGGGACATGTCGATGGCCACTGAATTCATGGTGTAGTCTTCCAGCCACATTTGTTTGCTTGACTTGGCAACATTGGGAAAAAAATGGGTCACCATCAGCTGCTATTGAATGGGGTCAAATTGTGACACCATCGGCACTTTATTCACTTTAATCCTCTTCTTCTCCAATTGGGCTTCTCTTGCCTTCCTTGTAGCATCAGCCTGCATCTGGAAAGTCGAAGGGGATATAGTATATCCCCCTGCGAAGGGAAATCCTTGTGATAGGCCGTATTGGAGAGCCATTGGCTGGCTAGGGGTGAGTTGAAGGGGCATTTTTTTGGGAACAGAGGGGGAGAAATAGGGTAATTTTAAGGCTTGAGGCATCAAGGATGAAGTGAATTGTGAAATGGGAATGGTAGCAGTGGTGGGAGGTGTCATTTGGCTGGGTGGAGGCATGGATTGAGAGGGAGGAGGGGGAGTAATTCCTACCTAAGGATAAGTTGTAGTGCTCTACACTGGGTGTTGTGAAGGCTATTCTTCCTTTTATGGGTCCAATTTGGACTGCACCCTTCTTCTCTTCTTGGGTGTTTATGATGTTCCCGCCATCTCTAAATCTCTTGTATAATAACCTGGTATGAACCTTTTGTAACATAAAAACATGCTTGCTGCAACAAATTTCACTAGGTGCCACAATCACAATGAGTAAGATATTTTCACAAGAATGCTTGAAAGTTTGTAAACTTTAAAATTTGCTAAGGGATTTTTATGGACCTATCAAGTCCCAAATAGCATTATAAATTAAGGCGATCCTTAGGAAATCCTACTCAATCTTTGGGAAACAATGAGGTTGACACATTATGTGGTGCAAGGTACCTTGGAGATTTTGAAAGATTTGGGGAAGTATTTATTGTGGCAAAAAATAAAGAATTAAATAATTTCTAAGACGCTGACTCTGCGTTTAAAACACTTACTTTAAAGGAAAAGCGGGAAAGCAAAAAACAAAAAAAAGCAATGCGGGAATGGAAACTACCTAACTACATTAATTACAAATCCTTATTTTCCTTCAGGATCAAAAACAAACTTTCCCACGTCCTCTTTATGACAATCCAAATTGCCTTGCCATACTAGTGATTACAATAGATATGTCATTGATGGAATGTTCTCTGCACCAGCCACACAGGTCTGCCTACACTGGAATGAGTCTGAGCAAAACATGTATTTGACACCTATGAACTCTTCTTGTCCTTGAATACCCATCGAATACTGGTTCTTCATGTTTTCAAGTGTCATCAAGAAATCATGGGCTATTGGTTCTTCATGATGTGCCTTTTGATATCCATTATCTTTCGGCACATCTTCAGATTCTAGCTTTATTTCATCATCATGCTCTTTGATGACTTCATCCTCTTGCAAGGGTGAATTAAAAAGTTGGCATCTCTTCTGCATACTCATTTGAATCTCAAGGCTTTCTTCTTCATCTGAAACCAGCTCAGTGCCTCCTATCTCAATGACTTGGTTGCGGGAGTGTCCATATTCCTCCATATCCTCTTGCAGAGTGAGGAAAAAATCTAAAATGATCTCCTCCTCATCAAAAGTTAAAGAAAAATCTTATGGCTTATCCTGTTTCTCATCAAAAGGGGAGTCTGTGGTGATCTTCTCCTCTTCTGTACTGATGTAATATTCTTGTTTGGCCATGAATTGAGCGTATTCTTCTGCATACTCAATTGCTTCCTTTAAAATATATTCTTCTTTGAAAAGGGCGAAAGAAGGTTGTGATGGAAAATAAGAAGCTTCTTGAGTAAGGGTGGAAGGAATTTGAGGGGAAAGTGAGAGTTTGGGATACTCTTCCCTTGCTGCTATCATAGACTCTGCATTATTGGGGAATTGGTCTTGATGATTTTGACCTTGTTCGTGAACAGGGGCGGCATATGTTTGATATGGGATTTGTGGTGGTGGGTATGAAGTTTGGTAGACTTGGTAAGGCTGGTTCTCATGAATGCTTAGCCTCTCTTCTAGGAACACAATCAATCCAAACACTTCTAACATCTCATATGTAAGTTCTTGCCAATTCACCCTCTCAATGGGATCCCACTCACTTTTAATCAGGTCTATTGCGTCCATTACTTGATAGATGATATGACAAGGAATCTCTTGGCCATATCCCCTTCTGCTATCAAGCTCTAACACATATTTTTTAAATCCTAGCAATGGTTTTTTAAAAGTGAAAATAAGGTTAGGTTCAACATGGGAAGAGACATATTGGGGGGACTGGGAATAAGACTGATGTGGCTCATAACAATATGCATCCTCATTACTCGACATGATTCTAGGAGAAGCTTTTTCTTGATAAAACATATTTGAAGGAGAATAAGACTCATAGCTATGAGTTATAGAGTTATACATACCAAAGGGATTTCTTGATGATACTGCTTGATTCGCTAGTGATGCAGAGTCATTGTTGGTGTCAATAAAAACCTCCAAAGGTAGATTAGCTGAAGAATACACCAAAATTCTTCAACTCCTTGAAAGATTAACCCACTGGGCATGCCAAAAATTGTTGATGTCTCAAAATTGCACTAGATCTTAATCAACAACAACGGGAAGTTTCAAGTTGTGGGACAATGCGGCTTGAAAACAACCTCTAGATTTTAAAGAAGATGGTCTCTTCTTTTGTATTGGGTGTTGTGGAAAAGGGATAGGAGACTAAACAAAAATGCAAAATGCAGGAATTGAAACCTAACTATGGTGATGCACCTAAGAGTAATCCTAATCCTAACTTGAGCACAGTGAAACTATTATGTGATTCTATTACATTTAAGAGCAGACAAGTGCATGATCAATGTAAAAGATTGGAATAATAGAAACAGAGGCTCACAATAGGTGAGTCTTTTGCTGAGATACAAGAATTGTCAACAAAGGCATAGTGTTCAATCTTCATAATAGAATCCACAGAAGTCATGCACAGTTATGTAGAGCTTCAGACTCTAGAAAATGGGATAGAAGCAAATAACATTTCCAATCACAACACTAGAAAATCTTCAGCATAGAGTACCTTGCAAATGACACAGATAACATCGACAAGGGCATAGTGTTCATTTTTCTTATTGAATCTTCTAGTCATACAAAAGATGCAAAAACACACACAGTCATATAAACCTTTCAACTCAGGAAAATGTAACAAAAGCAAATGATATTTTTGGTCAAAAACTCTGAAAGTCTAAAACTATGAGAATTCTCCTCCTTAGATCTTACAATTCTTCTTCTTTTATATCCCCAGATACGTAAATAAAAATAATAATAATTTGAACTTTGGCGCATTCAATGCTTTAAAAAGCCATGCTAGAAAAGAACAGTTGCCCTTATCTGCGGCATGGTGATTCCTGACTAATTCCTCTCTTCATGCCTGAATTTCAAATTTCATCACCTACTGGGCCGCTCAACTATCTATTCTACCTCCACTATTAGGAGACAAATAGATGGCATCTTTAATTCTTGCAAGCCCCAAAAAAAAATACCCGATGCACTGCTCCATCTACTCAAATTAACTCTCAACGAATTTCCCTCCATTTTCATTGTAATAGGTAGACGGGCACTCTGTTTTGTTTGTAATGGGAGAGGACCCTTAGCCAATTTATGAAAAAATCTCCTTTAGGCATCAAAAAATGACATTTGGTGCTCTCTATTGGGTTCATCGAAGACATGTGGCCCTCTCCCTTTCCTTGGCTATGCTGTAGCTTTATTCAGGACTCATAACAGGCTCTTACAGATGGTGACACCTTGTAGCTTCTGTGGATTTTGAAGTAACACCTGAGGCCCACCAGAACCTCTATTCAGTAATGAAACTCAAGGATGATCCCTTGGATGTTGACACGTGGAAATATCTGCTGCTCTTCGGAAGATACGTGGCATATTCTACTTCTTCATTTAAAGGTACGTGGCACCTTCCACTGCCTTTTGGGGATGGGGTAAAAAGGGACCAGAGAGTGATAATTGGTAGCCTCCGTGCTCTTAGCACTTGAGAAAAATGAAAGGATGCCTTTATGCATTTAACAAAATCATTGGACCAAAGTCTCCCAGATGACGACATGTGGTGGCTTGCGATTTCTTTCCAAAAAGGTATTTCATGGCCTCCACAACTGCCACTTGGCACTTTCCACCTTCTCTATTGCCTTATGTTGAAAATATTTGAATGAATTATGGATGCCGATATGAGATGTGGATGTTGACATGTGGTGCATTTTGCTTAATTGCTATTGGGTATGTGGCACGGTGTGCGGATCTCGAAGGTTACAAAAAAGGGACTTGGGGAATGCCAACTATCAGTTTTGTCTCCCAGAAAGTGACACTTACAGCATCCACTTGAACTAAAACTCAGCCAAAAATGAGACAAAGGAAATAAGGGTAAAAAGACCTGCTCGACGAGTGACACTTGGCAGCTTCCGCTACATCTCAACACTTTGGCAAAACGAACTAGCCCTCTGCTTCAAAATTCTGCCGCTTCACCTGAAGAACCAAAATTGCAGTGCTCGACTAAAAATAATTGAATACGACGTAGAGTAGGAAATTAATCTACATAAACCATTTTAAATCATGATCACAAATGGTTAAAGGAAAGTTATAGAGGTCAGTATGGAGGTTTTAAACTCTTAGAAGAGAATAAATGTGATATTTGAAAAATAAGAATAGAGGGTCCCCTCGAGTGGTAATAAGAAGGATTATAAAGATAGGTACAATATATAAAAGAGGAGAAAGATCACATAGTAGAATAGGGGATGCCAAAGAAAATAATATGGCTATAGTAAGATGAAGTTTTGAAATCTGTAACTAAGATATTGATATTTTAAATTCTCAAGAGGTTTAGAGATAAGTAGAGTAATGAGAAGAGATTCAATCTAAATTTATATGTCATTGAAATTTATTTTTGAATTATAATAAATAAATGGATTTTATTTCTCTTGTGTGATTATGGTTCCATGACCAATGACATCACTTGATTTTGAACCTCTATTATGAATACATCAATTAACATCTTAATCTAAAGGTGAGGTGAGTGAAAATTAAGTAGATAAAATTCCACATTAACATAAGTATGCCACACAACACTCATATATAAATTAAGAGTTTAGAGGAACCACAAATAAATGTAAGAAGAAGAAACCAAATAAGGGGCACATAATGAAAGAGAGGTTTTCAACAATCTTAGATAAAATTGAGGGGAAGAGTAATAAGATATACATAGAAGAAAGTTCATCATACAAATAATAAGATTAGTATTTTCCATGGATCACTAATTTTATTTCTAAAGGAGGAGAGGAAAAATATAAACTAGGTGAGGAGGATGATGAAGTGAATAAAAGTATTCAATATTTTTTGGATGCATTTAGAGGTAGCCTATAATTTTAGATGACAATAAAGTAAATAATCATGGAAGGATAACATATTTTTTTCACAAGACCATCACTTTTGATTTACATAAGATAACGTAATGTAATAAAATTTTTGAATGGTGGAACTAGTTAATAATTTGGCATGGTGTAGTTTAGATAATTAATATATGGTCATGTATTGAGAGGATATGCTCATTTATTATATAAAATATAAGAATGAGAGAAGATAAATGGTGCACATTATTATTCCCTAAAAAAATAGCCCATTTTCAAATTTTCAAGTAGGGGGCCAATACTGATTGAGCATTATTTTGAGGTCATCTGAAGTATAATTCTATAATTTAAAATATTTTAAATCATGAATTGAGAATGATTTTATCTAATGCTTGAGAAATTGATTTGATTTATCTGGGTTATTAGTTGTTTGCTTAACATGATCCACAGGTTTCACCTTGCATTTATAGGGTGCTTTTAAGACTCAAACTGATTGAAGTTATGCATAAGTTTTACTATATACTCTACACTTCACCTTTGATTTATTTAAGTTCTTATATACATGGTTTTATTTACAGTATATGACTATATAGGCTAATTTATTTCATGTGCAGTGGGTTTGTTTTCTATGTTGTGTCTAAAACATAATTATATTGCACATAGACATATTTTAAGATCATCCTAGATTTTATCCTTTCCATTTGGAATCATTATAATATTTGGCATATAATTGATTATGTACAAGTCTTCTTGGTGACCCGATGGTGATTTCAATAGAAATATGTCTACAAAACATCCCAAGAAAGTGGAGTAGTGATATCCATCCATATGTCACCATCCCACTAACCTAGAAGTGACACTATCACGGACCTATGTATGGAAAATATTGGTCAAGTAGAGAAGAGGAATTCATCCATGTGTTACCATTCCACCAAATCAGTGGTGATGTTAGTATAAGGATGTGTATGGATAATGTTTGATAAGTAAAAAAGTGAGATTCATCCATGTATCATCATCCCACTCACTTAGTAACCTAGAAGGGATGTTATCATATTTATTTCTATATAAGTTATAGTTAAGTGGAAGATAAAGATCCATCCATATGTCATCATCCTAATCACTTGGAGGCTCTTGAGCTATGTAAAGTCCCTAAATTCTATCTATATAGTACAGTAGTGAGATATTGACACTTGTTACCGTATAGCTAACATATGGGACTGAAGATTAAAATTCATATAGATAACACCTTAGGAATAAATGGAATAGTGACATATAACATGTGTCCCCTAGAGACAGGTAATAAAATAATAAATACACCAAGGCTAAGTTCAAAATACTAGAAAAGATATATCTATCATGTTAAGATTACTAAGCATCCAATAACTTGAGAAAGAATCCACATTTCATTTAAATACAATATAATTTAGTTTTATAAACATAAAATTAAAATATTAAAGAGAGAAATATATTTCTACACTTAATTCACATGAGCTAGAAAATTAATGCATTCAATTCTTGCACCCAATACATCCAAAGTAATATATATTGAATTACCATTTTAATCTAACTACATTACCTCCAAGCTTTCCAATGTATTTTGAATCCAAAACCAAAGTGTAAGCTATGAATCAAAAACTCCATTGCAACCATGAATTTATAATTTCTTCACATAAATTTTGTTTTGCATAAAACATCATTGCCATCCTCATCTTGCATCCCCTTTCCCTTTGCTTACTCAATTGTAGGCACAAAAGAGTTTATACATACATACATACATACATACATACATACATACATATATATATATATAGTTAATATTAATCTTTGAAAAACTCGACTAATGAAACCTTATCCAAAATATTTGAATAACGTTTGAAATTTTGATTCAAATACATCAAATCAAATGTGTTATATATATATATATATATATATATATATATATATATATATATATATATATATATATATATATATATATATAACACATTTGATTTGATGTATTTGAATCAAAATTTCAAACGTTATTCAAATATTTTGGATAAGGTTTCATTAGTCGAGTTTTTCAAAGATTAATTTTGATTCAAATACATCAAATCAAATGTTATATATATATATATATATATATATATATATATAACATTTGATTTGATGTATTTGAATCAAAATTTGAAACGTTATTCAAATATTTTGGATAAGGTTTCATTAGTCGAGTTTTTCAAAGATTAATATTAACTATCTCTTTTCATGTAGAGATACAATGATGACTTTCTGGCAATCAAAGTAGCTAGTCTCCATAATTCAGTGGCTAAACAATAGGTAATGACCTATATTAACTTGATGTATGATTTATTCTTCAATTTTAGTGTTACTATAAATTGTTTTAATTTTATATTGACCAAGAGAAAAATCTCATACATCAGTGAGAATTTCATTGAGAATTATTATAAACTTCCCATGCCAGACATGACATACAAGTAAGACATGGTGAATTCATGGATTTAGAACAATAACATTTTCTATCAAGTTGAAATAATGGTCTGGTATCCCAATCAAATTCATAGTCTAAGTCCCTACTTGTATAATTTCTATAGCGATCTTCAAGCTAGGAGTTAGAATCACCATGGCACTTTTGAACAAGATATATGGCTTTTTAGCTAGCAATTATGTCAATGGGGTTTTGGTTCCATTATTAGATATAATTTTAAATTTTATCAAAATTATATTCCCATGGGAAATCATTATCTATAATTTGATTTAAAAACTCAACAATTCTAATAACTCTCCTAATGGGAATTTATATATGATGTCCTACATAGTGGATGCAATAATTGTAACTATGCATGCCTCCCATGCTTAACCTTCAAAATCATCCATTGAGTACCTAAATAACTGTATGTCATTAATTAAATATTATCTTTATAAATAGATTTAGGATGAGTATGAATAAGATAACATAAAAATTTTATCCCATAGTATATCAGGCCATCTATGAAATAATATGCCTAAGATATCTAATCATATAAAGAATACTATTAGTAAAATGGTTGACCATTGTCTATATCCTAAGTACACTATAACAATAATTTAGGTCACAAAGGAACACTCTTTATACCTAACAAGGATTGTTTCAGATAATATTTAAGAGTAGGAAATTAGTTTTCAATTGGTTGATAATATTTACACTGAGTTAAAGAAAGAAAAGCAAGCATCGCTCTTTCCCACCCCTCTAAGTATTGGTAGAATGTATTACATAAGGTGGGAGCACCTAAATTTTTTTGGGAAAATTATGAAAAATTATGGGTTTAAGCAACTACTTTTCATACATTGGTATCCTAGAGGGAATGTCAGAGGACACCTTAGGAAATATGAAAAATAAGTAGGAATAAACTATGGGCATCAAGGATATGATAATGATAGCATATTCATGAATGTTGAGGATTATTATTAGGTATAAATATGAATGCATATAACTAATATGGATGTGATAATAGCGAATATGATCCAATATGATCCAAATATCATAAGAAAAGATGCCAAAAGGATTAAGAAGAAATGATGTGTTTTTAAACCCATTAATGGACCCCCTTCTCAAGTGGAAGAGGGAATACAAGAGGAAGTTGGCCCATCTAGGCTAGCTCATATTGAAGATATAACTAGGAGTCATCCTACTTATCCTAAACAAGTAATTAATACTACCTCTCTATATCACATAGTTTAATAAGATAGGCATGTAACTATTGGTTGAAAAAGTAATAAATTTTCTATGTTTCCTCTACCTCTACTAACTATTTCATAACATGTATATATTCCATAATTTTTTTCAAAAATTCCTATTACTTATTCTCCTTTGATGCCACCTTTTAATATGTAGCCTACTTCACCATCCATCATTCTCCTAGTAGTGACTACTTTGGTCACTTCATATCCACCTACAATTCCCACTTCTTCATTATCTACTCAACTTCTTACTAGGAAAACCTCTACTACTGTTAAACCAATATTGGCATACATAAGGAATCCCAAAGCCCCACCTATTTCTTCACAAAAAATAGAAGTGAAGGAACTTCCTAAAGAGAAAGAGGATAAAATAAAGGGTGAAATAACAATAGACCATGCTAAGGTATATCATAGTGAATTAGAGGAAATGATGATGGATAATGAAGGGAATTGGGTATCTAAGAAAAAGACTACACAATTTTGGTTAGTAAGTGGGTAATTACATGGAGTTGGGGGGCCAAAAAGTAGACACATTTTACATTCAAATGAATTTAATTTTTTTTCATATGCAATTTACAAAAATTACATATGTGGTCTTGCCACATAGGCTCAGTAATTACTTGGCTAGGACTAGGTAAGTGGCTTTAGTCTTTAGATCTGTGTACATAGTTTTAGTATTTTTAACCATGCACATAGTTTTAAACTTAGAACTACATATGAAGTTTTAGTCTTTAGAACCACATACATGGTATTCTTGTTATCAAAATACATACACAAAATAGTTTAGTATTAGATTGACATGCATGTTATATCAATAATATAAACATTTCACTAAAATTTTATATTTAGATATGGATTATATTTTATTTTAGGATGCTTGAGAATGGTTTTAGACCCATAGGAGATATAATGCAAATTCTATGTTTTCAAGGATCCTATCATATTTTAGACTTAGTTAGATTCTAGGGTTTCAAGGTTTCAATATTTTAGGGAGACATCATAAGAGTTATGAAGGATGCATGAAGGGATGTAGGTATGATAAAATAGTATGATAATATCTCTCACAAAGTTGCATAATTCAATCCCACCCTATTCCCTATGCACCCCTTAATGTATACACTCTAGGATAAATGCATCAATGATCCCTTGATGCATACAAAAACCATCTAATGCACAAAATCATACACAACATGATTTACAACTCTGTGATACATTTATAACAATAATCCCACATAGAAAACACACACATCACTTCTTTCATTCCATAGATCATGGATATTTCTACCAAATTTTGATAAATTAAAGTATTTTTTACTTTTTCAGTTCTTATTGATTAATCTACCCCCTTGTCAATCAATACCCAATTAAATATCCTTGCCATTATGATTGGAACATAGAACCTAAACCCTATATGTTAAACCCTATTCCCTAAACCTTAAAACCTAAATTTTAAACCCTAATCCCATTTATTGAACCTAACTTAACATCATTTAGACTAAGAATTAGGTTCACAAGGCTTAATTTTCCCTAAATCACATCATTGATCGATTTAATTGACTAATTGTCTCAATCCATGATAATATTCATGATAATTGAGCCCAAAATCACATTCTATAGTCAGAAATAGGTTCAATAAGCTCAAATTATCCCCACTTACCTTTTTTATTTAACCATATACCGTGAAACATAAATATATTTTCCCCAAAACATTAAGACCTGAACCCTAAACACTGAATCAATTTATTTAGCCCCAATTAAAATCCTTTATATTAATAATTAATTTCATAAGGCTTAATTTGACCCAAATTGCATCACTTATTTCCCTAATTGACAAATTGTCTTAACCCATGATAACATTGGGGCTAATTATGCCCAAAATCATATTCTATAGTCACAAATAGGTTCAACGAGATAAAATTGGACCCAATTACCTTCGTAATTAGACCCTGTACCCTAAACCATAAACCATTTACCTTAAATCCTAAGACTTAAATTACACACTCTTTAAACCCTAAACCAATCATGTTAGCCATAAGTAACATCATTTAAACTAAGAAATAAGTTTAAATGGCGTAATTTGGCCAAATTACATCACTAATTTCCTCATATGACTAATTAGCTCAATTTTTGATGACATCAAGGATAATCAAGACCAAAAACACATTTTATAGTCATAAATAGGTTGAATAAGCTTAAATTATCCATAATTTCATTTGTAATTGGATCATAATCCTAAACCTTAAATAGTATGCCATGAACCTTAAACCCTAAATTGTATACCCTAAACACTAAACCAAATTATTTAGCCCAAATTAACATCTTTTAGAGTAATAATTAGGCTCACAAGGCTTAATTTAGCCTAAACCAAATCACTGATTACCCTAATTGGCTAGTTGGCTCAATTTATGATGACATTAGGGCTAATTAAGCCCATAATCACATTTTTTATTCACAAATAGGTTCGATGAGCTCAAATTAACCCCAGTTACCTTCATGATTAAACCTTGTGCATTAAAAACTAAACCTTATACCCTAAGAACTAAATTTTAAACCTTAAGTAATGAACACTAAACCCTAAATCAATTGATTTATCCCCAATTAACATACTCTATTTTCATAGGGTTGAATTTTACCTAATTTGTATCACTTATTTCTCCAATTAAGTAATTGACTCAACTTGTGATGAAATTATGGATAACGATGCCAAAAATTGCATTTTATGGTCACAAGTAGGTTCAGTAATATTAAATTAGCCCTAATTACCTTAATTATTAGACTTTATACCCTAAACCATTAACCATATACCTTAAATCCTAAGCCACAAACCCCAAACCATAAATCATAAACTCTTCAATCCCTAAACCAATCATTTTATCCCTAATAAACATCATTTAGACTAATAATTAGGTTCATAAGACTCTATTTGACCAAAATCACATCACTAATTAACCCAATTGACTAATTGGCTCAATCTATGATGACATGGGGGATAATTGATCCCAAAATCATATTATTTATTCACAAATAGCTTTAATAATCTTAAATTATCCACAATTGTCTTTGAAATTAGACCTTATACCCTAAACCCTAAACCCTTTACCTTAAAACCTTATTCCTAAACCTTAAACCCTAAATCATAAACCTTGAACCAATCCATTTATGCTAAATTAATATATTTTGGGGTAAAAATTAGGTTCATGAGGTTAAATTTGGCCCAAATTTCATCATTGATTTCCCTAATTGACTAATTATTTCAATCTATGATGGTATGAGGGATAATTGATCCTAAAACCACATTTTATAGTCACAAATAGGTAAAATAATCTCAAATTGGTCCTAATTTCCTTCATTATTGGGACCTATACCCTAAAACCTAAATATTATATGTTATACCCTAAGCCTTAAGCCCTAAACCCTTATCCCTATCTCATAAACCCTAAATCAATTGATTTTTTTGTAATTAACATCCTTTAAAGTAATAATTATTTTCATAGGGCTCAATTTATCCCAAATCACATCACTTATTTCCCCAATTGAGTAATTATCTCAATTTATGATGACATTGGGGATAATTTTGTCTAAATCATATTTTATAGTCACAATTAGGTTCAACGAGATCAAAATCCCCAACTACCTTCATGATTAGACCCTATACCCTATACCCTAAACCATATATCTTAAACCCTAAGCCCTAAACCATAAATTCTAAACCATAAACTCTTTAAAACCTAAACCAACCTTTTTAGCTCTAATGATCATCATTTAGACTAAGAATTATGTTCACAAGGCTTAATTTACCCTAAATCACATCACTAATTGCCCCTGCCTAAATTTATCAAAATATAGCTATGATATCCATGATTTATAAAATGAAATAAATTATTCATGTCTTTTATCTATGTGATTATTTTCATAAATTTACCACATAATTATAAAATAATGTTTTGTAGGCCTTTGTGCATTATATGGTTCACGTATTCATTAAGGACTCATCGATGCATTTCTCCCAGAGTGTATACCTTAAGAGGTGTAGAGGGAATGGCATGGGATCAACTTGTGGAACTTTGTGAGACATGTTATCATAATATTTTATCATACCTACATCACTTTTTACAACCTTCATACCCCCTATGATGTTTCCCTGATGTCTTGAATCCCTAAAATATGGCTAAATCTAAAACCTTGAAATGCTAGAATATGATAGGATCCTACAAAACCTATAATTTGCATTATATCTCCTAGAGGTCCAAAACCACTCTCAAACATATTTAATGTATATAAATAATATATAACTTAAATTATAATAAACTAAATGTAAACTTATTTTATTTATATACCATGCATACCAATCTAATACTAAATTATTTTGTGTATGCAATTTTATATCAATAAGACTACATATGCAGTTTGAAAGACTACTAGTAAAATATTATACATACATGGTAGTTTTTCATATGTGGTTATTATATTTTAATTTTGAAACACATGCCTTAAGGCTTAAGAATAGCTTAGATTCTTGAATCATAGACATGGAGTTGTAACACATAGTTGAATGCATGTTTTCTACCAATAATAACTGAATATAATTTCAACCATTCTATATGTTATCCATTTTATCAAAATTTTCCTTGGAAATAGTATTAAAACATATAATAAGTCTCCTCTTTCTATATATATTAATTTTTAATATGTTTATTACTTTAAGTTTGTTATTTGTATTTATTGACTAAGTATGTTTGTTGTATCACTATATGATGTGATAATTAATGTTCATATTTTTTATGTATCTTTATATTTTTTGATCCAAACTAGAAAAAATCATATGGTTGTAAACTATAACTAATTAGATATGCATTAAAAAAGGAAAAATCTAATTTTCAATATTTTTAGGTAGTTGGAAGGGTGCACAGTCGACTATACATTTTTTTTATCATATTTTAGGGTATACGGACTTGTAAAATTAGTAAAAAAATCATTACTCAACTTTTAAAAAATTAGGTTACAAAATTGATTATCTTTCCTAACTTTCTATAAAGGGATTTAAATAAAAAGCA
>JARHVA010009674.1:192500-282311 GCA_037957365.1 Torreya grandis
TTTTAGATTATTTCACTTGACATTTTAATATGCATCCTATGACTAGTTTTAAAATATATTATAGGGTTCT
This sequence comes from Torreya grandis, assembly GCA_037957365.1. Classification (NCBI taxonomy): domain Eukaryota; kingdom Viridiplantae; phylum Streptophyta; class Pinopsida; order Cupressales; family Taxaceae; genus Torreya; species Torreya grandis. The sequence continues at coordinate 192,571 of JARHVA010009674.1, forward strand.
ATTGCATCATGGACCCATTTCAAAGACACCTTTTTAGGATAATTTGGCTAGGTTACTAGTGTGAGTGTTATTTATCAACATGAGGTGAGATCCCAATGAGCCAATCCAAGCTTTCAATGCTAGATTTTAAAATATGTATAGTAGACTTGAGACCACTTGCAAATCTAATGAGATGTAAAAAAATGCCCTAGATCACATGATTGTTGTCTTCTTATGTAGGGTTATGGATACTAGAACATTAAAATTATCTTAGGATAAATATATTGATATTGATAAATAACTAAATCCTCAGATGCAATCATGAGCCCCACTAAATCTTGGTCTTATTTTCCTAGCCTTTAATCCAAATCTCAATGCAAGTTAGAATATTGTGGATCAAAAATAGACCCAAGTTTACACCTTAGTGTCTTTAACCCATGATCCACCTATTAAACACCTTAATTTCCTAAAAAAATTCATGCCTAACTAGTAAAACTATAATCAATCCTAGATAATGGTCAATGTTACAACTACACATGGTACTAGTTATGATTCCATAAAAATGGGATTAGAATCAATTTGGAGGATGGTGGATAATTTTATCAATGAGTGTCTAAGCGTGTATAAATGCATGGGGAGCACTGGTGGTCCAAACATCAATCATAACTTTAGATTTAAGAGATACAACAACCCTTTTAAAATTTTGGGAATAATCAAAAACATTAATTTCCATCTAATAAGATACCAAAAACTAACATCATGGATGTAGTTATTCCTAATTGGTGTCCACTTCAAATCACTATAAAACATGGTGAACTAGACTACATCAATTTTTTTACTTCCTTCAAGATATTTTAATAGGAGAGGGAGAGGCAATAATTTTTTTTAAATACTATAGATCCATATTATTCTATCGATTCAGGGAATCCAAACATGGCTAATGTATTTGAGACCTATGATTATCCATTTATAGAAGAAGATGATAATGAGATAAATTAAACCACCGATGAGATCCATGTTTTCCATAAATTTCATCATGCAAGGAACAACTACAATCTGAGGAATAACTAGTATATGACCACTTCAACACATCTAAATAATAATGTTACCACTCCCCCTGATTCAAAGGCCAATAATAATCTTCCTCATCCTAGGAAGGATGAACAATTTTAGACTATAGAGAAATATAGAAAATGAGGATACAACATTGTTGAGGATATGAATAAAATCAAGTCTAACATGAATTTTCATGAGTTATCCCAGATCACTAAGAAAAGAGAACTGTTACTTAAAGTTCTAATTGGGAGGACATCTGACAAATCCAAGGCATCCCATGATAATTTCATGGTTTTAAAGACAAACAAGAAGGTCCTTCTAATCTATGTAGTCTTCACTTTGATGAAGATAGAATAAAACAAGGTTTGGGTGTTGGTGTGGCCTTGGTTAATCCAGATAGAATGTAGTTTTTAGATACATGTAAATTATAACTCCCATGCATAATTAACACAAATGAGGATGAATATCTGATAAATGGCATTCCATTTACACTAAAGCATAGTACTAGGAAAATGTAAATCTTTGGTGACTTAGAAGTAGTTGTTACCTAGATCAAAAACACATATCAGTGCAAACTCACTTATTTAAGAAGTACAAAAACTAATAAATGGACTTGATTTTTTCCTTTGAGGTGTTCATCATTAGAGATATTACAAAATAATATAATTATACTATATACTCCTTCGTAGCCTCATCTACCAATATTGAACCTCTCAAAGAATCAAAGATGTAAAATTTCTCTATCAAACTTGTTGACCAAATTTGACCCTATAGGTCAAATTAGGGTATGTATTGGTAAAAATCTTCAGTTTTAGGTTTTTTTGGGTGTAATATTATTTTATAGGGGGTATTATATGCCTTTTTATGTTATTCCATATCACATTGGCCTTAGTCAATTAGTATTTTAGTCCATTTATCATTTTGGGGTCATAAATAGAGCATTTAATAGGTTGTACAAAATATTTGGTAATTTTGAAGATTATAAAATATTATGTCACATCACATATGTCCTAAGAGGTCTTAATCAACTTTCATAACTAAAAAGTGGTAGGCTCTTTAAAAGAAAGGGCAAATTTCTTGACAAAAAAGGAGAGTTTAGCACTTATACAACCCATGGGGAAGTGTACCACATAGGAGAAGATAATATAATTTATATTTATCTTCCCAAATCCTAGTTACATATTTTAAATTCTCTAGAAGGTCCATTTTTGAGATAAAACCATTATGCTCTTTTTTCACCCTTCTAGGCACATAGAACCAGTCTTCAGGTTTATACTTAGTATGGTTAACAGGGGAGGTTCTAGATCAAACACTTTATGGAGTTCCAATTAAACTCATATAATTTAATATACATAAAAATATTCTAAGTAATTGTTTCTTGTGCTTTATTAACCATCCTCATGAAGCTGATTGTGCTTTTTTGCTTGTTGTTTCATGCACCCTATAGGTTTTGATCTATTTTGGGCAAGTCATACAAACCAGTTGTTTAGGTTGGTTTAAGATGATTTTTAACTCATACTCAAATTATTTCCATTCTTATTTTAATTTTTAAAGTTGTTTGGATAGGTCAAGGACATCATATTTGTAAGAAGATACAACTTTTTGAGTTACAGGCATTTTCACCATTTTTAGGAACTTCATGCTTTTTCATGGTTTCAAAGGGTTGTGATAAGAAATTTAACAATTATTTAATATTATATTTATTACATTTAATTTTTAAATTTCATTATCTAAGGTAATTTCCATGATTTTATAGTCATATCCAACTTGCCAATCAGGCAACCATTAATGAATAGGTACAAGTGGTTGTAAGGAGTTCATGTTGAAAAGAAGTTATTAAATTTTTTTTAGGTGATTATTGATGTGGAGAATGTATTTTTTTGAATTTAAATAGGCTCATAAACATTTTAATTCCAAATACTATTCCCATCACACCAATCCTACTCACTGCCTATAAGTAATTTGACATTAACCTACCAGTGGTACCGCATGAGGGTCAATCATGTTGTAAGGGTGAAAATAAGTTGGATTTTTTTTTTTGGATTAAATAATCCAATTTTAAACCTTTTTAAAATTAAAAAAATCCATTTCAACTCATACACCTTGCAGACTGTCTAATTTTACATTTATTACATATATATGGAATATGTACCTACAAGGGTATTTGTAAAGATATATAAGCACCTATATAGAGAACATTAGATAGGTTGAGAAAATTTTGATGAGATATCATGTGTTAAATACCATATAAAACTTATTTATAGTGTCAAGTTGGTAATTTTAATTAGGGAATTTTCAAATCATGATATGACAATGTTCTGGGACATAATCCTCAAAATGGGAAAATAGAGTTCTTAAGGGTTTTGTTGATATCATGGAACATGGTTTAAATTACTTTTAAGTCACCTTTATGATTAGCTATTTTATATTATAGCATAAATAGGTACCTTAAAATGTTTAAAGGGCATAAATTTAGTGGAGGATTATTGTTTAAGAGTTCCAATATGCACTTTTAGGCACTAATTTTAAGTAGTACTAGCTACAGGTTTTGAACTCCAAGGTGATTTTTCCACTTAAAAGTTGTAATACAAGACATTAATCATGGTTTAATGGTTTAATATGGTATAATATAGTATAAATTACTTAATTATCATTTAGAGAGGATCATATACTATGTTTTAGACTCCTAAGGTAGCTTATAGGTGTCCTTTCCTCTTATAAATGTGTACCTATAAAATACCTTCACTTTTATACCATTTACAACAAGGACTTAAGTGGGGAAACACATAATTTGATATATAAAATTTGATTATAAATGTCTCAATTTAATAAAGTGCGATTTAAAACGTTTTCCAAAGTAATCTTTGTATACATACTTCCCCTTATTTGAAAATGTCCACCTACAACCAACTATATATGGCTAAGAGGAGGCAATGGGTTGAAGAGTGAAGTGAAAATGTTAAAAATGAGTATAAGGATTACAAGTGAGTTTAAAAACCACAAAATTAATCTAAGGTATTAATAAGAGGTTTTGGATATTATATCTAAGGTCAAATGATGCATTTTTACCTATATGACATAATCAGCTATAACAGTAAGCAAACAATGGCTTAGTTAACAACTATTCTATGTTTTGGCATGGAGATACATGGAATGGGTGACTAAAGGAAACATTTTATTTAATTTAGGGTTTAAAAATTACCCTATATCAATTAATTCAAACATAAATGTACGATCTACACATAATGGATAAGAAAATATAGTCACAACCTATGACCTCAGTTTAGGCCAGTTAATGCAAAGCATGGGAAATATAAAGTTTGGAAAAGGCCTATTGTTTACATGATCAAAATTAACCCCAAGAAAATTAATAATTTTCAATGACACTTTCATATTGGAGATATAGTAGAGATAAAACTCTAAGGTTGCTTCACATGGTCCATTAGAGGAAATCTTGCACATAGTACTCTTTACAAAGTCTGTTTTGGTTTTAGAAGAGGTTTGATGGATAAATGGATAGAAAAGAGGATTATTTTTTGTGTATTTTATCCTTTTAACTTTTATAAGCCACTAAAATGGTTATTTGGTTGAGATAATAGGGGAATTACCCTCTATTTTGTCTCAGATAGAGGATATTTCCCTATGGTCAAAATTGACAAGGTTTAAAAGATAAGGATAAATGGGTCAACTAGAAGAAAAATATACCTTAAATAGGGTGGAAGAGGTTTAAATACACCTAATAAAATGTGAATAACCTTTTAAAAATTATCAATCTAAACATGGTATCCCAGATCATCAAACTTGCAAATAGGCCTACTAGGCATGACCAGGCCTAAAATCCAAAAGGGGGGCCAACTCCACAAATAGCCTTAGATGAGAATTAAAATGGTTTATAAAATTATTATTAGTCATATTATAAATTTTTAATCTTATTTAATGTAGGTAAAACCATGGAAAGGCCACTTTTAGTTTTTAAGATAACCTAGGTCTGTTAGAATGGATAAAGGAGCTCGATAGGGTAAATTTGAATGCTCATTTATCTCTTGGTGATTTACATGGGTGAAAAATATTTTTTGAGGTCTTATAAATGTCCTTAAACATAATTTTAATGATATTTTTTGGCAATTTTAATGTGAAACCTACTTGAATAAACCTTAAGAAAAGAATTTCCTAAAACCCTTTCAAACCAGTCAAGATCCCATGGATAAAATGAGGATTTAAAGATGATAAAATGGAATATTTTGTATATAATATATATTTTAACTTACATAGGACTCTCTCAGGATCCCCCAAATACTTTTTAACTATATGGAATTGTATGGATAGAGTGTAAAATAGGGTTTTCTTGACCTTTTTGTGTGTTTTACAAGTTTTAGAAAGAGTCTAAAGATGTAATAAATTTTAGGTTAAATATTATGACTTAAAATACTAACTATGTACATTTAATTCCTTATAAAAACTCATAAGTCCCTTAATAGGAGCTCTCATCTCAGCCAATCAAAACTAGCATAGTGTACATGATGGTGAGAAGGGTGGAAAACTTCAATTATTATAATTTTAAGGTGTTCATAATGCCTCTAAGACCATGGAGGGTATTTAAAAATGTCATTAATTACCTCACATGTGTTTTCATAGAAAACTTATGCCTTTTTGGAAGCCAATTGTGCAAGGTGCCTCAAAGAGGAAATTTTTAGAGTGTAGATAGTGATAGCTCCTTTCCAGATGAATCCAGATGACCAATATTGAAACCAATGCATGGAGAGGAATGTATGAAACCCTTCCCCTTAATTATAATAATTATAAATATTGATAATAATTTTTATGATGTTAAAATAGGGCTATTCATGAAGGTAGTTTTTCTTAGCCAAAATAAAGAGTTTTATGCCACTTTGCAAGAGTTTTATGCCTTATATGGGCACTTGTGCTTCCTAAAATTACTTTTTTAATCACACATACTCTTAAAATTTATAATTAACTTTGTTTTTAAATTTTATAAGTATCCTTGTGACCCTTGGACTTCTCTCTTCTCCTCTCTCTCTCAAGTTCTATGAGAGCTACCATTTTGGCTTTTGTAATCTAATACCACACTAGGTATGGTGAAGCCTTACTAATTTAGACATTTTAATTTCCTTAAAATATAAATTAAATATATTTTGAGTTCATATATCATATTTTAAAATTATGTGAAGAGATGTATAGTTAATGGTTAAGAGATATTTACTTATTCTTATTTTTTGTCAATCTGTCCATGCTTGATGTAAGTGATTCCATGCCTAGTAGGTCATATGAAGTGTTTTCAAGTGTATGTACATGTTCTTAAGTGTATAAGTAAGTATTATCATCTAAAAACTGATCTATGTTTCCAATTATCTTGGATATTCTTCATGTATGTCACCTTCATATTAAAATACTAATGTTAGTGCATTTTAGGACTCTTAGACTAGCGTTGTATGCCTTGTCTCAAAAGTGATGGAGTATAATAGTCTTATGGTATAAATATTGTTGAATCAAATCATATAAAATTTTTCATTTCATTCAAACTCTAACAATATTCCCCACAATCATTTCATTAGTATAGGTGAAAGTATTTCAAGGCACATCTAGGGAATTAACCCTTAATTCTAGAGATTCATCTCACCAAATTGTTTAACCATAACAAGTGATATGTTTCCATTGTGACACTTGGATGAGGAGATATGATACATCTCCTCAAATGTTTAAAATATAAGTGATAATATAACATTTTCAACTCCCTCTATTCTAGACAACTTGGATAATTTATAAGGTGTTTGAGGATGATTAGCAGATCATCCCATTCAAGACTCATTCTTGAGCCTTTAATTATCAGTTACTAGATGAGAAATATGTTGATCCCATGAAAATTTAATATTTATTATAGGATTGTGTCTTAAAACTAAATTATAATTACATCCATATCAGATGGTTTCCTTATAATAGGCTTTTGATATAGATCTTTAGTCCGAGAAGTATAAATAACCTAGAGCAAATGAGTTATATATCACCATAGAGAATAGGGGAACTAAATATCATCCCTAATTTATGAACACAAGACTAAGATATGTTTAAACTAAGAAATAAAAATTTAATAATATGTTGATAGATTAAAAATGCATGATCACCTAGACATATGAAGATCTAAAAGTCTTCAACCCTAGTGCCATCACACATACTATTCATTTAACAATAGATCAAAATATTGTTAGGCAAAGACAAAAGGAAGTAATCTAATACAATAACCTATAATTCAGATAGAATTATATAAACTACTATATGATAGGATTATTTTCCCAATCAGGCATTCAACATGGGTAACCAATTTAGTACCAATTATGAAGAAAAATGGAGAAATCAAACTCTGTGTATACTTTAGGAACTGAAACATAGCATCAAATAAAGATAATTATCCATTAACTTTAATGGATGAATTAATTCAAATGGAAAGTGGATTAGAGATGATATATTTCTTGAATGGGTTCTTAGATTATAACCAAGTGCTGGTAGAATCGCAAGATAGGATGAAAATTGGATGTAATACCAAGTGGGGAAATTATGCATATAAAAGGATTCTATTGGAAATAATTCATGTAGAATAAAACTTATATATATCCATGGACTTTTCTTTATAGGTACTTGTTGGTAAATACATTATCATACACATGGATGGCCTCATGTTATATTCAAAATATAGAGTCGATAATGTAGATCACTTGCGTAAAGTGTTCAATAAATGCAAGAGATATGGAGTGTTGTTTAATCCAAATAAAATCATCTTTGGAGTCACTAAAGGTAAATCATTAGGCCATATCATCATTAAATATTTGGTTTCCATTTATATCAATTGATTAAATGTTATCTATGTTGACACCTCCCACTATTAGAAAGGAGTTGAAGTCCTTCTTTGGTAAGATAAACTTTGTGTGGAAATTCATTTCCACATTTACAGAGTTTGTAAAACCATTAAATTATATGTTTAACAAATATACTAAGATATAATGTAAAACTTAAGCCCAAATATATTTCCTTAACATTAATACTACCATCACCCTAGCTCTAGTTCTAATTATTCTAGACTTTAGTAAGGATTTTTACCTCTATTCATTTGATTCACAACATACTATAGATGTTGTGCTTACATAAAATATAGAAGATAATGAACATCCCATTGCCTTATTTAGTACCAATTTGAATGATGTTGAGTTAAAATAATCCATTATAGACAAAACAAATATGCCTTGATCAAAGATATCTAAAAATTCAAGCATTATATTATAAGAACAAAAAAAATTGTTATTGTTTTAGTCATAGTTGTCAATCTCACACTCAGCCAGAACGAGATGGGAAAATGAAGATTAAATTGTATGACCAAACTCTAGGAGTTTGATCTTAATATTAGATAATTAAATATAGTAAGAGGTTAGGTGATCATATATATAATTTCCAATAGTAATACATGTATAAATGTCAAACAAATCAAACAAACTCATGTAAAAGGTGGTGAGTGGTACACTCACATCATCCATTATCTTCTCATAGGTACTTATCCCCTAGAATTAAATAGAGATAAAAGGTGACCCCTCAAGCTCAATTTATCTCACTACATGATCAAAAAAGGATTCCTATATAGGAATAACTATGAAGGCATCTATCTAAAATCATTTTTTAGACAAGAGACTAGGCACATATTGGATAATTTACATTAGAAGATTAGTAGTGGGCATCCCTATAGAAACACCAAAGATAAAAAGATTTTGAGGATGGGTTAATACTAGATTAAAATTTTGATGTATTCACACATGCATGTTATAACCTTTCATGACTACAATATATTTTGGAAGAGATGAATGAATGTTTCCATGACTTTACAACTAGTCCTTGAAAGAAACACCTTTTCATAATGGCATATTGATTATATTGGGGTGATAAACCAAATTTTTTAATGGGAAATAAATTTGTCCTCAAAATTATTAAATATTACATTAGGTGGACAATATATATATCCACAAAGAGTTTTAATGGAATATATGTCATCAACATTTTGGAAGAAAATGTATTGACTAGTTTTGGCACTGGTCCAACTTTTCAATCTTCTAAATTTACAAAGTGGGCATATGACAATCTAATCATAATTAATTTCTATTATAACTGATATCAATTTTGAACTATTTGGGAGGAGTGGAGGAGCGAAGCATGTGGACAATATTTGAAACTAGTTTTTTCCCGCCTGGTTAGGCCCCCTAAGTGCGACAGGTGGGACCATAGATCTAATGGAGGTCACTGCAGGTAGTAATACCTCTAGGGATCTATCCAAGAATCTATTAGGGGATAGTCCATCTAATGGATGGAAGAAGGCAATCATAGGTGAAAAGACGTGTCCATCGAAAGGCATGTCGAGCCTCCCTGTTCTCTTGGAGGGCAAGGCATTGAGTATCCCAGATGATCTGGTGGAGGAAATAATGGCATCCATGGAGCTTATGCTAGTTGGTATGTTTTTTTATTTCCATACTAATATCGAAATGCTTAGAAGATAGATTTTGTCTAGGTGGAAAGTCAAAGGTAGTGTCTCAATCACCTCCATGGCTAGAGGTCTATTCCTTTTTAGATTTATGAAAAGGGAAGACATGATCACTACCCTTGCTGGAGGTCCCTGGTTGTTTGGACCACATTCTCTAGCCTTATGCTCATGGAAACAAGGATTTGATCCTAACTCATACCTCAATAAGATAGCACCTACTTGGGTAAGATTACCAGGATTTCCTTTGGAATTCTAGGATGAAAAAATCTTCACAACCATTGGCAATTCTATTGGTCAATATATCACCTTAGATCATATAACTAGAACTAAGTCTAGATGTGTGTTTTCTAGACTCTGTGTTAATGTTGAAATAAATAAGACTCTCCCTAGGTCCATTGAGCTTAACTCTAAATATGGAACCTGGACTCAGCCAATTACTTATGAGAATGCTACCACTTTCTGTCAAATATGTAAGAGGAAGGGACATCTAATGACACAATGAAAAGTGAAGCAAAGGGGGATGAAAGAGGATTCCCAAAATGTAGAGGAGGAGCAACTGAATAGCAAGCAGGAAATAGAGAATAATGTGGAAAATCCTGACAATACAGGAAAAGGAGAGGGGAAGGGAAAGGAGGCTACCGCTAGCAGTGAAGGTGAAGTTGTCCCAAAGAAAAATATAAGATTAGATGATAGTCAGAAGGCTATAAAAGAAGGAGAGGAGAAGAGAAAGGAGGATATCATCAGTAGTGAGGGAAAAGAGGTCCCAAAGGAGAATATAGTATCTGACGATTAGAAAAATAGACTAATATGTTTAAGGAAGGGGTAGGAGGGGACCTTTTGCTAAAGGAAGTTAATGAAGATGACACAATTTCAAGGATTGGATAGGAAGAAGTAACACCTGAAAGTCACACTCAATGAGTACCAAATCCATAGTCAAATACAGACTTTTTCTGTGATCTGGAAGATGGAGGCCAAGTAAGAAACTACTTGGAAACAAGGGTAGTAGGACAAGATGGTAGAAATGAACAAGAAGAATGGGTTAACCCAAAGAAAAATAACTAAAAAGGTAAAAAATATGCAGATGTTGGTACTAAGTCCAAACAAGGGAGGCCAACCCTAAGGGAAACAAGAAAAAGAGAGATTGCTAGGGAGATTGCTAGTGGAAAATAGAAAACACTAGAGTCCCAACCCTCCAAACTCTCTAAATGAGAATATTATCATGGAATTTTAGGGGCTTTAACAGTCCCTCAAAGTAGTTTGAGGTTTAAAACTACATTTTAGATAATAAACTAGATATTCTATTACTCCAAGAAGTCAAGATGAAAGAGGGAAATTTTGCAAAAATTGCTGACTATATATGGCCTAAGGTGGCTTTTTGTATTAGTGCTACTGAAGGGGCTTTAGGAGGGATTGTCACTATGTGGAATAGTACTAAAATCCAAATATCTCTTATGGCCCATCATAAGCACTTTTTGATTACCAATTTTTCCATTAATTCCTTGAACTGGACGTTGGTAAATGTTTATGCACTGAATAACAGAGCTTTGAGACATAAATTATGGATAGATTTGAGTAGCTACAGGAATAATCCTCAAAATTCTAAATGGATGTTAGTCAGAGATTTTAACACACCTTTATACCCTTTTGAAAAATAGGGTGGAATTATTGATTACTCAGACACCATGTTCGACTTTGTTGAATTCATCAATGATTAGGGATTATTGGACATAGAGCTGCAGAACCAAAATTTTACTTGGACCAATAGAAGAAGAGGAGATCAAATGATTCATGTTAAATTAGATAGATTTTTGATATCAAACGACTAGAATGATTATCAAAATATACAGGTGCAGGCTCTACCCAAAACCATGTCTGACCACTCCCTGATTATCCTCAATTAGAGAGATCAGGGACATCACGGACCTCCTCCATTCTATTTTGAAGCTATGTGGATTAAACACAAAGGTTTTAGACAAATGGTGGCTCAATGGTGGAATATTCCCATTCAAGGTACTCCCATGTTTATAATAGTCAAGAAACTCCAGCACATTAAACAAGAAGTTTATGGCTGGAATAGATACAGTTTTGGGAAGGTTTTCCAGTAGAAGAAAAATATAATGGGAAAACTCAAGGCTATTCAACAACTGATTGATCAAGGGGATGACTCTAAGGGCACCTTAGAAGAAGAGAATAGTCTATCTTCAAAATGGAAGAATTTGATGGAAAGGAAAGAGGTTTTTTGAAATCAAAAATCCCGTGTTCAATGGCTCAAACAGGGTGATAGGAACACTGCTTTTTTTCATCTCTCAGATATGAAACATAGAAAAGCCAACTCAATAACTAAGCTTGTCCTGGATAATGGAGAAATTATTATTGATGATAATGAAATAGGGGAGCAAGCCAGGGTCTTCTTTCATAATCTGGTTACGAAAGAAAACAATAATGATAGAATTGATAGATCTATGAGTCAATTCATTGATAAAATCCCCTATTTGATAATAGAAGAAGAAAATATGGAAATGTTAAATCCTGTATCTGATGAAGAAGTACATTCTATTTTATTCTCCATGGGTGATTTTAAAGCCCCGTGTCCTGATAACTTTCCTCCTATATTCTTTCAAGAATATTTGGGAGATTGTTTGAGTAGACCTCACGACTGCAGTTCATGATTTTTTTAGATCTAGAAAACTTTTGAAACAAGTCAATAATGCCTTCATTGTACTTGTTCCTAAAAAGTCTCAACCTTTACACCTTGCTGATTTCATACCCATTAGCTTATGCAACACTATGTATAATATATGTACTAAACTGCTAGTTTTGAGAATTCAACCCTTGCTTGACAAAATTATTTCTCCTGCTCAGAAAGGTTTCATCCTGGGCAGACAGATTCTTGATGCTGTCATCACCACACATGAGACTATCCACTCCATGGATAAGAGTAGAATCCCTGGGATGGCCCTCAATCTTGATATATCCAAAGCTTATGATAGAGTCTAATGAAATTTTCTATTCTAAGTGATTAGAAAATTTGGGTTTAATGATAAATTGTCTTGCTTATTATGGAATACAGTCTCTTCTGCTAAATTCTCAGTGCTGGTTAATGGTGTTGCTAGAGGTTTTTTCTCCTCCTCGAGAGGAATTCATTAGGGAGACCCTCTCTCCCCATACCTATTCATCATTATGGCTAAGGCACTGGGAAGATACATACAAGCTGATATAGTTTCAAAAAATCTAGTAGGCATCAAACCTGCCTCTTCCCTTCAACCTATGGTTATACAATAGTTTTTGGATGATACCATCTTATTTGGTATCTCATCAATGATCGAAGCTAGAAGATGGAAGAATATACTTAATGATTATGCTAGAGACTCGGGACAAAAAATAAATTTCTAGAAAAGTAATGTGTACTTCTTCAACACTCCCAATGAACTTAGACATATAATCATTTATATCTTAGATTGTGCTGAGGCCGGCCTACCAGCTACCTACCTAGGTCTCCCACTCACGGTCAAAGAGGTATCCTCAGGTTTTTGGAATGGTATTATGGAATGTACACAGAGGAAACTTCTTGGGTGGAAGGGGAAACTACTCAGTAGTGCGGGTAAGCTGTAACTTCTTTAGACATTCTTGCAAGGTATTCCTACTTACTTCATGTCTCTTTTTAAAATTCCTACGTATTTTGCTGAAAAGATGGAACATATCCAAAGGAAATTTTTATGGACAGGAGTGGAAGACAAATAGAGAATGTCTTTAGTCAGATGGGAAAAGTGTGTCTCCCAAAATCTCATGGTGGACTTAATATAAGATCCATCGGGAAAATGAATAAAGCCCTCCTCTCAAAAGTTAGTTGGAATCTGATTCACAACAATATTGAGTGGGGAAAAATAATTTATGCCAAATACATGCATGACATTGATGATTCCAACTTTCTTCAACAGGCGAGATTACCCTAGGGGTCTGTGATATGGAATAAAATGCTAAAAAGTATAAGTCTTCTCAAATAGGGAATTAGGTGGAAACTTGGAAATGGCTGACAGATTAAATTCTAGGAGGATAATTGGTTAAGGGACAAGCCTCTCATCTCCCAAGAAAACTATGGAGAAATTATAGGCCTGACTACTCAATTCTTTGGTGATAGGGTTAGTGATTATATGGAAAATAACAATGGGATAAGGAGCTGGAAAAACCTTTTGGATTGTTGTGTGCACAGGCCTGAGCTTATCCCATGAATTTGGGAGATCAAATAATGTGTTTAGGAGATTAGAATCCTACTCTTCCCTTGGGAAGATGAACAATACTGATGGCCAGATAAGAATGGATCATTCTCTGTCAAATCTGCCTATCATCTGCTTACACCTGAAGCTCAGAATAAGGAGGTATGGAAAAAGGTTTGGAATCATAAACTCATTCCAAAGATTGAATTATTTTGGTGGGCTGATACCCATAACAAAATTCTTACTGAGGACAACCTTCAAAAGAGGGGGTTTACTTTAGTCAATAGATGTTTTCTATGTGGTTCTAGAGAGGAATCAATTTCACACCTATTCATACACTGTGAGTTTACCCAAGATTTATAGGGAAAAATAATTAACAACTTTGGCATTGAATGGGTTTGCAATTCTAACCTTAAAGAAGTAATTCTCATATGTAACTCAACCTTCACACATCCCTAGAATAAGGAACATGGAAACAAGCTCTACCATGCTTGAGCTGGACTTTATAGAAAGAAAGAAATCATAGAATTTTCAGGGGCACTGCTAGAAATGCTACTCAGGTGTTTAACTCCTTTGCTAGGACCATCTTGGAAAGTGTTACAACAACTCATATTAGTGTTTTAGAGAAACCCCAATCTGAATTTGAAAGTCAAATTGTTGCCAAATGGAAGTTTTTAAACCTTATCCCTGGGCATGATAATTCCAAAATTCTTCAGAGACTTCATACTAAATAGATACCACCTAAACCCAATTGGATGAAACTCAATTTTGATGGGGCATCCAACTTGAGTTTTAAAGCAAGTGGAGGAGGAATAATAACAAATGAAAAAGGAGGGATGTCTATTTTCTATGATGGTGGCATGGGTTGCCAGAGCAATAACTATGCTGAAGCTATGGCCTTACTTTGGGGATTAAAGTTAGTTATATCCCTAGGAATTAGAAATTTGAATATTCAGGGAGATTCTAAGTTGATCATAGATGTCGTTAATAAAGCATCTAATGTTTGTATCCATCTAAAATACATCATTATGAACATCCAATTTCTTTTACAAAAGTTTTCCGAAGTTGAGACTACCCACACCTACAGAGAAGGTAACAGGGTCACTAATGTTTGTGCCAACCTTGGTCAACAATTCTCAAGATGGAGGGTATGGCGACAAGGGGCTCATATACTCCCAAACATTAGAGAGATAATTCAGAAGGAGATGATGGAGCATGAATGATGCACATTGATGACTAAAATAGCTTTTGAAGATGGTCCACGTGGAGAAGGCCATTGTGGATCATGGAAGCGATGGGTAATCCAGGGAATGCTGACAATGTGGACAATGAGAATATTAAGGATCTTGTTAATTCTATAGTTATGTATTTTCATCCTTTCTAACTCTAGTCTTTCTAGTGTTTTGTTTTGATTTTGACTTTGTTTCTCAGCTGTGCCATTGGTTCGGTGCTGGCATCTTTTGTTTGCCAACCTTCTTGTCTTTTTTGACTATATAGGGTTCGGCCCCTAGTTGCCACCTTAATTAATTAGAAACTACTATCCCCAAGGGAATGAAGTAGCTAAGTCTAATAACTAAAATATGATGGATTCCAGTAAGAAATTTTCATAAGACAAACCAAGATGATGGCATATCTTGTTTAAATATGCACAATGTGTAGATAAAACCAAGTAAAAGAAATCCCTCAACACCTCACCTTTCCTACTGGTGGATGGAAAACAACTAGTCTTCCCCATTAATCTTAATATACCATTGTAATAATTCATACAAGAGTATATTGTTGAATATGAAAGGATTCTATATATAATACTTGAGATAGTCCATATAGAAGATGCGAGGATTGAAGCACTACACAGTTTGAGTAAACATCAAGATATTGTAAAGTGATGGTTTGATAAAAGCTCCAAGATCAAGGCCTTTAGGATTTCAATATTAGAGATAATTTGGTATAAATCATAGGGAAAGAAGGAAAAACATGACAAGTTCACTCTTTTATGGATTTCACTATATTATATATCATATATCCTAGGTAATAAAGCCTTTCAATTAATAGACTTGCAAAGGAATGACCTCACCTTTACAATGAATGGATAGTTTTTGAATTTTTACTTCATGGTTGCTCCAATTGGAGATGCATCTTATTATAGTTTAAGTGGATATTCATATTATGAGTAAATTAAATTTATTTATTTATAGATTAAATTTGTTACTTTATAGATTAAATTTCCTTATTTTTTCATTTTTCTCTTAGTATATTGGTTGTAATACTTTCCAAGTTAGTTTTTTTTTAAATTATAGAGCAGACTTACCAATTTCCATTTCTAAAAATATAAAATATATGACAAAAAAAGGGTAAAATACATAAGGAAACATAATTGATATTCACAAGGATTTAATCTCAGAATACTAGAATTTTTGGAGTTAATTT
The DNA here is from genome assembly GCA_037957365.1 of Torreya grandis. Lineage (NCBI taxonomy): Eukaryota > Viridiplantae > Streptophyta > Pinopsida > Cupressales > Taxaceae > Torreya > Torreya grandis. The sequence continues at coordinate 208,780 of JARHVA010009674.1, forward strand.
AAGTATTATGATTCAATTAGGTTCTGCTTGGGTTAAATAGGTTTACTAGACTTATGGGATGTACTCTATTATACTCATGAAAATTTTATAAAAGCTTTCATCTCCAAAGTTTTATTTCATTATTTCATGCTAAGACTTAATTTATAGATAATAAACATAAAATTGGATACACTTTAATAGGTACTATTAGATATTTGTTAAAGATGTCTCAAAGGTGGCCAAAGATGTTGATGAGGTGTCATGTGTGTTAGAATGACATTGATAAAGTGTGCTTCAATGTGCTTTAGTGTTTTTGAATGGTTATTTAGTATGTGCTCAGATAGGTAGGATGATGGATGTTATTGATGGTGTGGTCATGTTGAAAATACCCTATGGGGTATTATGAGTGATTTTGGAAGTGAAATTAATTCATTAGAGTAGTCATATGAATTTCTAGGTTTCCCTAGTCATCTTGGAAAATTAGGCTAAGTAGATTGATGATGTAAACATTTACACATATGGAAGTGTCAAAAGGAAATGGTCAAATGGTGGTGTTTAGGTTTATGCCCAAATTTTATGCTCCATGTCTTAGGTCATGAGTTTGTGTTTAAAAAAATATATAAGGGTGCCAATTTGGCTTTCCAAGCAAATTGTCATGTTTTCCATACTTATCTAAACTTATAATATCGAGTGACATTTATATAGGGATGCAAAGTGTTAAAACCTCACCTGATCTGATCAAGGATAAAAAAAATAAACATGAAGCTACCAAAATTCAAAACCTACATCAATCAGATCAAGGATTAATGGAATAGGGTGATCATGTAGATGAAGATCTAACGACACATGTTAAATTATACAAAAGGAGATATAATAGAGAAAACCAAGTTAATAAGGTAAAGGATTATAAGATTGCACATGGGGATGTCAAGTGGCATAAATAATCCCATATTACATGTATGAATACCAAGTGGATTAAACATCTTAACCAAATGGAGACTGATAGTAGGGTACATACAAGGCACATGCAGATACCAAGTTGTGTAAATAAACTTAGATTGCATGTAGGACTACCAAGTGGTGTAAGCACGTAATATGAATGGATACTAATAGAAAGGAACACATAAGGGACATAGGTATGATAATTTGTGTAAATAATCTTATATTACATGTAGGGATACCAATTTATAAAAGCAAGTAAAGTGAATGTAGACTGACAACAAGGTACATAGAAGGCATGCAAGGCTGCCAAGTGTCACAATATTGAAAGCATATATCAAAGATCAATGACCAGTGTTTGAAAGTAAAGAGTAGGAAAATATAAAGGATATTGATGGATCATATTTTATCAATTTTCAATGGGGCATGAGATGAAGGCACATGTCTAAAGTTTTTGCATTACACAGTTACTGTTATAATTTGAGTATTTAAATTACTAAATGAGAATTAATTTGTATTATTTGATCTATATCTTTTGATGTATGTTGAATTTGATGGTGGTATAAATATTAAAGTTTCAAATAACTCCAAGGTATACCTAAAGAAGTTATTTATAATTCTTGACTATCCATATAGTTTTAGAATTCTTAACTATGTGTTTGACCATCTTCCGTACCTAACCTAAGATGGACGTTTGAGTTTGTAGTGATGTGTTTTAGACATTTCATAATGATTTAGATATTGGAAAGTGTTTTAGATTATATGAGGACCATATATATGGATTTTGGAGGTCTGACCAATCCATATTTAGTTTGAAAAAATTCTTAGAAGTTGACTATTTGTTCATTTATGGTGTTTTTATGTACAAGGTTAATGATTGAGTAGACTATGCATATGCATAGGATTGTAGTGATGGATGTAATCACTTAAAGGTTTATTAGTGTTAATTTAGAGTGTACCTATGCATTTTGAAGTTTTCTTGTGTTCCTAATTTTCTTGATGAAGTGATAAAGGGATGAATAGGTCTCTATAAGACCTATAAGGGCTATTAGGCCCTATTCGAAAGGTGTAGCTACTTAAGGATAACTGATGGATGATATGGTAAAGTTATATGGGTGGTATTGAGATATATATTAGCATGATATAAACCTTAATGGTTATGTTATGCCTTATGGTGACCCTATCAAGAGTGAAATCAAAGGTGATGGTTTCTAGAGTTGAGAGGTAAAGGATAGATAAGTGTGAGTGTGTCTAGTGGATAGATTGAAGAGTAGATCAGGTTGAGGATTATGTAAATGAACTACATTTCATAATTATGATGTCATGATAGTGATCATATAGGTTTGAAAAGTTTATAATTTAATTATAGAGAGTATGTGGAGTGAGCAAAGAAAAGGTGAAGATTGTGTGAGCTTGGTGGATGTATTGAGGATCAAAGGAGTGTGAGGTGTGTGTTTTTGACCATTTGGTCATGTTTCTAATGTTATGACAAATTTATCATATATTTTTAGATTGAGGATGAGTGAAGAGGTCTAGAGTGATCAAAAAGGGTGTTTTGGATGCATTGCTTATGTGTGCAATCTTGAGAGAGTGTATAGGATTGAAGAGAGAATGTATTCATTATAGCTCCATCAGATTTGTAGGAAATCAAAGATCAGGAGATGTTAATTTCATAGGTGTTATTGTAGGTGCTCAACATCTAGGGTTAGTGGTGCTTTTCCATCCTTTAGGGTTGATGCTCCTTGTGAAGTGGGTGCTTCACTAAAGTATCATGTTTTTAATCAACTATGGGACAAGTATTCCATGTGTTTTTAGGATTGAGAGTGGGTTTTAATTCCCAAGAGGGTTTCCAAAATAGATATTGTGTTATGTGTGTGATCTTACTTATATTTATTATTCATTGATATAAATGATCGGTATGCTTCATGAATGTTATTATTATTTGGATAAGGTTTTGAAAGGATTAGAATTAAAGTTTGGATTGTCTTACATCACTAATTCACTCCCCCTCTCAGTGATTGTAGCTATAATAAATGGTATCAGAGTAGGTCCTTTGGTAATGGATTGATAGCTTAAAGGTGATCTAAGGTACAATATGGGTAATCATCAAATGTAGTGATGATTTCAACTAGGAAGACACCTATGTTCAAGGGGTCTAATTATTCTTTTTGGAGTACAAGGATGAATAACTACATCATGTCACTAGGATTTGGCATTTGGCAATCTATTTTGGATGGATATTTATCCCTGCCTACTCCTCTAACTAGTGCAACTAATAAGAAGCCATGTGAGATAAATTCTAAGGCAATGAATGTTATCACTTATGATATTTCAGAGACTGAGTACTCCAAGTTAATCCATTATAAATCTACCAAAGAGATATGGGATAAATTATAGATCATTAATGAAGGAGATCCAAAGGTCAAGTTGGCCAAGTTATAGAATCACCAAATATAATTTAAGAGTATCAGGATGAAGGAAGAGGATTCAGTGACATAATTTATATATAGAGTTGATGAGATTGTGAACATCAAAGGTCTTGGAGAGGAGCTTGAAGTATCTATTATTGTGTAAAAGGTATTAAGGTCTCTTACCTTCAAATTTGATTCAAAGGTTTCTACCATATAAGAGTGTCATGATCTCACAAAGATGAAGATGGATGAAATATATGGAATTCTTAGAGCGTATGGGATGAGAGTAAATGAAGATATGCCACCAAAGAAATAAGCTACATTTAAGGTAAAAAAGAATACAAAGAAGAAGTTCGAATGTAAGAAACTCAAGGAGGATGACATATATGACATTGATGATGATGAACTAATTTTTTTGTTTACAAGGAAATTGAAAACAAGTTCAGTCAAGTATAAGGATAAACTACCCTTCAAATGATTCAATTATGGAGAGGTAAGACACTTTGATAATAAGTGCCCTCATAAACGTAATAATAATGACGATGAATATCATGGTAAAGGCTAAAATTAAGACAAGAAGACATTCAGGTATAATAATAGCAAGAGAGGATTCAAGATGTATAATGAAAAGAAGAAGTCTTTGAAGGACAAGAAGAGTCTCTACACCAAAGAAGAATGCAATACATCAGATGAGAGCAAAGGTAGTGACTTAGAGTATGATCATGAAGATAATGGTCCTATTGAAGATAAAGTCCTATTCATGGTATAATAATGAAGTTACTCATATAAAAAAGAGTCTACTTGGAGTGACATAAATAATGAAGATAAGGAGGATTGTGAGAATAAATTGAGGAATGCTCTTCAAGAACTAAATATTGAGAATAAGATTAATAAGAAGATGAAATCAAAAATCAAGGAGTATGAGGAGAAATTTAATGTGTTTGATGAAAGAATGAATGAATACACAAAGGATCATGAAGGTATAGTCAAGAATCTCAATTATCAATTAGAAATCCTATCTATAAGCTTAAAAGTTAAAGAAGATGAGTGTTAAAGATATGTGATTGATATTGAGTAATTGAAAGTTGAGTTAGAGAAGACATCTAGCAAGGTAATGTCATTCGTAATGTTTGAAAAGAGCTCAAGTGATCTAGATAACATTATAAATAATAAAAAGCATGCTACTGATATAATTGGAATTGTTTACAAAGAAGAACCAAATATTCCAACTCAAAACAAGGTGAAGACTAATGTGAACAAGGACAATCATACCTTGAAGGTCAATAATCAGTTATGGAATGAATATGCTATCAGAGTGAAGACAAATCAGATCAAACAACACAATGACATGAGGTATGCCAAATTCAATGGTTATTATTACACTTTAAATTAATTTGGTCATAGGGCTAGAGAGTATATAAGACCTGATAAGAATGAGTGGGATCATCAGTCAAGTGGTGTGAGTAAGTTTGAGTGCTTCAACATTCATGATGCGGGACACTTTACAAAACATTATCCAAATAAATTAAGGAAAGTTGAGTTTCCTTCAGGAAGAGTGTTTTTCTAAAACTATGAGAAGATTGGTCACATTGATAGGTTCTGTAATCACATGTTATTAAGTCAAAACAAGTTTTTTCAGGGTCTTAGAGTGTAAGGAAAAAGGCTAGTTAACTCTTGAAAACCAAAAGTAGAAAGTGTGAGACATGATCAGTCTAAAGGTCCAAGTGGTCTATTTTTTGTGGTGGAGAATGCTATAGAATTTTAAGAATGACAAGATCTCTCATTGTCTGCTCATGTTTTGAATGAAGACACCAATCTCAAGGAGAATACCAAGGTGCTAGTTGAGGCTATTTTTGAGGTGTGTATGGATCTAAGTGAACATCCTATTATTGTTGAGAAAGTTTCATATAAAGAACATTAGTTATCAATGCCTAGTGATGAGGTTCTAAAATACAAGATGAATTATTCAATTGAAAAGGCATGTAATGAATCTATGTTATCTCCATGTATTATCAATATAGTCTTAGAAGAGAAGGAGAATGTTGTAGTGGATGAACAAGTTATTTTTATTAATCATAAGAAGAAGAAGAAGAAGAAGAAGAAATATTAGTTTTAGATGTCCAAGAAGGAGAAGGAATATGAGGAGATGTAGGAAACTCTTGGTTTCACATTGTTCTAGGACATTGTGTGTTAGGGTGTCTCTATCTATGCTTCTTAGGAGACATATTTCTTAAGGAGAAGAAAATACGTGTGCTCAAGGTGTGTTCAAGGATTTTTCTCCTAAAAGTCTACATGAAGAGTATGGAGGCTTCCAAGTCTCAAAATAAAATTATATAATAATAAATTTTGAAGAGGTTATGATCTAGGTGGAGCATGGAATTAATGGGAGATAACTCAGATAGTTTGAAAGGCTTAAAGAGTTTTGCATGTTGTGAGGGGGATCATATGTGAGATGTTTTAGTCAAGGTGGAGATATGAAGAAGTATAATATAGATGTGAACTCAAGCATGTTGATATGATGACTTGATCAAACCAAGTCAGGTGCTTTGAGAGTGTATTTAATCTTCACACATAAAAAAAGGAGGGGCTTTGTAAATGGTCAGGTCCTAAGATCAAAGGACTATGTAGTTGAATCCAAGATAGAAGGTATGAAGGAAATTGTGTTATTTATTCATGGTTTGTGATGGTATAAAGGTGATAAACGGGTGCCTAATCTTAGGTGACTTAGGGGGGTCCCTCTTAATGTTTTCAAGGTGATTTCAAGTAGTTTCTGGTGTTCATGTGTGTTTTGTATTCATAGAGCAGAGTACGATCAAAGAAGAGTGTAGTCATGGATAATGTTTAAGAAGCTCAAGGTAAGAAGAGGTTTTCACAGTGTTAGGGAGAGTTTGTATAATTTATTAGAGGATTTCCTTTCCTATTATTTTTCCTTGAAGTATATTTAGGTCCTTAGGATCAGAAGAAGAGCCTACTTTGTCATTGTGTTGAAGCGGTAGAAAGTGCTTGAAGAGAGAGAAAGAGTATAATATTTTTGATTGGTTTTGACATCAATGAAAAATATGGATATTGTTGGAGAGTTATCAATGATGTATCCAATATGGATAAGTATGTTGATGAGGTTTCATGTGTGTTAGAATGATAATGACAAAGTGTGCTTCAATGTGCTTCAGTGTTCTTGCATGGTTCATTAGTATGCGCTTGGATAGGTATGATGATGGATGGTAATGATGGTTTGGTCATATTATAGAGACCCGATAGGGATTTATGAGTGCTTGGAGTGATTATTAAAGTGAAAGTAATTCATTATAGTGGCCATATGAATGTCTAGGTTCTCCTAGTCATCTTGGCAAATCAGGGTGAGTGAATAGATTCATGATGTCAACATCTACATGTATGACACTATTAGAAGGAAATGGTAAAATGGAGGTGTTCAAGTTTGTGATTATTTATATGGTCCAAGTTTTAGTTCATGAGTTTGTGTGTAGAAAAATATATAAGGATGAAAAGTTATCCTCCTAAGCAGATTGCAAGATTTCCCATACTTAGCCAAATTTATAATATTGAGTGACCTTTATATAAGGTTACCAAGTGTCAAAACCTCACTTGATCAGATAAAGGATAAATGATTAACATAGGGCTTCCAAGTTTTGAAACCTATCTTGATTGTATCAAGGATAAATGGCATGTGGGTGATCATGTAGATGAATATCTAATGACACACATCAAATAATTGAGGAAGATATCTAAAGATGAGGATGAGGTCAATAAGTCAAAGGATTATAAGATTGCACATGGGGATAACAAGTGGCATAAATAATAATAGATTCAATTTGGGAATAACAAGTCCCATAACTATATTCAATGAATGAATACTGACAACAAAGTACACATAAGACATGGGCCCCTATAAAATGGCATAAATAAACTCATATTACATACATGACTACCAAGTGGTGTAAGTGTGTAAAGTGAATGCATACTGATGGAACGATACATAGAATGCATGTTGGGCTTCCAAGTGGAATAAATAATCTAAGAATACATGTGGGGATGCCAATTGGTGTAATCTCATAAATTGAATGGAGACCGATGGTAAGGTATATAGAAGGCTTGTAGGCTACCAACTATCACAATCTTAGAAGCATGGATCAAAGATCAATGTATATAATTTGAAAGTAATGAGTAGGATACTCCCAAGGAGATTGATGGAGAATATTTGATCAATTTTCTAGGGGGAGTGAGATAAAGGCATGTGTCTGAAGTTTTTGCATTACACAATGACCATTAGAACTTGAATATTTAAATTAACAAAGGAAAAATAGTCTACATTGTTTGAACTATATTTTTTAATGTATGATGAATATGATGGTGGTATAAAAAAATAAAGTTGTAAAGGACTCTAAGGTATATCTATAAAAATTATTTATAATAGTTTTAGTTATTAAGATCCAAATTTGACTATGTGTTTGACCATATATGTAATTGACCCAAGAAGGATGTTTGAGTTTGCATTGATGAGTTTTGGATGTTTTATGATGGTTTATCTATTATATATTGGTTTATACTCCATGAGGACCATATATGTGGATTTTTTAGGTAATAAAAATCTATATTTAGTATGAATGAATGATTAGAAGTTGGTTGTTTATTCATTTATGGTGTTCTTATGTATGAGGCTAATGGTTGAGTAAATTGTACATATGCAGAGGAGTGTAGTGATGGATGTAATAAGTTGAAGGTGTCATAGGGGTAATGTGAATTTTACCTATTCATTTTTATGTAGTATTGTGATCCTAATTTGATCACTTAAGTACTAAAGGGGTGAATAGGTTTGTATGAGACCTATAATGGCTACTAAGGCCTATTTAAAAGGTGTAGCTACTTAAGGGTGACCCATGAATGCTATGGTCAACCTATGAGGGTAGTATTGAGATATATATTAGTGTTATATAATTAAAAATGTTTAAAAAAATTCTTATGTTCGATCAATAATATGGAAATCATGAAGACTCTATAAAGAGTGAAATCAAAGGTGATGGTTTCTAGAGTTGAGAGGAAAAGGACAAAGAAGTATGAGTGTGCCTAGTGAATAGATTGAAGAGTAGAATAGGTTGAAGATTGTTTGAATGATATTTAAGTTATAATTTTGATGTCATAATAGTGATCATGTATCTTTAAAGAGTTAATAAGTGAAGTATAGAGAGTGTGTAGAGTGAGCGAAGAAAAGGTGAAGATTGTGTGGGCTTGGTGGATGGATTGAGGATTAGAGGAGTGTGATGTATGTGTATATGAAAATTTGGTCATGGTATTGATGTTTTGAAATATTTTTTACATGGTTTTATATTGAGTATGAGTGGAGAGGTCTAAATTGATCCAAAAGGGAGTTTTGGATGTATTACTTGTGTGTGCAAGATTGAGAGAGTGTGTAGGATTGAAGAGAGATGGTATTCATTGTATTCCCATAAAATTGGCAAGTAATAAGAGATTAGGATATTTTCATTTCATAGGTGTTTTTATGGGTGGTCAACATCTAGGACAAGAGATGCTTGTCCATCCTTAGGGTCTGGTGCTCCTTGTGAAGTGGGTGTTTCACTAATGTCTCATGTTTGTAATCAACTTATAGGACAAGTAGTCCAAGTGTTTATAGCCTTGAGAGTGGGTTTTATTCCCCAAGAGGTTTTACCACTTAAATCTTGTATTATTTGTGTGATATTTATTATCTTTATTATTCATTATTATAAATGATGGTTATGCTTCATGAATGCTAGTGTTATTTACTTAAGGGTTTGAAAGGATTAGAATTAAAATTTTGATTATTTTGTATCATTAATTAACCCCTCTATTAGTGATTATACATATAATAGGTAAATATTCACAAAACATTTTTTTCTTATTAATACACATAGCCACTAGTGGGTCCCAACTCTTCCTCTATATGGGTTATAAATAGCTTAATTTAGTCAAGCAACCATAAGTACTACGTATTTGTTGCTATTTCACACAAAGGGTCTTAGTGTTGGTTACAGTCCTTATTCACATGGTCACCTTAAGTCTTTTGATCTTTATTATGTTTTATTACCCCTATTTTTGATAACCCCAATAGTCATAGGTCACCTTTTCCTAGTCCTAGGGGACCTTAGCCAATCATCCCTATTTTTTTCTATGATCTGAGACTTTGGAAATTAGTGCCATTTTTAGGATAGTATCACGACATGGTATGACTATTTACTTTTACCTTTAGTTTTTGATTGGCCCTTTCACCTATGTTTGAGTCTTGACCCCTCCGTGACTCTTCTCTTATTATTTTTATATCTTTTTCATGACTTATTAGCTAGTAAATAGGGTATTATATTCCAAACAAATATCATCCTATATGAATAGCCTCACAAAGAATTTTATAACTAGATAAAAGATCCCTATCATTGGGATTAATGTAGGAAATAGTTAACATAACAAGGGTTATGATTTATGTGATTGTAACATCCCACAACCCAATTTTTCCTTCCCTTTACATTTGATTATTTTTGTTGTTTCATGTGTGCAATTATTCATTAGGGTTTTAGAGAAGAATTAACCAAAATAATGATGTAAATAATCCCCCACATGATAGGAAATACCTAAATGACCCTCAAAAACATTTGTAGCTTATCTAAAATTTGTAGACAGTCACTATAGTAGGGACACTAGTGCACAATCTAGACACTAGCACCACATGGCACTAATATTTTGAGGGGGGTTCTACTTTCCATAGATAGATCTTAAAAAATAGTCTATAAATGAAATATTCCTCTTTGTCTTCCCAAACATCTCTAGTATTTAAATATGTGAATAAACCTATATATATCCAGCTAAGTCCATATTCTCCTTATCTTTAATTTTTTTAGAAAGCTACATAGAATTAATAAATCCCAATTTTCTTCCAGATTAACAACAAACCTATCACTTTAATCGAGCTTAAGATTTACATAGTAAAACCCTAAAAGATTAAAATCAGTTGGTGAACCCATATTAGTTCAAGCATAGCTTCAAAAAACCTAATTTTCCTTAGGGTTTACATTTTAAATTTTGCACATTAAATTAGGGTTAAAAACTCTAATTTTCTAATTTTTTGGATTACCCTAGCTAATTTAATTAATTTTATCCCAGGGTTTTATTTAATTAAATAAATTTGAATGTTTGTAGCTTTTTGAATATGTTTTTAAGGATACATACATATAGTTTTACATAAGCATTTAGTTGCACATATTTTTAGATATATAGATGCAGAGGTCTACATAGGTTTACATAGGCATATAGAGTTACATATTTTTAGATATATAGCCACAGAAGTCTACATAGGTATTTATATATACACTCCACATAGATATACAACTTTGACATAGGTATACCAGCTCATTGAAATATTCTGATACACAACTACATCACTCAGATATTAGGATTAGGGACATAGTGTAAACTACATGTTCTTGGTTCCCATTTTTAGATTTTATAAATTATACCAATATCGTCACCATATTTTTACCAATTTGGGTCATAGGGCCATTTACAACAGTTGATACATTATCTTACACTATACTTTGATTTTGATTGGGTAAAAGTGAGCCTTGCTTCTCCACACCTTTAGTTTACATTACTTAAATTTAGAGTGGGGGCAAGTGATACTTATTTCTCCACATATTTAATTTCCACACTCTCTTTTAGTAGAAAGGGTATTTATATCATATGCTTCCTTTAACATATCGAAATTGAGTTCTCTTCCACTTCTCTAGCCAAGAATTGGGCCAAATCTAGATTACATTCACATACGTTAGTATAGGTATACATTTCTATTTTATTTTTCTCTAGTACTTCCATTTCATTGCATTACTAGAATAAAAGAGGGGAAAATGTAAACACCCTAATTTGGTCAAGTAACCATAAGTACTTTATATTTATTGCTCTTTCATACAAAGGGTCTTAGTGATGGTTATAATCCTTATTTTCATGGTCACCTTGAGTCTTTTGATCTTTATTATGTTTTATTATCCCTATCTTTGACACCCCCAATAATCATATGTCACCTTTTCCCAATATAAGGGTCCCTTAGCCTATCATCCCTATTTTTTCTATGTTTTGATCCTTTAGACATTATCACCATTTCTAGGATAGTATCACCACATGGTGTTACTTTATAAATTTTCCTTCAGTGGCCCATGGGTGGTTTCACCCATATTTGAGTCTTAACCCCTCTATAACCCTTTCTATTATGATTTTTTTATCTTTCTCACAAATATTTAGCCAAGGAACAAGGTATTATATTACAAACAAATATCATCCTATATAAATATCCTCATAAGGTATTTAATAGATATAACTTACTATTTTGACACTTATTACTTAAAATCAATCAATAATATAACTCAAATAATCTACATACTACTCAACCTTCAAACTTATAAATTTACATGCTTGATCAACTAAGGCCCTAGGTGAAATTTCATCCTAGTCTTTCATGCAAGATTATGGTTCACATTCCCTGAGGGAGAACTACATGCGATCTAAGACCCCTATCATTAAGGTTAATGTAGGTAACATTTAAGACACTAGGGGTTCTACTCTATGAAATTGTAACATCCCATAACCCATTTTTTTCTTCCCTTTACATTTGATTATTTCATTTGTTTCATGTTTTAAGGTATTAATTAGGGTTTTGGAGAAGAATAAACCAAAACAATGACACAAATGAGACCCTTTGTGATAGTAAATCACCTACATGACCCTCAAGAACTCCCGTATCTTATTTAAAAATTTTAGATAGTAAATATAGGAGGGAAACTAGCACCACATGGAACTATATTCATAGGGGGCACTACTATCCAAAGCTAGATTTTGAAAAATAGACTATGAATGAAAGATTCCTTTATATCTTCTTAGTCATCTCTAGTATTTAGATATGTGAATAACCCTATGTATATCTAGATAAGTCCACCTTCATCTTGTATTTATTATTTTTGTAAAGTTACATACAATCAATAAGTCTTAATTTTATTCTAGATGAACAATAGACCCATCCCTTTAATCTAGCTTTGGATTTACATAGCAATACCCTGAAAGATTAAAATCAATTTGCTTATATATATATATATATATATATATATATATATATATACATATATACATATATATACATATATATATATATATATATATCATAAAAATAGATAGATAATGGGTGATTCAAGTAGTCATTACCATTACCAGGTCTATGGATGTCTGGCTAGTAGTAGAGAAAGGCTTTGAGTGGAACTAGATGTCTCTCTGTCAAGGTTATGGATTTATAGTTGGTATCATATCAATTTCCATGCTTTCCCTATTATTTGGTCATAAAATATCAAGTGAAAATGAAACCTACAATGTTTATCTGAGACTTTATCAAAACTTTTTGTTATCAAGGGGATCAATTTCACTAGATCACACACATAAATACAAGTAATAAAAATGGTTAATATGTTTTATGAGTAAGTAGGAGTTTTTTTCCAGAGTTTGGTTTGCTTATTATTTCATTTCTAAAGATGAGGTTTTCTCATAATGCACTCCTAAAAATTTGAAACTATATCACATAAGACAAATTATATCCCTAATGAAAATCATTAGCTCTAATATGATTTTGAAACTCTTGAATTCTAATATCTCCCTTGATGGGAATATATATATATATATATATATATATATATATATATATATGATGTCTTATGTAATGGATGTGACACTTATAACTATGTATGCCTCCCATGATTAACCCTGAAAATCAATCACTGATTACCCCAAGCAGAAGGTATGTGATGAATTCAATATTCTCCATGTGTACATATTTAGGAGGAATATGAAAGAGATTAAAAAGAATTTTTATTCCATATTATACCAGGCCATGTATGGAAAGAATATGCCTAGGATCTTTGATCATTTGAAGAAGACTATGAAAAAATTGGCTGACTATTGGTTATATCCTAACCACATTATAATCATAATTGAGGGAACAAAGGCACACTTTATACCTACCAAGGACTATGCTGAATAATATTGTTGAGTAGTAAATTACTACTCAAATGGATGATAGTATTGACACTCAGTCAAAAAAATCAAAGCAAGCATCGATTCATCCCACTCCTCTCAATATTTGCATAATTAAATACATGATGTGGGATCACCTATAAATTTATGGAAAAATTAGGGAATACTATTGGTTCAACTAGGTGCTTTTCAAACATTGGGATCCTAGAGGAAATGTGAAAATACATAATAGGAAATATGATAGAAAATTAAGAAGTAACTACGGGCTTCAGTTTTATGACCATGATAACATATTCATGAATGATGAAGATGATTCTAAGATAAGAATAATCATGTGTAGAACTAATATATATATGATAATATCTCAAAGGATCCAATATGATCCTACTATGACTAAATAAGATGACAAATGGATTTAGAGGCAATAATGGGTTTCTAAATGAATTCATGGACCCACTCCTTAGGTAGAAGAGGAAACATAAGAGGAATCTTGCACATATGGGGTATCTCATATTGAAGAGAGACTTGGGAGTCTTCTAACTAATTCTACACATGTAATTAATACTACCTCTCCATAACATAGAGTTGAATAAGAAAGGCACGTAAGTCCTAGTGGAGAAAATAATATATTTTATATGTTTTCTCTGCCTCCACTAACTATTTCATAATAGGTAACTCTTCCTCATTTTTTATCTCAAATTATTTTTTATTCTTCTTATTTGATGTTATTATTAGTAATGTCACTTCCTATTGGGCATCCTACTTCACCACCCATCATTTTCCTAGTAGTTACTACTTTGGTCACTTCATCTCCACTTGTAATTCCCACTTCTTCATTATCTACTCCACCTCCTAGTAGGCCATCCTCTACTACTGATAAACTAATAGTGACATACATAAACTAAAAGTTGGATGTGAAGTAGGTTACTAAAGAGAGGGAAGATAGAAAAAATGGTCTAAGAATAATAAACCTTGTTGAAGTACATGATAGTGAGAGAAGTGGAAAATAGGATAGATAAAAAATAATAATGGGTCTTTAAGACAAAGACTGAAGAATATTTGTCAATAAGTGGGACAAAAAATTTAGATATAGAAGATGAATGGATGACTGAGGGGAGTACTCAATCTAGATAAACTGAATTGCTATTAGATAAATATGGAGATATAGAGGAAGAAGTAGAATTAGAACTATAAATTATAGCTCAAGGGCCATCATTAATTACACATTTGAGCTCTCCACCAAAACTATCACTTTATCTACCCCTTCTTTGGTTTTAAGTCTTCCAATTTAACATTTGTCCATTTCTTCAATTTCTAGAAACACTATTCATATTATAGATTATTTACATTCTTTGAGTCCAATAAACTAGCCCTAAGCTACCAAATTACCCATTTTTTCCATCAAAATGCATCCTACTATTTTATACTCCATCTACACTACTACTAAAATTATTGGGGTCACTTATGCCTCCATTGCTAACTAATTACAAAATATATTGAATACCCTAATGACATTTTCATTTTTTAGTGGAACTAGATTTTACACCCTTGGGCCTATCACAAAGTTTCATTTAGAAAACTTGGTTTTCATCTCCACTTTTGCCTCAATGGACACTCCTATGTTGAAAACCTTGATATATATGCCTATTTTCAAAGCCAATCAATAATACTCACCAGTAGTCTCAATTAATGAAGCAGTAGAGAAGGCTAAATATTGACATACAATTGCAAGGACAAGTTATTGGATAAAGGACACTAATAGATTTGTTTAATAAAATAGGTACATATTCCCCCACAACTATGTTAAACCCTCATTCATTATTTTCAACCAATCAATGTCAACCAATGAAAATAGTAGAACCTGTAGAACAAATTGAGCAAATAATTTCTCTAAATATCCTTTTATGGATAAGGAAGCTACAATAGGAGGAAGAGATAGGCACAAAATACTTGGTGATAATTTAGTATCCTAAAATTAAATTCTATTTTGGTAAACATACTATTACTTTTATAAAAGTTAATAGGAAGATTGTATTTATTGAGGGTCAACATATAGAACTATAACATATAGAAGATATTTTCTCTCTAACTAAGAGAAAAAAATTAAACCCTTTAGATCCTAATAGAATAAGGGAAGATATATCCAAATTTATAAATTCAAAAGGGTGAGTTATAAATGAAATGTTCATAACTTTTGATTAAGAAGTAAAATATTAGTGTCATATCCCCCACCCAATCAACCAAATATCAGGGCATCTATGTGAATTTATTTCCTTGTTAAGATGGTTGACATTGACAAATTATTGATTATGCCTATTTGGTTAGGTTTCTAGCTTGGATCAACTTGAAATTCAATGTGAACTTGTTTTTATGGGTTATTTAAATGTTCATCAAAGGTTCCATTTTGGATATTCTCACCTAGTAGTGAACTACTTGGATGACTAGTGTTTGATTTAAAAATTCATAGTATAATATTATGCTTTCATCTTTATTGAAGGTTATTATAAGAGATATGAATTTGAATTTAAATATTGTCTTCAAATTTATAACATATTTAGATATTTATTATTGATTGAATAAACTATTGTGTATTTTTCATCATTGGTTATTCACAAGTGTTGAGCCACCTATGTGTGCACTATTATGACTTGATATTGTCTTGGAACCCCATGATTATAAGCACATATTTGGTGAATTTTAATTCATACCTAAGTTTAATTTATTAAAATAAAAATATAATGTTTGTATTATAAATAATTTCTATTACAAAGAAATTATAGTCAATTTGACTCAAGGAATATTTGGGGTAAATAACTAATTGACAATTTTGAGATTTATGGAATTATTATTATTACTCTCTCTCTCTCTCTCTCTCTCTCTCTCTCTCTCTCTCTCTCTCTCTCTCTCTCTCTCTCTCTCTCTCTCTCTCTCTCTCTCTCTCTCTCTCTCTCTCTCTCTCTCTCTCTCTCTCTCTCTCTCTATACACACACACACACACATATATTACTTAGAATACTTGGGTTTAAAGGTCAATTTTTAATATCATTATAAATTTATTTTCTTGGAAGTCAAAATAAAAATATGTTCAAAATCACTATTTTCTCCATTCATTGCACATAGTCAACCTAGGGCTTAAAGGAACTACCAAAATGCCATTGGGGAAAATGAGGCACTACAGGCTTTGTGGAAACTTTATAGGAGTAGTAGATGTATGAATATCATTATGGAAATATGAGAAAAGACATTGTTTTGAAGTGGGTAGTGTTGGGATGGATCTGGTGCTACTTTATTAGAAGGATTTTTGAAATTGGGAATTTACTTAGCATCTTGGTATGAAATGCATTCTAGTCTAAAACAAGTTTTTACGAGGGAGGTCATGTTTTTCCTCCTAAGTTGATCTATAAATCAAAGATAGAGTTGTACATTCAGCCAAGCAAGTCACCCTTTCCATTAAAAAAGAAAAACAAATTGTATACCATTTTTATAGCATTATGTGTAGTATTTTATTGTCCTTGCTTGGATATAGGCCCATATATGTACAAATAAACCTTCATATGTGAGCCTCTAAATCAATAAGGAAAAATATTTTTTGGGGTTTAAAAAATTTATGCCCTAATTGAAAATAATTTTATAAAAGGGTTTGACCATTAGCGTAATTATAAGATTGGTTTTATTTTGCATTTCTAAAATGTTTTGTTTTTCCCTTAAAGTATCTATGCTTTCCTTGTTATTTTGAACATGGGAAAAAATAAGTGTTTGACTATAATTAAATCTAGGTTGTCTATACAAACACAGATGATTTTATATTAGCTTTTTTAATGTGTTTGAATTGTGATAATAACTCTCAACTATTTTTATATCAACTCCTTTAATGTGTTTTGAATTGTGATAATAACTCTTAGTTGGAATTTATACTATCCCTTTAATGTCTTTTGAATTATGAGAATAATTTATTTATACTATTTAAGTGGTTTATGGATTTGTTGGGTTTATAAGAATAGTTATATTTTAATTGACTAACATAGGTCTTTGCTAAATTTTAGCTAGCTAGTCTTGAGCATCTTTCTCTTTTTAATTATTAACACCATGGTTAGGCTTGTGTATTGTATTGATTTAAAAGGATTTTGAATCCCTTATTAAATTGATCCTTAATAATTATTGTAAGCTATATGTTTTATTGCAATAAATGTATAGTTGTTCTTGGTCAAAATGTGATTAGGGACATCTTATTTCCCTATATAATACATAGCTCCAATTTGGTATTTACATAATATGTTATTGATGGTCAATATCTACGCTGAATAAGTAGTTTTTTATTTATTTATAAGATTTAAATAGGGTATTTATCAAATGTAACTCAAATGGTATAGAATCAATTATTCCTCATTAAAAAGGACTCCTCGGCCATGAGATCTTGTTTGATTTATTAACCTATTCGATATTAGATGAACTATTGGTTCCAATCTTGTAGAGTTTTACGAGGCTAATTAGTAACTTGTGGATATATATATTTTTTAATAGTTACAATAGTTGAGTGTATGTTTTTTATTAAAATTATTAAATCCACACCTATGTATCAAGGATTTATTCATTTTTGAGGTATTTTTATGGGTCATAGATTTCTAAAAATGTTTCCATTATATAGCTATATCTTGTTTTTCATATACTTAACTTATGGGTTGTACATGATCCTAACAGTATTTGGAATTTAGTCTTTAGACCATTTTAAACTTGTGACCATTTAGTTGTTATCCATAATGCTATTAAATTAAATTTTGTCTATCATGAATGGATAGAAAATCAACACAAATCAGTGCAAATAACAACCTTAAATAAATACCTTAAAATTTGATAGACTATAAATAAGAGTTGGAAAAATTTATTTTACCATATGAAAAATAGCAGAAATAATTAGATTAATCCTCCCTATCATGAATGAATTTTGGTGCCACCATTTATGGTAAGTAGTTGAAAAAGAAAACTACATTTTTTGGGTTGTAATTATGTGCAAGTTAGCTCTTAAATAGTCTTTCATTTTCTATTAGGTTTCTATTTTTATTAAAAATAAATTTGGTAATAAACTCTTCGTACCTTTATATTTCATGATATGTCCTTGTATTTTCCTATTTGTGTCATTTCTTATTTTTGGTAACTCATTTTTCATAGCTGATTATGTTGTTTTTATATGCAAATCAGTGTACAACAGCCTATAAATTGACGCTTTAAAAATATATTGTTGAGGTATGTTCACATTATTAATTTCTAATAATGTAATTATTGTTTGATAAATAATAATATGTTAATAGTTGTTTGGTATATTATTGCTATTATGCATAAAAATAATTTACGAGGTGATTTATTTTAGTTAGTTGGTTATTAGTTTGATTTATAATAGGGAGATTTAGAGATTATGGTGGACATATGATCTCCCCAATTATATGAAAGACTTTTCCTATATAAATGTATTCCTATATGGATTTGATATAGAAGAATTAATATAGTGTGCAATATATTATTGATTAGTATTATTTTATATGTTTGGCTCTTTATGCAACTCTATTTTTACCAATATATGGTATCAGAGTAGTCTAAGTCTTACCTTTTGATGCTTGAATAAATATGTTTATAGGGGTAGATATATTTTTTTCCTTATTTCCTTGATGCATGAGAGTTTGTAACAATTTATACAATTGCATATTATTTTTTAGGATTAGTTTTTTATATTTTATTAGAATTTACTTTTAGTCCATAGATTGATATATACTTGTAGCTATATAATATTGTATTCATATAGGATAGACAATGAGCCACCTTACCTCTTTAAATGCATTCATGTCTCTCCCAAATGGTCATCACTTAGCATTAGGCTCAAAAATCTCCATACAACCTAGTCTCCATGCAGATCCAACATTTGGTTTTATCAAAATTTGTCTATTCAACTTGCATGTGTAGCTATGGATGTAGTTATTCACAAGCTAAGAAATCATAAACATCATTATTGTAAAAAATTTTGTGATACATGGAAAAATTTATTGCAGTCTAACTCATATCATCATTAGCCTTTAAATTTTATAGATTTAGATTGGCTATTTCTCCATATTTGTCATATATATTTAGTAATAGTAGTTATCACTGACACCTCACTTTAGTGTGTGAGTTAGTTCTATGTTTAAATATAAATTAAGACTAAATCTATGTCAAGATAATTCTGATCAATAATGCTTTTGCACCTCAAGCTAGATGATTATTACTTTCTTCTATAGTTTTTCACCTCAACCCACCATCTAAGACTACCATGAAAGTTCATATATTCATTACACATAGAGATCTCTAAATATTCTAGTTATGTCATTCACTCATGGCATCTACTTTATGAACATTCATTTAATCTTCATTAAAAGCTTGGTGGAAGGTCTTAGTTTACATTTATTTAATTTTAGTGAGTTGAGCTCTATTTAGAATATCATTACAAATGTTTGAAAAGTAAGAGTATTTTGAGTTTGTTTTATTAATGAGTTAGGTTCATTTTTTAGTGTTATGTTTTTAGTCTTTGTAAATATTATTGGTAGTGTATGTAATTACACCAAACAGTCAATAACATTTATCAATATTGTCAAAAGAGTCAAAAATATTTGCATCAATAATCTTGAAAATATTTTAGTCTTCTTAATAGGTTCTTTGATAAAATAATTTATTTTACAGAATAATAGTCATCATGTGTCTTTGTTGTTATCAAAATCAAAAGGTCACTTATTGTCAAAAGACATATTATATAGTTGAGTTATTCAGTTCATGTCAATAGTTCTTAGTCTATTGTATGTCAATACTAAATTTCAAATGTCGAATGTGCCAACCTTGTGGGTGGGACCCCATTTCATTCAAAGTGACATATAATTAAGCTTCACAACTTCATCAGCTTAGCAAGAAACTTATTTAACTGGAGGATGGATGAAATAGAGGCTAGAGGTTTTAGAGCCTCTCATCAGTCACCAATAATGGGGACCAAATGATTTGATGAGTTTTATGTGGTGTTTTTTTTTAAATCATTTTTCAATGTGGTGTGCTTTGCACCAAATTAGCTAATGACAAGGATAGTTATTTAGTGGTAGTGGAAATTGTCTATGTTATTTATGTTTGGGTGGAAACAAACATTAATAGAGGCTGCATAAGATGACAATGACGATTTATTCATCATGATATTTCATTTTATTAGTATTGTGTGTTTTCATTTCTCTACTAGTTTTGAAATCCTCTAAATTTAAAGAAATGGGAGAGTGTAGATATAATGGAATGTGGCAAAAATTGTATAGGAGGGAAACTAACTAAAAAAATCCTTTGACTGTAGAGACCTTCTATATGTCTTACTTCTTTACGGAGATGATTAACCAGTGAAACATTCATTGCATTAATATGGAGTAAATGAAGGATGAATTCTTTGTATAGTAATGGTCATATGTAACAAGATCCAATCAATAAGATTCAGACATCAGTATGCAGACCTAAAAGTATGCATTGACATATAATTTTGTTTGGTCCAATTCTTGAAGATATATATTCCCCCCACACTCACATTAAGGGGGTGTAGACTAGGATTAATAATGTTCATGAGGGGGTGAATGCTGAGGTGTTTTCACATTATTAATTTGTAATAAATTAATTATTATTTGATAAATAATAATACATTAATATTTGTTTGGTATATTATTGTTATTATTCATAAAAATAATATAAGGGGTGATTTTTGTTAGTTATTTGTTTGTTAGTTTGAGCTATAATATCAAGGTTTAGAGATTGTGGTGGAGATATGATATCCCCAATTATAGGAAAGGCTTTTCCTATATAAATGTATTCCCTTATGGATTTGATATAAAATAATTAATATAGTGTGTAGTATATTATTGATTTTTATTATTCTTTGTGTTTGGATTTTTGCGCAACTCTATTTTTACCAATATATATGTCTCTCTCTCTCTCTATATATATATATTAATAATTTGAGTACATGTGAGGTTAATATATAAATAATAAGTATTATTAATAAAAAATCTAGGGATATATATATATATATATATATATATATATATATATATATATATATATATATATATATATATATAACTCCATAGATTTTTTATTAATAATACTTATTACTTATATATTAACCTCACATGTATTCAAATTAATAATGGAATCAACCTTCCTCCTTCCAGACATGATATTTGGATCTTGTTTCTATGTTGTTTCTACAATAGAACTACTTGTTGTTTAACCTCTAGAGTGTAAAGGCACTTAGAATTATCTTGACCTAACTAATCAAAGTTTGAGTGATTTTTTTAATTTAATTAATTCTATGTCTAGGCTAGTAATAATTGGATATTGATAATACATTTTATTTATTTGTATCCTTGTAGCATGAGAATTGGGTTTCATGAACAAATTTTTGTATGACTTTGTGATGATTAGTTTGATAACTGTGTATACATAAGTTGAATTTTATTCTTTATTTTTATGTAAATACTCATTGAAAAAGTCTTTTCAAACATTCACATTTTAATTAAGTGAATAAATGATTTGTGTGGATTTGATCTTGTCATGTATTTGGGTGATGTAAATATGAGTGAAGCTATCATATATTTACTTTATGTTTTAGACTAAATTTGCTTTTGTTTATCTACCATGGAAAAATATGAAATCTATCATGGCATTGATTAAATTGTATGCCAAAATATTTAATAGGTGTATGGTAACTTTCTCAAAATTATGTTTACCCTTTCTATTGACATGTTAGTGGATATCTAGTGGAAAATAAATTACCGAGACATTAAATAATGTGATTCCTTTGATGCTTAAAACCTTGTTTCAATGTATGCCTGGATTAGTTATTTCATATTTTAAAAACAACATTACACCCATTGGTGTAGTAAACTATGGGATCATACTAATTTTACCCTATCTCTTTGGGAGTAAGAGTTATAAAATGTGATGTTTTTATTATTGATAAATGAATTTTCACTCATGTAGAGTGTAAATGTATAAGAGATTGATATAAATTGAAAAGGTATTGTCTTACTATGATTCCTTGTTATAAGGAAGAAATTTATAAAAAAATGTAATATTTTATGTATCCCAAATAAATATGAAAGAGGAAGTTTATAAAACTCTTAGTCTATGTCATTATTTATGACAATTTCTCACTCTTGTTATTATATTGCTATAAATTCCATGAAAACATTTTGTTTTACTTCTCATACTATGTAATATTTATTTAGGGACCCAATTAATATTATTAAATATGTGTATTTTTCAAGCTATATCATTTTCATATTTATTATAAGAGATCTATTATCTCAATCTATTTTATAATAACTCTTATCTTTATAACAAAAGGTTACCCATTTATTCTAATTGAACCAATTAGTAAAGATTAACTAAATTTAGAGTTGAGAAAAAATATGGAAGCTCGATGAAACATTAAGTATGTTTTATAAACCTCCTTATCATGACTATTGCTTCACAACTCAAATCAAGACAAAAAATTCTCCTTTATTTCATAGGCTAATGTATTTTCCTATTAGATATGGGTAATATTATTTTACAACTATAATTTTCAGTCATGAGTATTTTATAACTCATGTAAAGTAATGGGTTTTATATAACCCTTGAATATGGCTAAAATGCACTTATCAAAGGTCCTATGTACTTGTTAAGATAATTAAGAATAGGTAAAATTTTAGTACTACTAAAAAAATCCTTGTATTTGGTAATTGCCACTACTAGCAGACAAATCTTAGGTCTTATGCACCCTTCCTATTATGAAAGGATCATTTAAAGGGAGTAATATTTTAAAATTTATTACTCATAGTTAAACTAAATTTATGTTAATTATGTGAATTGTCATTCAAGTACACCCTTAGAATTTGTGTAATGCAAGCACAAAATAAAAATAAAAAACCTAAGCAAAAAAACATTGTGGGCTATTTTAGGTTCATTTCATTTGGTATCAAAAGATGTGATCTAAGAGATTTTTAGTAATTTTTTATTTAACTAAGAATATATTGGTGTGTATTACAACCAAAATGTGTCTTTCTAATAGTAAACATGTTGCCTAGTTATGACTAGATGAGAAGAACCTCCTGCAGCAGATTACCTCCTACAATAGATTTAATCAAAATATGCAAAAATAAAATAACTCTTACGAATAACAGAAACACAGAAAGCTTATATTAATCACAGGCCACTTCGAGGGGGTAACCTCCTTTGAGAAATCTCAATACAATAAATTTGTGGATTCCTTCATTGGGCCTCAACACTTACTTATATACTAACTCTATTCTGATAACTACTACATCCCTTGTATGTGGGATAATTAAAATATGCTCTAAGGGATGACTTACAAAGCATATGTGTCAATAGAAATTATTACACTAATACTGCAAAGAGAAGGGTAAGGCATAGGTTCTTAACATCCCCTCCCCCTTAGAAAAATATTTGCCCTCAAAGCTTCAAATGTGGGAATTGTTGTTGAATCTGGAAGAGTGGTTCCCATGTTTCATCTTCTGGTTGCATGATGTGCCATTGGATTAAAACCTCTATGATGGAGTGGGATCAAATTTGGTGGGTGCACCTATTTAGGATTGCTTTTGGCTCGAGAAGGATGGAACCTTCATTATCAACTACTGGTAAAACTATCTGCACTCAAATGTTGGATCAAAGAACTTGCTTTAAATAGGAGACATGAAAGATGGGATGAACTTGGGAGGAAGGTGGAAGATCTAACTTGTAAGAAACTGACCTAATCTTCTAGAGAACCTTATATGGCCCATAAAATTTTGGAGCAAGCTTTTGGCACCCTTTTAGTTTTAGTGATGATTGCTTGTATGGGTGTAGATGAAGAAAGATCATATTACCATGTTGAAAGGTACGCTCAGAGCAGTGCTAATTAGCCTACTGCTTCATTCAGTTATGTGCCATGTGGAGATTGTCTCGTAAGGTGTGGAGAATTTGATCCCAATTTTAGAGAGTAGTGTCAACTGCCTAAACTGGTGAGCTGCCAGGATTATATGGAAGAAGTGGTGGCGGTTCTTGACCATAAATTGCTTAATAGGGAGTCATTTTGGTGGAAGTGTGGTTTGAGGTATTGTACCACCATTCAACTAGAGGAAGCCACTTGGCCCATTGATGTTGTTATTCTGGAACAAAGCAATGAAAGAATGTCTACAAGCATTTGTTGACTATTTCTATTTGGCCATCTATTTATGGGTGGTACCTAGAGCTCATTCTCAACTATGTGCCTATGTGATGAAATAGTTCCGTCCAAAAATGGCTAGTGAAAGTGGCATCACGATCTGAGACAATTGAAGAAGGAATGCCATGAAGATGGAAGATCTAATCTAGGAAAACTTGTGTGAATGTGGAGACTGTGTATGGGTGGCTGAGTGCACAAAAATGACTATATTTGGAGAGGCAATTGACTATGACTAGGATCACTATCTTTCCCCTAGATTTAGGGAGGCCCTCAATGAAATCCATGGAAATATCTATCCAAATCCTAGTAGGAATGGGCAAAGGCTTGAGTAAAATGGGAGTCAATGTGGTTTCACCTTTGTTTCATTGGCAGGTATCACATTCGGCCACCATCTGTTTAATTTCAGCTTTCATGCCTTTCCAAAATAAGTGTCGACATGCCCGTTCATAGGTTTTGAGAAATCTTGAGTGCCCTACTGAGGGAGAAGCATGGATTTCATAGAAGATATGTTGATGCAGGTCTAGACTTTGGGAAAGCACTAGATGACCCTTGTATCGTAGAGAAACATTGTCCCATCAATAATGCAGTATTATAGAGGGGTTAGTGGCCAATTAATGAATGAGGTGGCATAAGGAGGGATCATTTTCATACCCTTATTGGATAGATTCTTACCATTTTATAATGGGCATGGAGATGGTAGAGAGGGAAGGCTGGTCCTTGAAGGTTCTTGAGAGAGCATCAGTGACAACATTGCCTTTTCCCTTCTTATAGGTGATCTCATAATCATAATCCATGAGTTTGCTGACCCACTTCTGCTGAACTAGGGATGAGACCCACTTTTCCAAGAAATATTTCAAACTCTGATGATCATTTTTGATGTAAAAAGTATTTCTTAGTAATTAGGGTCTCCATTTTTGTATTGCATGTAAAATTTCCATCATTTCCTTTTCATATGTAGACAAAGATAAATTGTGGCCAAAAAGGGCTTTGTTAGTGAAGGTAATTGGTTGGCCCTCTTAGAGAAGAACAACACCCAAGCTGATGCCACTAGCATTACTTTCGATGGTGAATGTTTTGGTGAATTCTGGTAGTGCCAAAATTGGTGTGCTACACATAGCTTATTTGAGTTTGATGAATGCCTGATCAGTTGTTACACCCCAAGTGAAAGCATCCTTCTTCAATAAAGAAGTTAAAGGAGCCGCGATATTTCCATAATCTTTGACAAACTTGTGATAGTATCCTATCAGGCCTAAGAAACCATGAAATCTCTTGAGGGTGATTGGTCAAGGCCAATTCTACATAGCACTAATTTTTTTTGGGTCCATACGAACCCCATTCGCTGAAACAATGTGCCTGAAATAGTCAATTTCCTCTTGAGTGAATGAACACTTGGATTACTTGGCACATAATTGATTGTCTTCTAATAGTTGTAATGCCCTATTAATATGTTGTAGATGCTTAGCCCATGTGCGACTGTAGATAAAAATGTCATCAAATAAAACTAAAATAAATTGATGGAGAAAGGGCCAAAATATTTTATTCATGAGTGCTTGAAAAGTGGAAGGGGCATTTGTAAGGCCAAATGGCATGACAAGGAACTCATAGTGACCTTCATGCATACAAAAGGTTGTCTTGGGAATGTCATCAAGATGCACTCAAATTTGATGATAGCCAAAATGTAGATCCAACTTGGAGAAGAATTTGGCCCCATGGAGCTCATCAATGATAGGAATTGCGAATTTATTCTTCATAGTGAGGTGGTTAAGGGCTTGGAAGTCAATGTAAAGGGCCACGACCCATCTTTTTTGTGGACAAGAAGCACTAGGGAGGAATATGGGCTGGTGCTAGGGTTAATAACTCTAGACTTGAGGAGTTCCTTGACTAAGTTATCAATTTTAGTGTTTTGCAGATGGGGGTAATAGTATGGCTAGATGTTGGGTGGGATGATTCTTGGAAGGAGAGGAATGTGGTGATATTCATGGCATGAAGGGGGAAAACATATTGGTTCTAAAAAAATGGTTGCATTCTTGTCGAGTATGGCTTGTAAATCTATAGGGTGGTTAGTAGCATTGGGGGCTAGAGTTGAATGGAATGCAGCTGTGTAATGACCCCATGTGAGCCTTTCTTCAAATGTTTTTCCATGCAATGAGAAATGATGATGCTAGTAGATCTTAGTAATAACCCTTTTAAGGTTTACTTCTAACCATTATCTTTGAATTGCATCCAAAGCTCAGAGAAGTCCCATAAAAGAGGTCCTAATGTGTGAAGCCACTGTGCCCCTAAAACCACATCACACCATCCTAAAGGTAGGGCAAACATATCAGAAAAAAAATTATAATCACCCATTTCAATACACACATTTTGGCACTTCCATTTACATGGTAATGTGCCCCCATTAGCGATCATGACTTCAAATCTAGAACAAGGGTATACAAAGTAGTATGCCACCTTAGCAATGTGAGGATCGATGAAATTGTGAGTACTGCCTGAATCAACGAGGATTGTGAGAGGGACATTTTTGAAGCACCCTTTGACCTTCATGGTTTGGGGAGTGATGACACCTACTAGTGCATGCACTGAGATCTTAAGTTGTGTCTTTTGAACTGCTAGGTCCTCTTCAGTGCTAGGTTCTTCTTGAGCATCTTGAAATTCTAGAATATCAGGCTCAGTGTCCTGCTCTGGTGGTGACTCCACATCTAGCAAGTAAAGTTTTTTTCGGATGCACCTATGACCCTTAACCCATTTTTCATCATAGTTGTAACATAATCCTTTCTCTTTGTGAGCCCACATCTTTGCCTCAGTGAGGCGCTTGATTGGTATGGTTATGATTGTCTGCTAATTCACTATGTTCTTTGCTGGTGAAAAGGTGGGAGGTCGACGTTGTGTGGAGAGTTTATCTTTTGATAACTTAGCCATACCAAAAATATCCATCATATTTTTAGGTCAAAACTTTTTTACCTTTGAGTGGATCAGCTCTCTGAGGCCACTAACAAAGCAGCTTTTGAAGAAGTCATCTAATAACCCTTCAGTGTGATTAGCGAGTTTTTCAAATTCAATCTGATATTCACAAACAACATCTATTTGACAGAGTTTGGTGAGAGCTCCTATGAAATCCTTGAATGCTAAGGGACCAAACCTACCTAGAATTAAGGATGCAAAATTTAACTAATCGCTTTCATCATTTGTCTTGAGATACCAATGGTAACACTGAAGTGCTTCTTGGTCCAAATGAAAGGAAGCAATTGGGACTTTATTTATAGAATAAGTATTGTGGAGGTTGAAGAATTGTTCAGCTCAATCTATCCATCTTGTAGGATCTTTACCATTTAATCATGGAAAGTCTAGCTTAGGTCCACGTGAGAATTTGGAAGCAAAGGAGTGATGCTCTGAAGAAGACTCCTCCTTCTGCACTCTATTGAGCAAGATGTTATTCTGTTGATTCAAGCCACGCATCATATCAGTTAACTCTATAGCCTGAGATTTCAATGTGGCAATTTATTCCTTCATGATTTTTGTGACTATACGAGTGGTGACCATAACCAGTTATTAATAGTTGGGGATCCTTCGCATTCCCTGCTCTGATGTAGGGTGGGGTTCAGGGCAGAGCCCTAATTTTTTTTTGCTGCGATGTTTTTTTTTTACTGCTACTTCAGAAATGGATTATCTATAACTATGTGGTTGGAAATATCCTCAACTGTGGATATGTTGTTGTTTGCTCTTTGAACCTGATAAGTTGGATATGGACCCCAAGTTTTTTTGGCTACCTAAAGGATTTTTTAAAATTCTCTCTAGCCACCAAAGTTGTATGATCGAGTACCACTCTCCAAAAACTTTTTGCCATATGTTTGCCCCTTAACAATAGTTTTTGGTTTACCTCACAGGTGGGAACTAGTTAATTAGGATGGGGCCATTGCCCTTTTTGCTGGTAGGTCCTCTCAATGGACCAACTACTTTAGGGTTCTTGTGGTACTCCTCACAATGAGTTTTAAGGCTTATGCCCAACACTTCCCATAGTATAGTGGATAGGTATTTACCCAATCTGAAATGACAGAACCTATAATGAAAAAAATTCTTGCTAGAAATGGCATAGCTCTTAAAAAGCCCCGCTTCAAAAAAAATTGCTCCAAATCTACCCAAAAATCCAAGAAAGTGCTTTGATACTAGATGAGAAGAACCCCCTACAGTATATTACCTCCTACAATATATTTAATCAAAATATGTGAAAATAAAATAACTCTTATGAATAACAGAAACACAAAAAGCTTATATTGAGTGTAAGCACTTCGAGGGGGCAACCTCCTTTGACCAAGCTCAATACAATAAATTCATGGATGCCTTCATTGGGCCTCAACACTTACTTATATACTAACTCTATTCTGACAACTACTACTTCCCTTGTATGTAGCATAATTCAAATATGCTCTAATGGATGACTTACAAAGCATATGCATCCATAGCAATTATTACACTAATACTGCAAAGAGAAGGGTAAGGCATGGGTTCCTAACACTAGAATGAGAAGTATTCTCTTAAGTGATTTCGAGGTGTCAAATGACACTAGCTCACCTTAGAACCTCGTGGGATCTTAAATTTATCCATGGCCTTAGATTTATTCAGCCATTCTATAGTTTAGATTATGTTAAGGTCGACTTACTTGAATATTGGTTGACTTGTATGGGTTGGTCAATAAGAGTTAGTACGATAAAATTCCACTATTGGAATTGAAAAATGAATACTCAGTATCTACTGGTGATTTACATGAGCAAGCCAACATAATATGATTAGAACATTAAGTCCTTGAAGTGACTAAATGTGTGACTTATTTCTAAGAGGATGGTTGGGAAGAGAGAAACTAATTCACTTGAGTAAATCAACTAATTTTAGAATCGTCACTAATAAGGGACTAGTTTGATATATTTGGGGTTATTAGGAATGAATGGTTATTGAACACCATTGTCAATCTATTGAATATACAATAGTAGGATTTTATTTTCATAAATATATTCAAATTTATCCTAATCATGCTATAATAAACAAAAAATATAGCCACCATCATGATTGGTAGAATAAAATCCAGAGCCTATTGGCTATGTTCAAGTGCATATACTACTAATGATGTTAATTATTTTCATGGGCTTGATTCCCAATGCAATTTTATTAATAATAAATTACTATCTATTAATGAAGTTATGAATTGTCAATTAGGTAATTAAATCTTATTTAGGATAAGCCTATGGCTAATAGGGGTGGCTAGCAATTTATCTCAAATGATTTAAGGGGTAAGCTCTTGGAAAAACAATAATTTATTAAATTTATAAAAATGTATTTTCTGTCAATCATGGAAAGTAGTTGCATGCTTTTCTTTGAATTTTTGTGTCACTACAAGTGACTGATTATAATGATACAAATGTTAAAAAGCATTTTGACTAGTGCTAAGGTAAAACTATTTGATCCAAAGTGGTGGTGTTGTAAGCAAGAGAAATAAGGTTTTGTTAGCTGAAATATTGTTATGGTTGGCTGATTGAAACAATCATATAACTTAAAATTGAATAAGTTTTATATCTTATAATAGTGAGGTGTTTGAATTTATGAACATTAGATGAAATTAATGATTATGGAAAGTTGTAATTTCCATAGTAATGATATTACATTCACCCTAATCCTTGGTTGAATCCACCCTTCCCAAGGTTGTGCTATGTATAATAATTAACACTAGTCAACCATTGGATTGTATGGGTAGATTAATTGGGGGACTAGTGATAAAATCTTGATGTTGAAAACAAAAAGATGAATTGCTGGTGTTTGATGATTGCTTATTTAGATGAGTCATCATACGATACTTGAGATATGTCATCATTTGGAGGACTAAGTGTGTGAATTAAGCCTAGAGGGCCAAGTGGAGGTAAATGTGACTGAAATGTTTGGTCAAGTTGGAAAGCTTTGGGGGTCTCTTACTATAAATGGGTATTATGAGCCATCTAATCCATGAGACTTAAACATTGTTGGTAACTTTGTGAATATCATGGATATAGAATAATGGACTCTATTGGAACACACCCTTCCTTGAAAGAAGGTAATGATAAATTTGATATCCCTAGAGTTGATAATTTTTTAATAAATTATGGGTTCCTTTAACCATCTTCGAAATAATTTAAAAAATTGGGTCTTAGTACTCCCAACAACATTGATGACTAGTATAGGCATAATTTTAATGATATTTTGTTAAAATGAATTGAATATTATGGTTTGATATGAGCTCAAATGTAATAATTATTAAGTTAATATAATAATTTTGTGATGAGTGGCCTTAAATTGAGTAAAACATCTCATTATGTATAAGCTGCCCATGGTTGGGTAAAGCTATTCTAAGGTTGATTCACCTTTCAGAGGTAAGAAATTAAGTCATTGTGAGAATAACAATTATCTATTATGTGGATATCATTATCTATGATTATTGACTATGCATGCAATTTTGGCTAACTAATTTTTAACCACAATTTAATTTGAAATTATAAATGGTGATTGTGAAGCAATTTTTGGTATCAATGGCATATGAACATTACGTATAATGATGAGATTTTATGGCCCTTGTGTATGACCAATAAATGTACTCATGTATTTTTATGTTATAATATCATCGGCATAAGTTTATAAAACATCTGAATCAACATTTTTGTGCCCTATCATATGTGGTTCCTTCATGCATGTAAACTATTGTATGTTTTGTAAACCCATTTATGATATTTAAATTAAACAACCATGTGAACCTTATAATTACTCCATGTTTTCAACATTGTTGTATGAGTATTTCATATATATGTTGTGGAATAAGCATGATGTTTTATTGTTAAACCCATGGAAATTGTAAAGGGTAAAAAATTAATTGTGTAACGTAACTTCCAGTCTTGAAATTAATTATGTTAATTGAAAAAACAAACCAAGGTGTAGTGTTATATTGTGTGGTGTAGCCCTGCATCATTTGTCTAGTAATGATCATTGATGTAAGTGTGAGGCTAAGGGTGGAGTAACACTATAATACAAATTAATTTACACATGGTACAAGATATTAATTAGATTCTCTTGTAGGCTAAAAAATCCACTTTTCCTCTTATCTCAAGGTATTTACCTTATTCATTCAGGGGTGTTCACCATGTATGCCACAAATTGGTCATGGAATATTTGTGCATAATAATTACCTTATGGATTAAGTTTTTATTTAACTTACTCTTAAAGGTTTTTTTTGAAAACACCCCTTGTGTAATTTCCTTTATGTAACCTTGTGAAATGTTAATGGGTCCCCCAAGTTGGTTTTTATGAAAAAAATAACAATGCTGTACTTGATGAAATATAGGGACATATTGGATTGTAAATTAAATCATGTTATGAATGAGATAATCTTTATTTTACCTAGGGGAATATTATGTAATGAATATTAAAAATTATTTAAATCATGACTATAATGTATGATTATGCTCAAAAGGAGCAACGTAAAGACCTAATCAGGCAGCTTATGAATTTTAAAATGCTTTCAAGAGGTAAGTGCAAAATGATCTTTATATTGGCATCCCTAAAACCATAATGTGAGCCCAAAAAATTAATGGAAAGAATGCTAAAAACATTTAGGGTTCCATGTCAATGCCTAGGATGTATTCTCCAATGTTTGGTGTTTTTGGTGTGAGATGTTGTACTTACCCAAATATGATTGTAATTATGGAAACCATAGAAATATGGTTTGTTGTGCTTGATATCATTATGGGAAGAATGAGAAAAAAATATTTTGCATGATCCATATCAAAAGTGATGTAAATATCAAATAACAATATGATTAATGTAATGATCTACTTTCTATGGTGAATGTTATAAGGATATGTGTAATATATGACTATTTTTTTTTTATAAAATGGGACACTTAAATGTGGAATATGATTTGATTTAGCTATTTTGTACTAAATCAACTACTATTATAAAATTAATTATTATTAATTAAAATTGCATAAATAAAGATATTTTATGGTTTTTATAAGAACTACCATAAAAATTCTAATTTTATTGATTACATATCCATATTGTGATGAAAATTTCAACATGAAACTATTGTAGTTTCAGGAATTATGTTTTTAATTGCTAAACTTATTTGGTGATTTAAACCTATAAGGGTGATTAAATAAGGTACTTATAGAGTATAAAATAAATCATCTTTCCACTTTACCTTTTAAGGCACTGGGATGATAATTTTTTAAGGGAGGAAAGATGTCATATCCCCTACCTAATTGACAAAATATCAGGGCATCTAGATGTGAATTAAGTTGCTTGTTAAGATGGTTGACATTAACCATTTGTTGATTATGCCTATTTAGTTAGGTTGCTAGCATGAAGAAACTTGAACTTATATGTGAGCTTATTTTTATTGGTTATTTTAATTCTCCTTAAAAGTCTCATTTTGGCTATTATTTCCTAGAAGTAAATTTCTTGGATGACCAAAATTTGATTTAAAAAGTCATAGTCTAATCTTGTTTCTTTTGTCTTTACCAAAGGCTATTATAAGAGATAGGAATTTGCATTTAAATATTGTCTTCAGAGTTATAACCAATTTGGATACCTATTATTGATTGTTTAAACCATTGTGAATTTTTCATCATTGGTGATTTACAAACATTGATCCAATCGTGGGTAGATGGTTATGACTTGATATCTTTTTGAAACCCCATGATTATAAGCATGTATTTGGCGCATTATAATTTAGACCCAAGTTTGATTAATTAAAATAAAAATATAATATTTATGTCATAATTAATTTTTATGATAAATCAATTGGAGTCAATTTGACCAAGGGCATATGTGGGGTAAAGAATGTATGGAGGTTTTTGAGACTTGTGGAAATGTTAATAATAATATACATATATTATTATTATTCCTTAGAAGACTTGGGTTTAAAATTCAATTTTTAACATCATTAGAAATTAATTTTATTACAAGTCCAAATAAAAATATGTGTAAAATAATTATTTTCATTATTTATTGCCCATCATTAGCCTAGGGCTTAAATGAGCTACCAAAATACCATTGGGGAAAATGAGACACTAAAAGCTTTGTGGTAGCTTTTTAGGAGTAGTAGATGCATAAATATTATGATTGAAAGATGAGAAAAGACATTTTGTTTGAATGGAGAAGTGTTGGGATAGATCTAGTGCCACTTTGTGAGAAGTATTTTGGAACTTAGAGCTTTGCTTAGCAGCTAGGTATGAGATGAATTCTAGTCTAAAACAAGATAATATGAGGGAGGCCATATTTTTCCTCTTAGGGTGAGATGCAAATATAAGATATAATTATACATTGATCTAGGAAAGTCATCCTTTCTATACAAAAAAAATCTTTCATACCATTTTTATACCATTATGGGTAGTTATTTATTATCCTTGTTTTGATATAAGCCCAAATATGTAGGAGTAAACCTACATATGTGAGCCTCTAGTGAAACAAGGAAAATTATTTTATAGGGTTTGAAAATTTTGGGATTAATAGTTTTATGCCTTAGTTAGAAATAATGTTGTAAAAGGGTTTGGACATTGGCCTGATTATAAGATTGGTTTTATTTTGTATTTATGAAATGTTTAGTTTACCTTAAAGGGTTTGTGTTTTACTTATTATTTTAAACCCAGAAAAAAGTAAGTGTTTGAATTGAACTAAATTTGGGTTGTTTAAATTGACCTGGATATTTTTATATTATCTCTTTTTATGTGTTTAAATTTTGAGAATAAATCACAATTGATTTTATATCAACGCCTTTATTGTGTTTTGAATTATGATAATAAATCTAAGTTGGAGTTTATACAAGCTCTTTAATGTGTTTTGAATTATGGGGAAAATTGATTTAGTTATATTGGCTGAGTGGTATATGGATTTGTTTGTTTGTAAAACATTTTTTATGTTTTAGTTGATTAACTTGGGATTTTGATAAAGTTTACCTAGTTTGTCATGAAATCATTCTCTTTCAATTAATTTCACCATGGCCAAGCTTGTGTATTGTATTTCTTTAAATGGATATAGAATTAATTATTTAATTACTCCATAATCATTATTACAAACTATATGTGTGATTGAAATAAAACTCTGATTTCTCTTGGTTGAAATGTGATTAGGCACATTTTATTTCCCTATGTAATGCATAGCCCCATTTTGGGATTAGCATAACATGTTATTGAGATGGTCAATGTTTAAGCTGAATAAGTAGCATTTTATTTATTTATAAGCTTGAACTAGGGTTTTTATGTAATTTAACTTAGATTATATATAATAATTTCCTCATTAAATAGGACCCCTTCACCACGATATCTTGTTCAATATTTTTATGTTGTTCAAATATTAGATGAACTATTAGTTTTAATCTTCTAGAGTTTTATGATGGTGATTAGCGAATTATGGATG
The DNA here is from genome assembly GCA_037957365.1 of Torreya grandis. NCBI lineage: Eukaryota > Viridiplantae > Streptophyta > Pinopsida > Cupressales > Taxaceae > Torreya > Torreya grandis. The sequence continues at coordinate 243,829 of JARHVA010009674.1, forward strand.
AATGATTTTATTTTATTTTAATAGTTATATCAGTTGATAATATGTTTTTTTTTGTAATTATTAAATCTAAACCTATGTATTGAGTATTTATTACTTTTTGAAGTATTTTTATGGGATGTACCTTGCTAACATGTTACCAATATATGGTTGTCTTGTTTTTGTATACTTGCCTTGTGAGATACACATAATCCTAATAGTACTTATATTTGGGTTCTTTTGAAATTTTTAACCCATGACCATTTGGTTGTTAGCCATAATGTTATTACATTCATTTTTAGCTCTTACGAATGGATAAAAAATCATACTAGATTAGTCTAAATAACAATTTTAAATAAATACCTAAACCTTTAATAGGCTATAAATAAGAGTTACAACATATTATTTTAAAATATAGTAAATAGATAAAACCAATTAGATTAATCCTCTCTATCATGAATGAATTTTAGTGGCACCGTTTTTGTGAGGCAGTTGCGTAAGAAACCTACATTTGTGGGTTGTAACTGGCTATAAGTTAGCTCTGAAAGAGAATGGATTTTTATAGTAGGTTTTTAATTTATCAAAAATCAATTTTGTACTAAAATCTCCCCATATTTATCTTCAATTATATGTAATTTTATTATTATAATTGGCTAATTTCATATTTTTGGCAAGTCATTTTTTTAGCCAATTATATTATTTTTCTATTCAAATCAACGTAGAGTAACTTAGATGTCGATGCTTTAAAATATATAACTACCTATATTATTTTATTAATAAAACTTATTACTTATAAATTAACCTCAAAAGTATTGAAACCAATAATGGATGCAACATTCCTCCTTATGGACATGATATTTTGATCTCATTTCTAGGATGCTTCTATAGCAGAACTATCGCTTGTTTAGCTTGTTGAGTGCAAAGGCACTCAGAATGGTCTTAACATAAGTAACCAAAGTTAGTGTGATTTTTTTATTTTATTATTGTTATGTTTACACTATTAATAATTGGATATTATATTTACATTTTATTTATTTTTACCCTTGTAGTGTGATAACTGGGTTTGAAGAACCAAGTGTTATATGACATTACAACGATCAGTATGATTATTACATATAAATGAGTTGAATTGAATTATTTATTTTTATGTGAATACTTAATCAAAATGGTCTTTACTAAAAATGAACTTTTAATTAAGTAAATAAATGACTTTTTTGGAACATACCTTATCATATAGCTAGGTGATGTAAGTATGAGTCCAACTATCATATATTTACTTTATGTTGTAAAATAAATTTACTTTTGTTGATCTATTATGGAAACATATGAAAGCTATGATGGAATTATTTAAATTGTATGCCATAATATTTAATAGGTATAAGGTGACTTTCTCAACATAGTGTTGACCCTTGTCATTGACATGTTAGTGTAGGTCTAGTGGCAAATAAATTATTGAGGGGTTAAAGAATGTGATTATTTGGACTATTAAAACCTTATTTGTAATTATGCCTGGATTGGTTATTTCATCTTTTAAAATTAGAGGTATACCCTTTGGGTGTATTAAAATATGAGATAATCCTAATTATTCTATCTCTAATTGGGAGTAAGGGTTATAATTTTTGGCACTTTCATTATTGATAAATAAAGTTTCACTCATGTAGAGTGTAAATGTATATGAGGTTGATCTAAATTGAAAATGTATTGTCTTATTAAAGTTATTTGTTATAAGGAAGGAAATTATAAAAACATGTAATATTTTATGTATCTCAGATAAACATGAAAGAGGAAGTTTATTAAACTCTTAATCTATGTCATGATTTATGACAATTGCTCATATCTTGTTATCTTATTATTGTCAAGGCCATGAGAACTTTTGGTGTTAGTTATCATACTATGTAAGGGTGATTTAAGGACCTCATTCTTATTATTAGATAGTTTGATTTGACAATTTATATCATTTTCCTATTTATTAGAAGACACATGTTATCTTAATTTATTTTATAAGAACTCTTATCTTGGTAACAAAAGGCTACCCATTTATTCTATTTGAACAAATTAGTAAAGAATAACTAATTTTAGAGTTGAGAAAAAAATATGGAAGATCAATGAAACAATAACTATATCTTATCAACCTCATTATCATGATTATTGCTTAACCACTCAAATTAAGGTAAAGAAGTATAATTTCTTACATAGGCTAATTGAGTTGCCTATTAGCCTTGTGTAATATTATTTTGATGATATAACTTTTTGGCATGAGTATATTATAACTCAAGTAAATTAATGGGTTTTACATAAACCTTTAACATGCAAATAATGCACTCATCGAATATATTATGTTCTTTTTAAAATAATTAAGAGTTGCTAATATGTTAGTTCTACTAAGAAAATCTTTGTAGATGGTAATTACCACTACTATCAAAAAAATATTGGGTCTTTTTTGCCCTTCCTATTATTAAAGGATCGTTTAAGGGGAGTAATATTTTAACATTGATTACTCATAGTTAAGTTAAATTTATATTAATCCTAGAAATTTCCATTCAAGTACATTGCTATAACTTGTGTAATGCAAGTACAAACTAATAAATAACCTTGATTGGAAAAAAAATGTGGGTTGTTTTAGGTTCATTTAAATTAGCTAGAGGCTAGCACCATCCACACCCCAAAAGAGGTAGTGGACAATTTATAAGGGATAGTGAGGAATTTTTTTTACAACAGTAAATAAATAAATTCTAGAAAGGTGACTTCTCAACCCAAATGGGGAGTTGTTCTACAATTATTTAATAAAGGAAAATATATTGATGGTAAAATAAATCTCTTGAGCCAAACAACTAAAAAAATATTATACTCATTTAAATATAATAACTACAACTGATGTTGAATAGGTTGAGAATTTTGTAGCTAAAAAATAGATAATATTCTTTAGTGGCATCAAGAGATGTCAGCCCTTGTTCATCAATTTTAAAATCAAGAAAGAGAGGTAGTTACTATCTAGACAGACTTAAGAATCACTCAAGTAAATAGTCAATATGGATAATTTATCTTTAGGCTAGTTTTTGAAAATCTTCTATGAGCAACAATGGATAGATTTAGAGTTAAGATAGAAAGCACCATCTATAGAACTAATGATGAAGTAAGGAATTTAGTTAATTTTTCAAGGGACAAGATCATAGGAAATGACGTCTTGAATTTTGAGGTTATATGCCAAATAGGAAACCATCAAAAGGCGATCAACAAGCTTCCACAATTTTTTAAAAGGTCATTGCTTGATTTTGAATCCATTATCATAGACTTCCAAGTGAGTCATGTTATTTATATTTAGAGAGAAGCTAATAAGAAATAAAATATGGTAGTATAAATTTTTCAGCATAGTCATTGATGTTTGGTTGTCATTGATGTCAAAGAGAGCATGTTTTACTAATGCATTAATGACAAAGTGATCAGATTGATGGTTTGGACATATGCATCACATATGCAGGTCTATAAAGATAAATAAGAAGTTGTGAGGAATCCATAGATGTCTTGGTGAAGTAATGGTATGTCACTTGATCATTTGGAATGAGAAACATGCATCTTATAGCTTAAGAGAAGCCAAACAATCACTACATGTCATGTAGATATGAATGAACTAGAAATTTTATGTATTTAGTTATGGTATTAAGAAAGTTAACTAAGGTCAAAGGTTTTCATGTAAGTGTTGTATATAGTGCCAAGAAGGCACCCTGAATATTTGGTCTCTTGAAGTGTTTTCAAGCTCAAGTTATAAACCTTAAAATTTACTCTTATAGATTGTGTTGGACCGAAGACCATCAAGTTTAACTTCATTAAAGTTTGAGGTCAACTAGTCATTATATCCAATGATGGGCATTAAATTTTAGATCTTGTATGTCAAAGAATGAGTATGTTACTTACATGTGTCACATTCATGAATTTTGGATAGAAGATCAATGATGAATATATGATCATGCAGTCATAAGATTGATGGTATAGGTCGAATCAAAGAGTCAATGTGTGTAGAAGTCACGTACAGTTTCCAAGTGGCACAATCATGGGATCTCGTATCTTAGATCAATGATGAGCATTGAAAAATAAATATGAGGTTGATCTGAGGAGATCAATGATGTGTATTTGGTCAAAACTATCATGGAACATGAGATGAGGTTAAAGTGTCTGAATTTTAGCATTTGCTTAGTAGCTATTGGAATTTAAATATTCAAATTTATGAGGGAAAACCATTCTATAGTTTTTTAGCTATAACATTTAATATATGAAAAATTTAATCATGGTGTAAAAGTCAAATTTTTAGAGGAATTCAAGTTGTATCCACAGAGCCTAGTTATAAGTTTTGAATGTTTGTATACTCATAGTTATGGATCTTAAAAGTTGACTATTTGTTAATTTATGATATTACTATTTACAGAATAATGTTTGAGCAATCTATAATCTAGTAGAAGAGTGTTTTGGTAGGTGTAATGACTTTAATATGTCTTAGAGATCATATAGAGTAGACCCATGTAATTAAAAGTGATATTATGTTCTTAATTTTACTAATAAAGTGTTATAGGAGTAAAAGGTCCCCATGAGACCAATAAGTGATACTAAGTCCTAACTAAAAGGCATAACTACTTAAATGTGACCCATAGTTGATATGGCCAAACTATAAGGATGGTATTGATCTATGTATATGTCTTACGGGTTAAGTCAAGTCTTATGTCTGACCAAGGAGAAAACATTCATGAAGACTCTATAAAGAGTGAAAGCTAATGTGATGGTTTATAGACTTAATATATTGTCATGTGCAAAGGAAAGAGATCAAAAATATTATGTGTAGTGGATGAAATAAAGTACATAACAGATTAAAGATGAGTGAAGAAGACTAGAGAGATCCAAAATGGTGTTTTGGATCCATTGCTTGTATGATCAAGTTTATTAGTGTGTGATGCATTGAAACAAAGGTGTTATACATTGTATCTCTAATCAGATTGGTCTACAATAATAATTCTAGAGTTATTTATTTAATAAGGTATTGTTTGGGTGCTCAATATCTAGAACAAGTTACTACTTATTCACACTTACGGGTGGGTATTCCTTTTTAAGTGATTGCTTCACCAAAAGGGTCTCTTGTTTGTAATCATCTTATAAGACAAGTAGGCCATGTGTTTGCACTCTTGAGAATGGATTTTATTCCTCAAGATGGTTTCCTAGGTAGACCTTGTGTTATGTGGGTGATATTGAATCATATTGATTATTCATTATTATGAACATATTCTATGCTTTATTAATTCTTGTGGTTATTGATTAAGAGTTTAAAAGGATTCAATTTGAATTTTCAAATATATTTCATACTAATTCACCCCTCTCTCAGTGATTTTACCTCCAATAATTGGTATCAAATTAGGATATTCATTCTATGTATATTATGGTAAGTCAACTAATGCAGGGTTTATATACAAATCAAACACTACTATTAAATGGGTTAAATTATGTCTTTTGGAGTATAAGGATGAGGACATACATCATGTCTGTAGGGTTTAATATTTGTAAATCTATCATGGATGGTTACACTACTCTAACTACTCCAACTAGTGTTGCTGACAGGAAGTTGAGTGAAAATAATGATAAAGCTATGAATTCTATCATTTATGGTCTATCTGAGGCTAAGTTCACCAAAGTGATTCATTATAAGTCTGCCAAGGAAATTTAGGTCAAATTATAGACTATCTATGAAGGATACTTTAAGGTAAAATTAGCTAAGTTAAAAACCTACCGTAGGTAATTTTAAGGTCTTAAAATGAAGGAAGAAGACTGTATTTCATCTTATATTCTAAGGGTTGATGAGGTAGTAAACATGATCAAAGGTCTTGAATATGGGATTGATGAAGCTACTATGGCATCAAAGGTATTAAGGGCATTTACACTCAAGTTTGATTCAAAAGTTTATGTTGTAGAAGAAAGTCATGATCTCACTAAGTTAAAGATGGATGAAATTCATGGCATCCTTACTTCTTATGAAATGAGAGTTGATGAAGATAGACCTCCTAAAAAGGAAGCAACCTTCAAGGTGTTTAAGGAGACAAAATCCAAGAAGAATAAGTTAATTCTTGAATATTTTCATCTTAATTAAGATCAACTTAAAGCCATGATTGAAAAAAAAATGAATGTTAGATCAGGTAAATATGAAGGAAAACTTCCTTTCAAATGTTTTTATGTGGTAAACTTGGTCATTTTGTAGCTAGATGTTCAGGTATAGAAAAGTATAAAAAAAAGAATCTCATAATGAATCTCATGAAGATGAACACAAGAAATCTAAGGATCCTATTAAGTACAAAAAATTCTTAAATAAGAAAAATGGAAATAAGGAATCATACAACGGTAGTAAGAGCCTTTAAAAGAAGATAATAACTCTTTTAAGAAAGAAGTAAACACATCTGACATTGATGTTTCTTTTTATAATAAGGATATGGAGACATTGTTCATGGGTCTTAGTGATTATGAAGGAAAATTTTCTTTAAATAGAGATTTATTTGGTGGAGATAGCTCAGAGGAAGAAGATGAAAAAATGACTCTTGAAGATAAATATCTAGATGTTACAGAAGAAAGGAAGATAATAAAAAGTAATAACAAAAAATAAGATTCCTTGATCAAATCCTATGAAGATAAAATTAGACTTTTTGAAGGAAGACTGAATAATGAAGTCAAGGAGCATGATGAGATCACACAATTTTTTGAAACTTAGGTGTGTACTCTTAATGAAAAAGTTAAGAGTAAGGATTAAGAGTGTATCATGTATCAATTAGAGATAGTGTCTTTGGAGATGAAACTAAATCAAGATATGAGCAAAGATACAACTGATGACTTAGATAATAAGGATGAAGTGATGAATGATCTTGAAGTTGTAAAGATTGAGAAGAAAAATAATAAAGATATGATGTCACAAATTAAGGACTATGAAGAATAATTCAATGTATTTTAAGAAAGATTGAATGATGAGACCAAAAAACATGAAGATATTGTCAAGCATCTCAATGGTCAATTAGAAACTATGTATACAAGCCTAAATGTCAAATAATATGAGTACTTAAGGTATGTATCTAAAATTGAGTATTTAAAAGATGAGTTAGACAAGACATATTGCAAGGTTAAGTCATTTATGAAGTCAAAAAAGTGCTCAAATGATCTTGAAAATATTATAAGTAGTTAAAATCATGCAAGTGATAGAATTGTCTTAAATAAAAAGAAGAACAAAATAATATAACTCAAGAAAAGATAAAGGATGATGTGAACAAGTAAAATTATTATTTTAAGATCAATCATCAATCAAGGAATGAAGACATTGGAAAAATGAAGACAAATCAGATCGCACAACCAAATTCTATAATGTATGCAAATTTCAATGATCATTTTACTCTTACAATCAGTTTGGTCATAGGTCAAAAGATTGTAAAATATCCTTAAATAATGAATTTTCATGGAATTATGAGAAAGATAATGGAAAGCATGAAATACATCATCACTCAAGGTATTCAATAGGTTGACAAGGAAATAATGACATATTTTTTCTAAAAGTGTCAAGGACTTGGTCATATTGCAAAGTTTTTTTATATATTTATTAGGAGACCACATGATCACGTACATGAACAAATTCATGAAACTAAAAGAAATAATCATATGTCCCAATTAGAAGGTATGTAAAATTAGATAAATCTCATTTGTTTCAAATGTCATGAGATAGGTCATATAGCAAGGTTCTACAATAATGATCAGTATTCTACATCAAAGATTATCAATCCTAATGTGAAGAGAATTGAGTCATAGTGAATGGAGGCCTAATAAGGTAAATGAGAAACAAGTTCAAAATGGATTATTTTTCATGATATAATAGGGAACAAATTCAAGTATCAAGGAACAAGCCTTATCTTCCCAAATGGATAAGGAAATTAAGCAGGATTCTGAGATAAAATAAAATACTAAGGTTGAGAACTCATTAAAAGATAATATAATGATGATGAAGGATTTTAAGTCAAGTGAGAGCATGGAGATATGGGAATCTCTTGAGTTTTGGGACTTTTAGTCTCACTATGTCAAAGGGGTGTCTCTCTCTAAGCTTTAAGGAGATACTTGATAGAAAGAGAAAGCATGGTGGTTGATTTTTGATCTTTGATTGTTATTTCAGGACAAGATAGGTCATTAGAATGAGGATGTTGCTTTCAAAGCACTAGAGTCAGATAATGGAAGTTTCCAAATGTCTAATCAAGGATGGCGAGTTATTTAGATATTATATTTCATAAAAAGGATAAATATTTTTGTGGAATAAATTATGTGTGCTCTAGGTAATGATCAAAGTGAAAATAAATACAGAGCTTGAAGGCAAAGGGTAAGAAAGATATTGTGAAAGATATACTTTTAGATGAAGGAATTTGTAAAATTTAAATCAATTTTTATGCTAGTTTAAGAGGTTGATCAGTCGATACAAGGAATAAATATTTACAGGACAAGAATATCATTTGAAGATGTGTTTTTATAAGGGGGAGATAACTTAGTTAGCATGAGTGGATTGAATAAAATGTGCATAATATAAGGGTGAGCCTATGTGAATATGCTTCAGTAATGATTAAGAAGTATTCAATTGTCTACTATAGTTGTAATTTCAAGAAGATTGACATGATCACTTGATCAAACCAAGTCATGTATTTTGACAAGGAATTGAATCTTCATGTTTGAACAAAAAAAATATTATGAGTCCTATAAGTAGACATGTCCAAGGATTAGATAAGTCCTAATTTAAATTTATTCATATGCTTGAAAGTATGCAATTATCCTAAGCATATTAATATTATTTGATTGGATACATATTAAGAATGTTTGTTGGCATAATGAGGAAGAGACCCTTGGTATTTAATGTCAAAGGAGGAAAAAGATCATAATGAAGAAGTTAAAATTAGTAGGAAGTCATTATGAGGGCATTTTTCCATTAATGATAAAGGGGGAGATTGTTGAGCATAGTCATTGATGTTTGGTTGTCATTGATGTTGCAGAGAGCATGTTATACTAATGCATTAATGACAAAGTGATCAGATTGATGGTTTGGAGAGATATGGAACTTATGTATGTCTATAAGGATAAAGAAGAAGTTGTGAGGCATCCATAGATAGATGCCTTGGTGAAGATTTGATATGTCAATTGATCATTTGTAATAATAAACATGCATATTCTAGCTCAAAAGAAGCTTGACCATCACTACAAGTCATGCAGATATGAATGAACCAAGTTTTTGCATTTATTTATGGTACTCAAAAAGTCAACTAAGGTCAAAGGTTTTCTTGGAAGTTTTGTCTACAGTACCAAGAAGGTACCTTGAAGATTTGGGCTCTTGAAGTATTTTAAAGATCAAGTTATAAACCTTCAAAGTTACTCTTGTAGACTGTGTTGAACTAGAGACCATCAAGTTTAACTTAGTTAAAGTATGAGGTTAACAAGTTAGTAGATCTAATGGTGCATGTAAAATCATATATATTGATCCAACTATGTGCATAAAAGTAAATATGTCAAATAATGAATGTGCTAGTAACATATGTCACATTAATATAAGTTAGATAGAAGATCAATGTAAAGAATATGATCATGTAGTCATAAGATCGATGGTGTGGGTTCAGTCAAAGAGTCAATGAGCATAGAAGGCATGTAGAGTTGTTAAGTGGCACAATCACAGGAGCTCAAATATTAGGTCAACAATCAGAATTGAAAGATAAAGACTAGGCTAATCCAAGGAGATAAATGGTGCATATTTGGTCAAAACTCTCAAGTAGGATGAGGTCAAAGTGTCTGAAGTTTAACATTTTCTTAGTAACCATTGGAATTTAAATATTCAAATTTATGAGGGAAAACTAGTCTACAGTTTTTTAGATATAACATTTGATATATGTAGAATTTAATCATGGTGTAAAAGGAAAAGTTGTAGAGGACTTTAAGGCACATCCATATAACTTGGTTATAAGGTTTGAATGTTTGTATAGTCAAATTTATGGATCTTAAATTTTTATTGTTTAATCATTCATTTTTTTACTATATACAAATTTATGTTTTAGCAATCTATACTTTAGCAGAAGAGTGTTTTTGGTGGGTGTATGACTTGAAGATGTCTTACAGATCATATAGAGTGTACCCATGTAATTAAAAGTGATCTTATGCTATTAATTTGATTAATGAAGTGTTATAGGGGAAATAGGTCTCTATGAGACCAATAAGGGCTACTAAGGCCTAATTAAAAGGTGTAACTGCTTAAGTGTGACCCAAAGTTACTATGGTTGACCTATAAGGATGGCATTGAGTTATTTAGATGTCTTAAGGGTTAAGGAAAGTCTTATGGCTGACCAAAGAGATAATATTCATGAAGAATCTATAAAGAGTGAAAGCTAATGTGATGGTTTCTAGACTTGATAGATTGGCATGTGCATGTATTGAGAGGAGAAAATAAAGGAAAAGGAAAGAGATCAAAGAGAGTGTGCTCAATGGATGGACTAAAGTACATATTAGATTGAGGATGAGTGAGGAAGACTAGGGAGATACAAAAGGGTGTTTTGGATGAATTCCATGTATGAGCAAGTTTGTGAATGTGGGTTGAGTTGAAGGAATGGTGTTATGCATTATGTCTCCAATTAGATTGGTCTACAATCATAATTTTGTATTTGATTTAATAAGGTGTTGTGTGGATGACCAATATCTCAAACATGTTGATGCTTTTTCACACTTAAGGGTGGGTCCTCCTTGTGAAGTCGATGTTTCAATAAAAGAGTCTCTTGTTTGTAATCATATTATAAGACAAGTATTCCATGTGTTTGTAGGACTGAGAGTGGGTTTTATTCCCCAAGAGGGTTTCCACTATAAATCTTCCATTATTTGTGATCTGGAATCATATTACTTATTCATTATTAATTAACATCTTGTATGCTTTATTAATGCTTGTGGTTATTGATTAAAAGTTTGAAAGTATTGCATTTGAAGTTTGAAATATCTTGCATCATTGATTCATCCCCCTCTCAATGATTGTACCTCCAACATAAATATTTTTAACCCTGTCACAAGGTTATTAGCTTCTTATATAACATGAGTACATACACAAATCAGGCATGCCTATGTCCTACTTCTAGTTTCAACATAGAGTTCACCTCTCATTCTAGTGTCTATTCAAGCTACATCTTTAGTTGTAACTCTAGTTCCCTCCACCATAGTAGTTACATTAGTTATGTCATTGTTTAAATTCTTTAAGTGGTTCCACATTAGATAAAAATATTTATAGTTATGTGTTTGAAGTTTACAATTGAGTTGGAATGATAGTTCTTAACTTATTTACCTTGAATGTATATATTGTATTTTTAGGTGAAGAGTTTTGTTTTGAGTGATCAATGATGTACATATATCCTTGGCATGAAATTTTGATTCACACCCTATTTATGGATGTATATTTTTAGAATTCACTTGAGATATGATTCCTTACCCATATAAATATTATCTATACTTATATACTCCCATTACCAAAGGGAGGAGAATTTTGGCTATTGGGATTAATAGGAAATTATAATATGTTATGATTAAATTGGTTTTTATGTGCAAATAGTGATTCATCTCCAATCATGTAGATTGTAAAATAGGTCATATCATTATTGTATCTTATTTATCGGAGTATGCAAGACTTATATTACTTTATACATTTATTCATTATAATCAATAGATGATTTGAATGACTTTTATATGTTGATTATAATCCCCCTTTGTAGATGTGTAATAACAATTTACAAACACAACAACATTTAGTTATGCATGTTTAAGTTTAATTTTTTTTTTGTTCCTTTGATTTGTAACTATGTTTGATTATTAGTGTTCTATAGTATATTACAATAAATATTGGTCTTCTAATTTTTTATCCTACCTTATCTCAAGTGTTGGTCTTGAAAGGTTTTCATTTTGTGTGGTCCGTGTGCCTCTTTTCTACCCTTATTTTCCCCCTTTTTTGAGTTTTTTAGAAGTAATACCCACCTTAGTTAGAACCTTTATTATTCCACCCATATCAAGTAGATTAGTGTTCATCCATGGACAACTCATTCATAACAAACAATGTACTTTTCTCACTATTATTCCACCAATAGGTTATTATAAAATTGAATATCCTACAACTCATGCCTGGGAGTGGGATCTCTTCAATGATCCTAAAATTTTAGAGGATACCTTGTAAGTTTGTTGGGGTATGAAAAATACCCACATCAACATACATTTTAGGTATGATATATGAATTTATCAACACCATTGAGAAGGCATGACCATAATTATGGGAAAACACTCCTACTTAAGGGATTGCACCACTAGTCAAGTTATAATTATCCATTTAGAACCTACTTAGTGATACTCTAATATAAATGATAATTTAGGAATTAATATTTTTCAACTCTCAAATGAGGAGCTAAAAAGTTGGAAAAAGAACCAAAAGATAAATTAAAATCTTAGTGGAAGAGAAAAAACATGAAAAAGATGATTTGGTTGTATCGAATGTGTAATGGGTAAAGAAGGTTGAGGAATTATAATGTATACATAAGGAGGAACATAGATGACAAGTGACCATATTATAAAATGTAGATGAATTTATAAAATTATCAAAGAATGATGATGTCTCATTTAAGGTAAAGAATGGAAACATGAAAGAGTTAAGTGCTTTGATGATGTGAGAAGTAGATGTGGAAAAAAAGAATAAAATGATCAATTTAAACACTTGAAGTTCATAAATAAGGATAAATGTATTTTAGTTTTCAAAAAAATTGTATATTTTCATGATGAAGCATCAATATAGGAATAAAACATGCATGATATTGTTACATAATTTAAACAAGATATGCAATATTTAGAAAGTCTACATAGAAAAGGGGAAGAAATTTCTAAGATATTGAAAATGAATGGAAATGTGGAAGTCTAGAGGAATATTTTTCAAATTATAGTTGGTTGTAAAAAATTTAAAAATATATATTAAGTTAGTAATCCCTAAAAGTATTCCAATCACAACCATGAAGGAGACAATGAAAATTGTCTATAGATGGATAACAAATGAAGTAGGGGGAATATTGACCCTTAAATTTGGATATGTTTGAGAGACTAAAGGAAATAGAAATAAATAAGTATGAAAGGGTGTGAGTGGGACACATTCATTCATATTAAATTATCTTATTATAAGTAATAAAACATAGTGGAAAAAAACTAGAGATGTGCATGAAGGATGATGCAATAATGCAAAATATATGAAATAAGGTGAAGGATATGATGACACTTAGAATTCAACCAAGGGGTCGAATGAATGAGGTTTTATATATGTTTTAAAACTAATAAACTAAGAAGATAAAGGGAATATTCCACTGCATGGACATGTTGATAAGATATAAGATTGAATATTACTATATGTGTAATTACTGACTTGAAAATTAGCCAAAATGATGTTTTGGAAATGAATTAATGGGGTCCAAGGACTTCAAAGTAAATATATAACTAGGGACCTTATAGGTTACACACTTTCAAGTGAAAACTATGGGTTTAATAATTATATAGTTGTGAAGGATTATGTAATGTATATAAAGGGTAATTTTAGTAACTAGTCTTTACCATTTGGATAAAATACTTTTTAGTCATTTAGAAAATGGTTAATTGGGTCAACATATGCATAAACCCATTACACAAATTTAAATTCCATTTTTTTAACTCCAACATCTAATTTTATTATAAGATATTTTTATGCCTACTTTAATACATGGTTATCCCGTAATTAGTATGTTTTTATTGGTCCTTATCATCCCATAATTATAAGGAGTGCATATAAATTAATTTTAATATCCAATTATATATATAATCACTCACTCATACACACATACACATAGAAACACCTACACACATGTGTGAACGCATGCACATACACATGCATGTGCACACAAGCATGCGCGTGCACATGCACACACGCATGCACACACACGCGCACACGCGCACATGCGCGCACGCACACACACACACACACACACACACACACACACACACACACACACACACACACACACACACACACACACACACACACACACACACACACACACACACACACACACACACACACACACACACACACACACACACACACACACACACACACACACACACACACACACACACACACACAAAAAAAAAAAAAAAAAAAAAAAGAAAGAGAATGTTTTTAAGTTGTGAAATTAATTTATTAGGGATATAAGTTAAATGAAATTTTAAACACATGATCCCTTTAAAAGAAAATTACAATAAAATAAATTATAAAGGGATTGTTGACTCATTTTAAATGATCAAATCCCTATAAAATGTATAGGGTTAAGTTACCATCCTTGGATAATTTCAATCATAACCATCGATGTTATAAAAATATTATAAGTCCTTAAGAGTGTTTCAAAATGCTTTCAACTTGTTCAATGGATGCATTTCATAAGTAGATAGATAAGAGTTTATATTCTTGATGACTGGTCTAAGGTATGTAATTTATATACCTACATGAAAATCAAAATTATTATTGGAGGTATATTTATGGAACTTTTTCTTTGATATTCAAACATATTAAACATCATACAATATATATTTGATGTTCTTTATTATCTCATAGGATATTAGTATATTTCAAGGAGATCTTATACATCTAGAGACATATGTATGAGATATTCTATTTTATCTCAAAAAAATGGTATAAAATATTATAAAAGTTTGAATATTTATTAGTTTGATGATAAATATCTCAATGCATTTAAAATAAATGTGTCTAATATATCTATACTAGTCAGGAAAGCATCTCTGATGTCATAAAAAATGTCATATTTATAAATTGAAATGTGTACTAACATAGAAGAAATGAAAAAATTATGACACAAAATCGTTGACGTTCCAAAAAATCTAATCCAACTCCTATCTCAAAGTATAATGGCTAAGAATTCATATTTATATTTCCCATGGATCACCAATTGATAGAAACAAATCCTATGGTTGAATATTAATTAGGTATTATGATATAAAAATAATGTGGAATAGTAATATTTCACATCACTTTGGGTGGATATTGTTCACATCATTTTAATTCATTTAAAGGATGTTTGTTTGTGATTTCCATGTACAATATGCATGAATGAGGAAAAGTCTCAAGGGTTTGGGAAAGTGATGTGTTTAGAGGTGTAATAAAGTCCTCCACAATAACATATAGGGCATTACCAAGATTGGCATCAGGTGTATTATGAGGAGGGAATGCATAAAAAAAATTTAAAAAAATTATATATGAATAGATTAAGGAAATTTTGAAGATATTTCCTAAGAATGTTATCAGGGATGTAGTTGTATACACAATAATTTTGAACTTTATCATTTATTGAAGATTTTTCTCTTGAAGCAACTTATTAATTTTTAATATCTTCAATTCACACCTTAAATGGTGCACCAAGATGGGGTGGGTGTAAAAAAGGTGCTTTATGAAAGACATTGTTTTCTATCCATTATTTCCATACCCATTCTAGATTCTCTAGATTTGATAACCTAAGCTATTTCCTTCCATTTGATATCCTCTAACTAGGTCAAGACCTATATTCTAATATAATGTTGGCCATACATATGTATTTATTACCATTTATCTATCACATACTAATTAAATTTCTCATATCAATGTAGTTCCAAACTTTTTGGGAAGCCCTTTGAAATTAGGTCAACCTGTTTGACCTAGTTTGAGGATAATCATCCCATTCAACACTAAAAAAAGTTGGTTGATATTGTCAATTAAATATTTGAGATTGATAATTGTCATACGTTAAAATATCTACAAGTCATCATTTTAATTGAATAGAAAGGAACATTCATTTTTAATTATTATTTCTCACACTTATGCCCTAAGTCTACATTTGGTAGAGTTATTTCTTAGATTTTGTCTTGGATGGAAAATATTGTCTTGTGGAATATTGGATGCAATATGACAAGTCATCTTAGCCTATATATTGATTGAGTCATTTATAGCCTTACAACCACAACAATTTCTTATAAAACACTATTGGCCAAAGGAGATATTAAGGATCGACAAGTCTTATTCAATGTAAGTATATTCTAACCCTATTTATTTTGTTTTGATATATAGAATTGGTTGGTTACTAAATGTATATCTCCTTTTCTGAATTATCTCTACACTTAAACTTAGTGTGGCTATAGGATTATTCAAATTTTCCATTAATACACCTTCGGACTAGGATAATCAAACATGCAATTTTCCTACCATGAATCCTTACCCATTTTAATATGTTTTAAACCCATCCCCATACTTGAATTATGTGATTGGGATATTTAATTACATTTTAATTAGAGACCTAGTTAGGGATATTAAAATGTGTTGATTTCCTAAAGACTTTAGAACCCTCTATATTGACATTGTGTTGTAGGTGATCTAATTTATATGTCTAATAGATCGATTGGTCATATCCATATATAATAAAGTATCAATGGTATCTACTATATTGTGTTTTAGGTCAATCCTAGATCATTACACACATTCTAGTGAACCAAATGTGAACTAAGCATTACTTTCACCTCTATAGTTAGATTTATGGAATAGTTTAATCCATTTTTTCCATTTCTCTTCCAAAAAAGTAAATCAAATGGTTAGATATAACTATATCTATATTTTTACCTATATAAAACTATATCACACAGTCCAACATAGTTTCATTTCTATTATTTTTTAATTAATCTATTTTGGTTAAAGATACAATGTTTTATCTTTAGACCTAATTCTTATCTTCTTAAGCCAAATATATCAACCTAGTCTATTTAGTTTTATTTATCCATCTATCCAAGAAACTGTGTCGAAGAAGACAATGTAGTTTCATCTAATACTAACATTTTTTGGTGAATTAGATTGATCATTTCGATTTATCAAAGATCTAATATTTCCACAATTCGTACAAAATAATAAATAGTCTTGTAAAAAAACTATGTAAATTTTTATTTTCCTGATGAGGAATCACAAAAGTGGATCCAAAACATGTCGAATTAAAAATTTACACATTTTTACTAGAAGATTATTTATCATTTTGATTTAGTTATGTATTTACATTTATACTTTTGTTTATATTATTTCCAAAAAATAATATTAATCTATTCTATTTAGTTCTATATTTCATTTATTTTCAATGAAATATATGAAATAGTTTGACTTAATTCTATATTTAATTTATTAAAAATAAATTGTGTCAACCTACTCTATTTAGTTCTATACTCATAATCACTTTAAAAAAAATGAATTGACGTACTAGATTTAGTTCTATATCTCTATCTATAATCTTTTTTTACAAAAACTATATTTATCTAATTGATATGGTCGTGTACTTTTGTACAACTACATTTTCAAGCACCTATATAGTTTTTTTTTTCATTTTTAAGCATAAGCAAGGAAAAACAACATTTCCTTTCAATATCTAATCATGCATTTCATTTCAAGTTATCTTATTATTTATTTAAATTCACTAAATGTTGTAAATTAGTTTTTAATGTTTGTTTTGAAAATTAATTTCCATTTATTTGGTTTTCCATATAAACTATGTTATGATAGTTTTCAAACTACTGACCTTCTGACATGAAGGGCCATGTAGTGTTTTTTTTACAATATTTATCTATTATTTAAAAAAATCATGGTGTGAGGCGCTTGGAATAATACTCATAGCCATCATACATAGAAAAACATATACTTTAGTTTACACATGCCTCATGGTATATCAGAAATGCTTAGGATTCCATTTTTATTGAACTTTAGGAAGACATCCATTTATTTAATTTTGTAGTGCATTGATTAATTGTTTACATTGGGAAGTTACTCTCAAATTACCATAGATAACAAGTTTATTTGGATATAGGAATGATACTTCCTCCATAGGCATCAATCTAAAAATCATCTTGATACTATCCAATAGATTATCTAGTATCTATCAAAGCCTATAAATAATTCAAATCTTGTTAGTACATCTACCCAATCTTCTTTTTGTTAGAGAAAATAGTTTGTTTTCCAATTTTTTGTTTGCTATTGTATTTTTTATTGTAAACTAAAATTTATATAACTGATATAGTTTGATTTTTTTTTGTTGTAACTAAATCAACAAACATCTATATAGTAAGCTTTATTTTCAAACTGAATCGACCAGGTTGATATAGTCTCTTGTGTTTTTAGACTACATCGACTAGCTCAATATAATATCTTATGTTTACATCTTGACTATATTAACTAGCTTGAAATAGTCTATTTACTTATATATCAACCCTATAACTATGAAATTATATCGACCAACACTATAAAATTTAGTTACAAGCTATTTTTATCATACTTTTATTCTATAAACTACATCGAATAGATCAACTTAATTTGTTTCATGTTAGTTTTAATCTTATGAAGACAAACCATATTAAACTACATGATATAGTTAGTTTATTTCATCCATTAGTTTCATTACCTTTATTACTATACTATATCAATCTGATTAATACTATTTTATCTTGTGTAACCTTATTCCCACTACATCAATTTGGCTGATATTTTTTGTTTTTTTAAGTTATCCCTTTACCTCTTCACATCCCCTAAACATCATGAAATCACCTATTATGAGTTTACTAGATATCCTATACCCACTTAAGTTTTACAAGGGTTGTTATAGTATACCTAACTTGATGACCACTAAAGAAAACACTTCATGGTGCCAATAATTTCAAACACTATCTAGATCTATTGAATATAGCATGGTTGAAATAATTCAAATTTATGATCTAGATAATTCCAAAACCATTAGAATACTTGTTAATAATACCATTTATATCTATAATAAAAATGACACTTTATCTAAATTTTTTTACTATACATTTGGAGTAATTGATACTAATTTTGAGAATCCTCCTCCCATTAATAGCATTGGGAATTCACCTCATAACAATGATAATCCTCCTCCTTATACTAAAGATCCTCCCTCAAATCCTCCTAATCAAAACCCACCTATCGATACAACTTAACTTGTTAAAATTGTTCTAACAAATGAATATCATGTAAATAACTAACATTTCTCAAACACTTCAAGTTAATTAACTTCATAATGAATCTGATAGCACTTTTATTTAAAAATGGAAGTATTTAGCATATAATTAATACCATACCATGAGGGATGATAAGATGTTAAATAATTTCATTACTGTTCTTAAATACTCTCTAAAATATAATGTTAGGATATTTTCTCCCCAAACCTTAGAAGAATCATTTGATCGAATAAAACTAAAATATTTCCTTATGACTCAATTTGAGTCATCTCCTAAGCTCATAAAGTATTTTTTCCAAACCTCAACTAATGAAATATCCATTACTAAATCTCATCTCAAACCTACTCAAACCAAAATGTGAGTATGTTACCTTTTTAGTTGCCCTTATTCAATTTTTCATGAATTTTTCCTTAAAGTAAGTTCACCTGCTTATTGCCTTTTCTGTGTAAATTCTTAAAAGAATTGAACCTTTGATCTTGAACCTTTCTCAAAGTTTAATAAGTTCAATGGTTCAATAGGTTCATTGGTTCAATATTTCTCAAAGTGAACTATTTGTCCCTTTGTGTATTTCAATTATGATTTTGAACCTTTCAGTTGAACTTGAACCCTTTTTTGGAGGTCAAAATTTCAACAGTTCAAGAGTTCAATGGTTCAATAATTTAATACTGGATGTTTTTTAAAGAGTCATGTTCACTCAGTTACTGTGTATAAATTAACGTATCGTTGAACCTACCACTTCAACCTATCATTTGAACCTACATAACAGAGTTCAAAAGTTCAATGGTTCAATGTTTCAAAGTTCAAAGTTTTTGGAAAGATCATATGACTATTGGTCGGTATGTGTAGTTCATCTCGTATCATTGAACCCCAAAGTTGAACCACATTTTCAAAAAGTTTAATGGTTCAATGACTATACTCTCATCTCACCCCAAGGCTTTCTATAAGTTAAAATTAGTATAAGATTTAGAGGAGAATATATCAAAAAATCATTATAAAACAAAAAAAATTGAATTTTCATGAAGTTACAGATAATCATTACTCATCAAAATCACACGTAAAAAATGCTTGCCATTAATGCATATGTCAAAATATGTGTCTTATCAAGCATGTTTATCATGTATTATTTTAGTTTAATTATTTGATCTAGTTAATATCTATATCAAGAGAGAATAATTCAAATTTATCAAACAAGCATACTCAGTGAAAAAAAGGAGAATAGTACAAGTGATATAAGATATTTGATTTTTTGAATTCATAGTGATTTCAGATAAATTTAAAGGTGAGTTTTACTCTTACTATAAGTTGTTTCCTTTACTTAGTTCAAAATAAGGATCCTTTTAAGTTTATGAAACTATTTAAGGAGTTCAAAACTTTTTATTTTCATTATATCATCCAACCTATAACCATGAAATCTACATGTCTTGATTAAGAACATGGTCTTGGTCATATATGTTCTCCCCCTGAAATTGTGGACACCTCTCTGGTCCAATACGACATGGAATATTTTAAGGAAAGGGTTAGAAATCTTGTGTTAAATACTATGATACAGAAGATTGTAGAAAGTGGCTTGGTTGAAGATACAACCTTTCCCATGGCTATCCAATGCCTTGAATTAGTCCTTGAATGCATGAATAGATATAAACCTCAGAATAAGTGCATCAAGACAATAGATGACAATGTTTTATTACATATCAACAGACAAACGCTAATGTATATAATGATAATTCGTCCCAAAGAACCATACTCTAACCTCAGTATTACTTCATATGGTTATTTTAAATTAAATAAATCAATTTACAAGAGTGTGATTGCTAAGAATTGTCTTTTGAAATTCCAAAAAGGGGGTTCAAGACTACCCAAACCATTAACAATAAATCATATGATTCCAGAAGTACAATAGATTATAGTATTACTACACAGACTGAAAGGCAATACTCATGCATATTATTGGGAAGAGTGCATGTACTTCTTCATACAAGTGATCTTCCAAGGAGAGCAATATTTGGATTAGGTGGAAATTATAGTGGAATGTTTACATTTAGGTTTAAGTAATTGTTTAGGAAATAAAGAGTTTTATATGTCTTCATACCTCTTCTATTGCTTGCCATCTACAAGATAATGGGTAGAATTACCACATGAACTCTTGGATGAAGAGAGTAAAATTTATGACTATTACTCACATTTGTAAATGCATAATTAATATGAGGATTATAGGAGAGTTAATGATGTTTTTACTAGGAGAATGACTTTTGAATTTTCAAACAACATCAATAAAATGTTGTCTGATAAAGCTATGCAACTAGTCAACATTTAAGGTAGTTCCTTCTCTCAATTTTCCATGTTCACTTATATCAGAGTTGGGGGTTTTGACGGTGAACCTTTGAGGTTGCCTACATATGTTTTTGACTATTTTGTGTTAATAGAAGTCTGCAAACAATTAGCACATGTAGATAAAAAATTCCCAATGAAAAAGAAATTTGGTATATCTTTTCTTTTCAAACTTGGACATTATTCATGCAAATCAACAAATGATGCTTTGAATTTAGAAATGGATCTTAAAAAATTCAATTTTCAATACTTCATAGCTAGATCACAATTTTACAACAAAGGTTTTGCTAGAGATAACTTGGATCTTGGAATAGGGTTTTCACATATTCCTCAATTAGAGGATTATTGGGAGGATTGTTCAGATGAATTTGAAGTCAAAAGAAGACTATGGTCCAGGTTATCCTTAGGGAAAATTATTACCCTTAATTTAAATATGGACATTTCTAGAATTTTTGACAATAATGAACAAGTGACTAATCCATAATTTGAGCAAATAAACTAATCACCTAATCTGGAAATTGACTGGAAAAAAAATGAAGATAGAATTAAGGTTAAGACCCTCCCAGTAATAAGGATAACTGAGAAATTATTGAGAGAGCAAAAAATAGGGGGAGCTCAAAACATAGCTTCCCAACAATGTACATCAATAATTGAATCACCATTCCCAATAAGCTTTTCTAATCAACTTATTGCTATTTGTGATGCAGGTACTTCCAGAGGAAAAATTAGAAGGGACCCTGTCATCAAATAATTTGAGAAGGCCCTTATAACTACTCTACCTCGTGCCACCAGATCAAGGACCCAAAGTAAGAGCAACAGTTAGATTTCTAAAAAAGTAATTATGGATTTGAATTCTGAAGAAGATTTAGGAGAAGCCAAAGGTGATAAAGAATATAGCTCACCAATGGTGGAAGAGGTTAGTGTAAATCAAAAGATAGTGATTCCTTATGATTCTAACAAACTAATGATTGTTTCAAATGTACCTTTTGATCAACAAAATCTTGATAAAGAAGCCTCAGCCTCTGCACCCAAGTGGCTAGAAAGCTCAATCAGTAATAAAAGGAAAGTAGTACCATTTTATTTGCCCTTGGAGGATATGGTGAGTAAATATTTATGGAAAACTCCTAAATCTAATAAGTTAAAAACAACATCCAGGGTAGATGTCAACCCTAATATAGAGAACTAAAATGTAGAAATAGCCAGTCCAAGAACCAATGAAGAAGTTCAAAACCCTACAGTTTGGGATTTTACAATTGAAAAGGTAGATCTTGGGACTGCATCACATGCCGTAGATGTGTATGACATTGAAGCATCCACCAAAATTATAGTCAGTAGAACCTAAAAGGATGAAAAAGATAAAAGGGAATTAAAAGAGACTGTGTGGTCAATGGTAGAGTATATTTACACCATTCATAGTCCAGATCCACAACTGATCACCCAATTGTCCCTATATTTTGATCCAAAATCACCTATCAATCAAAGGATGTTGGACTAGATACACAGAGGCAAAATGGTTACCAGGGTATTTGATAATTGGTTGGATAACATCATCCATGAAGGTAAAAAATTCATCCATAAATTAAAGAATGTGTATGATCTAACCAAAAATTTTGTTGAAGATTTGAAGACAAAAATGCCTTGTGGATAAAAGATGAAGGAAAATGGATGAGTGTGATGAATCAGATTGATGAAGTACAAAAGTACGGAATAACAAAGTTTTCATCAAAAAAGAACTTGACAAGTCTAGATGAAGATATATTATATGTAAGTAAGAAAACTATTGAATGGAGAAATTCAGTATCTTGACAAGGATGAATGGAAATAATAAAAATGATCAAGGAAATAATTAAATTCATTTAGTCATTACAACATGATCTATAGAGTATTGATATAAAATACATAAAAGATGATGGAAAACTAGAAAAAGACATCAATATTGTGATTCAATACTTTAGGGAAAGGATCAACATCATTAAATAATGTGACAACTTATCAACTGAAGATTTTTCTTAGATTTCAAAGGTAGATTCACTTCTTTGTCATTGAATCGACACTCTCCCAGAGCACACAGAAAAGATGGGGAAAATTTAGAGGGAAGAAAACATCTAGAAAGCAAGGATAAAACATGTTAGCATTCCCAATCTTATGAAAATTTAGGAGTTTGTTATAGAATTTCAGGAGTGGAAAGCTCAACATGTCTACCCAACCGAACATGGAAAATCTGGAGATCCTAGTCCATCACCTTAGCAATGATTTTGCTTACATACTTTCTTTTATTTAGTTATTCACTTGATTTTCTATTCAAAACTTGATCTTTATTGAATTTGTAAAAACTAAATCCCGTATGGGTTGGAGTTACTTTAAATCTAATTTAGTTTGATAGGTGTATTAGTTATGGAAACTATATATATATATATATATATATATATATATATATATATATATATATATATATATATATAATTGTAAAATATGGGGATAAAAAAAAAGGAAAGAGGTTAGAAAATTTCAAAACTGGACCACTGTTGTTGACAATATATGTGATGTTTGTCTGAAACATTTTTCATTTGTGAATGGAAAGGAGAATTAATTGTTGAATACTTAGATCTGTGTGATTGAGTATTTGAAATTAGGTTTTCTATGTGAAATATTCTTTTATACAATAATTACTCTTCCATTAGACAATTCATTATATGTGTTTTATCCTTTTACTAGTTCAGCTATATATATGTTTATCTATTTAATCATTATTAAAAATAGAATATGTGTATTCTATTATCCATTACTGTTATACAATCTTGCATTCATAACATGATAATGTGTAGATGTTAATTTACCTTTAAAACACTTTTTGGTTAAAAGTGTATCTGAATATTTGAATTCATTGAAAATCTTAAAGGGAGTTGTACCTTAATTCAGAGGGGAACTAGTCTTAATAGTTCACCCATTTTTTGTTTAACTTATTTTTTCTTGAAAGAAGAATGGTATGGATTCAAAATAAAACATTTTTAGATAAGGACAAATCTGTTAGCCAACAGGTTTTGGTGACTCTGTTGGGGAATCAAAATTGAAATCTTTATTGAAAGATTAATCTTCTTAATATGAAACAACAATGGTGCTTCCATATGAAAATATAATTCATGTTTTGAAACCTAATCTTGGTTTTCAAGATGAGCAGGAAGATACAATTAGTTAGTTAAATACTCTTTCTTGGTGTTCTCATCGAAATATTGATGATTATAGAATAACAAGAAGAATAGTAGAAAAAGAAGAAGAATTGGATGATAATATGAGATTGTTGTTACTCAGACAAAGGAGACAAGTATAAAACACAAGGAATTAAAATCCCTTGAAGTGCGAAGTTAATAATTATAATATGATAAGCTGGATTCCAGAAGATACACAAGGTCTTTGAAAAGAGAAGGAATTGAGGATTCTACTTTTTAAGCATTGCAAAACTTAAATTTTCCTTATATTCCTACCCACATTAGAAAATCTAGAAGTAGACCTCCTAGCCCTCCTAAACCCTCTACATCCTCTGTTCACCAAGCCTTGACTCTTTCTGGTACTATCTTTCCTTCTTCCATAAGTTTTCCTCTGATGGCCTAACCTTGGGGAGCAGTCATAGGACCTCTAAATTTAGGGGCTGACCTGAATCCCTTGCCTAAAAATACAAGGCAAAATTTAATGGAGATAGAAGACAATCACTAGAGGAACATTTGAGTGCCTTTGCAGTGGTATGTGGCATGTTAGGCATGCAACATCAAGATGTATCCATAAGGATTTTTGTCCAAACTCTAACTAATATTGCATCATAATGGTTTTATCATCTAACGAATTCCTCAATCACAAACTAGAATGATATGAAAACTAAATTTGAAAATAGGTTTAAAAGCACAAAAGATGAACATTCCTTTATTTCTTAATTGGCTCAACTCAAGAAAGAAATACATGAACCCTTGAGGGAATTTATAGCCAAATTCAATATAATTGTGAACAAGATTCTTACTGCTAAAAGATCAACTGTTGAGAATCAAAAATGTTTATTTATTAATTCTATGCCTCCTGATATAAGTTTTCATCTCAGAAGAGGTGCAATTGTCAATTTAACAGATGCACAATCATTGGTAGTTGAGTTAGAGGATGATCTTATCATGGCCAGAAAATGGAAGAAAGAAGTCCAACTACCTATTGGTCATCCTTCATCCTCTACAGATCCTGTGGTTCAAAGGATAGTCAATGATATGATTACCATTAAAAGATAATTACCAAAGAATAGTACTGCATTTCAATAACCATATCAAGATATTGGCAGGAGAAATCAATAAAAAAATGTTGGTAAAACATTACCACTTGCATCAATGCAACCAAGATTGACTATTGAAGCCCCTCCTAGAAGAAATAACATGTGTGTCTTTGATTTGACTACTGATCATGATGGATATTCTTGTCCAAATATGGTTAGATATACTCAAATTACTACTACTCAAGATGTCTTAGGGGAGATTAATGAAGAAGAAAGGATCTTTGAAAGACCTGGTGACTCTAAAATACACTTCTTAGAATATGATTTAGATTCAGAAAGAGGAGGTGAAATATTGGTAACTCTTGAAGATCCTTCATGTGTTGTGCTTACCAAAAGTCAAAAGAATCCAAAGTTTTCTAATGCTTAAGAAGTGCCTGTTAAAGGTAAGGAACCTTTTACTAAAACTTCTAATGCTAAGACACAAGAAAGTAAATTGTTACATAAAAATGATTGTGATACTTCTTTTGATATTTTAGAATTTTTTAAGTCTGCAAAAATTCAAATATCCCCTACTGAATACCTTAGGTTGAAACCCAAAAAACTTGATAAATTGGTTAAATATGTCAAAAATGGTCCTACACAAGTTGAACTTGAAAGTCAATTAAATGTTAACACTGAGTCTCACATTGCCCAATTATTTACTTCTCCACCTGAATCACCCACTCATACATCTGGAATAACCCTCAATTCATATGATGATACTCCTTATATGGATGATATGAAACCCAACCCATTTTACATTTCTTTGTTTATAAATGGTCATAAACTCAACAATTATATCATAGACTCAGGTGATTCTGATAATATAATGCCTTCTTTTGTAGCCAAAGCCTTAGGCTTATCCCTTAAAAAAACATTTGGTAGATGTTATTCCATGGATGGAAAATAGATTTATTTTCTCAAATAAATTAAAGATGCACGATTTATTCTTGCAGCCTATCCTGATAAGAAGGTTAAGTTAACTATTTTAGTAGTGGATATTTCTGATAGTTATGGGATGTTGTTGAGTAGGACATTTTGCAAAGATTTAGGAAGGCAAATTAAATTGGATTGGTCAAAAGCTACAATTCTAGTGGTAAAGTAGAAATTTAAGCTAGAACCTGAACCTAAATGTAAGTTTACAGTATATCATTTTGATGATCCTAAGTCCTAGATTCTATTTGAAGAATGTGAGTTTGGTAATTATTTTATCTCCTTTAAATATTTTAAGGAGGAATCTATCCCAAAGTCTCTTCATTCAGATGATTTATGGACCATGGAATTTGATGGTAGTTGTGTTATCACTAGTTTAGGAGCAAGAGTTGTGTTGATCTCACCTGAAGGTAAAACTTTTCGTTACTCTTTCAAACTAGAATTCAAAAACACTAATAACACTGTAAAAGATGAAGCTTTATTGCTTAGGTTAAATGAAGCTAAAGGAAAGGGTATAAAAATACTCAAGGCAAGAGGAGATGATGAATTAATTGTCAAACAAGTGAGAGGCATTCTTTTAGTTAAAAATGATAGGATAAGACATTACAAAAATAGAGTTTGGGATGAGATAGAATGTTTTCATGCTTTTTTTATTGAAGTAATTGCTAGAGACCAAAACACTTAGGTAGATTCTCTAGCAGTATCAACTTCTCTTCTTCTCCCACACCATGATTTTAAAAGGGATTCATATAGAATATAACTATTCTATAATCCTAATGTCCTGGATAATGTAGAGAATTGGCAAGTATTTTAGAGTAATAAATAGATCAGAAATTTTTTAGAGAATGATGATATGTTCCTGGGAACTTATTTTGAAGGTTCTAAAATAGAATGTAAAGAATTCAGTCCTGATCCAGGGATCAATCCAAAAGATGATGTAATTCAACTAAAAGGAAACAAAATACCTAAAGGATTGGTCTCTCTAAAACATTTGTTCACTAGAAAAAATGAATATACTAAAGGCAAACATATCTAGAATCCTAACAAAATGGAGGATTATGAGAAAATCATATATTGGAAGTGAAACTGACCCTAAATAGATCTACATTGGTAGGTGTTATTCACCAGAGGAGAAAAAATAATTAATTAATCTATTGATTAAGTATAAGGATGTCTTTGCTTGGTGCTATGATGACCTTAAATATTTTAGATGTGGATAGTTTTAACATAATATTCCTTTGAAAGAAAATGTAATCATATTTAGATAGAAGCTAAGAAATTACAACCCAAAAGTTGTAGAGGCTATCTTTATGGAGATTGATAAGATGTTGAAGGCTAGGATTATTTTTCCAATTCATCACTCCACCTAGGTGGCGAACATTGTTCCAGTACACAAAAATAATAGAGAAATAAAAATGTGTGTTGACTTCAAGAATTTGAACCAAGCTAGTTTAAAAGATAATTATCCCTTACCTATGATGGATCACATATTTCAAACTATTACTGGGTCAGAAATGATGTCCATGTTAGATGGGTTCTCAGGTTATCATCAAATAAGTGTGGTTGCAACTGACCAACATAAAACTACTTTCACTACACCTCAAGGAACTTTTTATTATAACCGTATGCCCTTTGGTTTGATTAATGTTGGTGCAAGTTTTCAACAAGCGATGGATTCATCCTTTAAATATTTGAAAGATAGAATTATTGTCATTTATTTTGATGATTTAACTATTTTCTCTAGAAAAAGAGAGGATCATTTCAAGGATCTGGAGACCATTTTATAAAGATGCCAGAGTCATGGGATATCTCTTAACCCTAAGAAGTCAGTTTTCTATGTTACAGAAGGAAAGTTATTAGGACACCTAGTTTCAAAAAGTGGAATCAAAATTGACCCAGAAAGAGTTAGAGCAATACAAAAACTAAGCCTTCCTTCTAATAAGACTAGAGTTAAGTCTTTATTAAGCTAGATTAATTTTATTAAAGGTTCATTCTTAATTTTACTAAGATTATAAAACATATTGTGGGAATGATGAGTGAAAAATAAGCATTCATATGGAATGAAGCTGCTAAGAAAGCATTTGAAGATATTAAAGAGGCCATTGCACAACCACCTACTTTAATAAATCCTAATTTCCAAAAAGATTTTGTTATTTACTACTATGCTTCAGAACATACCATGTCTGGTATCTTGTTATAGAAAAATGAGTTAAATATAGAAACCCCAATGGCCTTTATGAGTGTTCCTCTCAAGAAGTATGAATTTAAATATTCTTTGGCTGAAAAACAAGCTTTCACTATAGTGAGGGCTATTAAACAATTTAGATATTATATACTTCATTCTCATTCAGTTATATTTTTTCCTATTTCAGCTATGAAAAGCATTCTGACTCAACAAGATGTTGGGATGAACAATAGAGTGGCATGGGTTTCTCAAATTCAAGAATATGACCTAAAGATTAAACCAACCAAATTAGTTAGAGGTCAAGGTTTGTGCAAATTTATAGCCATAAGTAAATAAGAAGAACTTTCTACTGTCTTATTGGTGAGCTTAAAAAATCCATGGTTCTTAAACATGGAACACTATCTTACTTATGGAGATTGTCCCAGTCATTTATCCCCAAGGAGAAAAGGAATCTGAAGTTAAAATCAGCAAAATATGTGATTTGGGGTGATGTCATATATAAAAAAGGACTAGATGGAACCTTTCTGAGATATGTAGATAAGGAACAATAATACAAACTATTGGAAGTCTTTCAAAATGAAGTCTATGTTGGACATTTATCTTCTTTGGTTACATCATTCAAAATCCTTAGAAATTGTTATTATTGGTTAGATATGTTCAAAGACGCATATAAATGGGTGGCTAACTATGAAAAATGCAAATTGTTTTCAGGAAGACCACAACTTGCAACATTACCTTTGAGGCATGTCATTATTGAATAACCTTTCAAACAATGGGGATTAGACTTTATTGGGCATCTTTCACCTCCATCAAGTGCTGGTCATATGTACATTTTAACATCAACTGATTATTTTACAAAATGGGTTGAAGCAGCCGCTATGAAGAGAACTACTTCAGAAGTGGTATGTAATTTTCTCAAAGAAAATACATTGGTACATTTTTGTGTTCCTTATAAGATTGTGGCAGATAACACTACCATTTTTATTTAATGTAACTTACTTCATTCTGCTATGAACATAATATCTCTCTTTCTCACTCATCAAATTATTACCCTCAAGGGAATGGAAAAGCAGAGTCCAGTAATAAAAAATTTGATATCCATCATGAATAAATGGTGAGTGATAACACTAGATATTGGCATAAGAAACTATATGAAGCACTTTGTGATGACAGGGCAACCTTAAAAAGATTAATATTAATGACACCTTTTGAGCTGGTGTATGGGATAGGAGCATAGTTATCATTACCTTTGGAATTATATGCAACTAAATTATAAAATGTTATTCAAGATCCGTACTTTCAATATTATTTAGTGAAAAGAGTTATGTACTTAACTAAAATTGAGGAGGAGAGGAATGAACTAGTTGATCATATTACTACTCATCAAACCAGGGTTAAATATATTTTTGTTAAAAAGCTAGACCTAGAAAGTTCATGGAAGGAGATGAAGTATTGCTATTGGATAGAAGAAGAGAACCCAAAGGAACACATGGAAAATTTGATATACTTTGGAAAGGACCTTTCAAAATTCATTAGGTAGTTGGTCCTAATTCTTTTAAATTGGAATATTTGGATGGAGTTGTTTTACCCCTATCTTATAATGGAGAAGATCTTAAGTTGTATCAACTGTGAAATAGGTGTACCCTATTTTGTACATAGCCTTTCTTTTGTTGTCACATTTTGTGTTTTCCTTTCCCATTTTTGGTTTGTCTTTCTCCTTTTCTTCTATTGCTATGTTTCAGTCTGCGTAACCATAGTTTTTGAGTTCTCTACATTTCGTCATAAAATACAGTCCCCAGTCAGAGCCAATGTTACCTTTTGAGTTGCCCTTATTCAATTTTTCATGAAATTTTCCATAAAATAAATTCACCTGCATATCAAATTTTGTGTGTAAATTATTAAAATAATTGAACCTTTGAACTTGAACCTTTCTCAGAGTTTAAGAGTTCAATGGTTCAATAGGTTCAATGGTTCAATATTTCTCAAAGTTAATTGTTTGTCCCTTTGTGTATTTCAATTATGATCTTGAACCTTTCGATTGAACTTGAACCCTTTTTTAGAGTTCAAAATTTGAACAGTTCAATGGTTCAATAATTCAACACTTGATCTTTTGTAAAGAGTCGTGTTCACTTAGTTCCCTTGTATAAATTAATGTATCATTGAACCTACCGTTTGAACCTACCACTTGAACCTAATGTTTGAACCTATATAGTGGAATTCAAAATTTAAATGGTTCAATGTTTCAAAGTTCAAAGTTTCTTGAAAGATCATATGACTATTGGTTGGTCTATGTAGTTCATCTCGTATCATTGAACCCTGAAGTTGAACCACATTTTTAAAAATGTCAATGGTTCAATGACTATACTCTCATATCACCCCAAGGATTTCTCTAAGTTAAAATTAGAAAAATATTTAGAGGAGAATATATCCAAAACTCATTATAAAGAAAAAAAATTAATTTTCAAGATGTTACTTATATCATTACTCATCAAAATCATGCATTAAAAAATGTTTGCCATTAATGCATATGTCAAAATGCATGTCTTATCAAGCATCTTTAGCACGTATTTTTTTGGTCTAATTATTTGATTTGGTTAATATCTATATTAAGAGATAAGAATTCAAATTTAGCAAACAAGCAACTGGGCGATACAAAGGAGAACATCATAGGTGATATAAGATATTTGATTACTCGATTTCATAATGATTTCAGATAAATTTAAAGGTGAGCTTCACTCTTACTATAAGCTATTTACTTTACTTGGTTGGAAAGAAGGATCATTTTGAGTTTATGACATTATTTAAAGAGTTTAAAACATTTTTTTCATTATATCCTCCAACCTGTAATGATGAAATCTGCATTTTTTGATTACGAACATGGTCTTGGTCTTATATGTTCTTCTCCTAAAATTAGGGACACTTCTTTGGTCCAATATGACTTGGAAGATTTTAAGGAAAGGGCGAGAAATCTTGTGTCAAATCCTATGATGTAGAAGATAGTAGAAAGTGGCTTGGTTGAAGCTGAAACCTTTCCCATGCCTATCTAGTGCCCCAAATTAGTCCTTGAATGCATGAATAAATATGAACCTCAAAACAGGTGCATTAAGATTGCAAATGGAAATGTTTTACTACATATCAATAGACAAACCCTAATGTATGTAATGATAATTCCTCTCAAGGAACCATACTTTGACCTCAGTATTACTTCTTTATATGCTTATTTTTTATTAAAAAAAGGAATTTACAAGAGCGTGATTGCTAAGAATTGGATTTTGAAATTCTAAAAAGGGGGTTCAAGACTGCCCAAACCATTAACAAGAAATCATATTATTCTAGAAGCTCAAGATATTGTAATATTACTACATAGACTAAAAGGCAATGCTCATGCATATTATTGGGAAGACTAGATGTACTTCATACAGGTGATCCTCCAAGGATAGAAATATTTGGATTGGGCAGAAATTGTAGCAAAATGTTTGCATCTAGGTTTAAGTAATTGTTTTGGAAATAAAGAGTTTTATATGTCTTAATACCTCTTCTATTTCCTAGAATCTACAAGATAATGGGTAGGATTACCACATGTACTCTTCGATGAAGATAGTAAAATTTATGACTATTACACACAGTTGCAAATTCATAATTGCTATGAGGATTACAGAAGAGTCAATGATGTTTTTATTGGGAGAATGACTTTTGAATTGTCAAACAACATCAATAAAAGGTTTTCTGATGAAGCTATGCAACTAGTCAACATTTAAGTTAGTTTCTTCACTCAATTTTCCAAGTTCACTTATATCAGAGTTGGGGGTTTTGATGGTGAAACTTTGAGGTTGCCTAGGTATGTTTTTGACCAATTTGTGTTAATAGAAGTCTGTAGATAATTAGCACATGTAGATAAAAAATCCCCAATGAAAAAAAAATGAGTGTATCTTTTCCTGTCAAACTTGGATGTCATTCATGAAAATTAACATATGATGCTTTAAATTTAGAATTGGATCTTAAAAAATTTAATTTTAAATACTTCATAGCCAGATCATAATTTGATAGAAAAGATTTTACCTAAGATAACTTGGATCTTGGAACAAGGTTTTCACATATTCCTCAATTAGAGGATTATTGGGAAGATTGTTTAGATGAATTTGAAGTCAGAAGAAGACTGTGGTCTAGGTTCTCCTTAGGGTAAATTATTACCCTCAATTTAAATATGGACATTTCTAGAATTTTTGACAATAATGAACAAGTGACTGATCCATAATTTGAGCAAATAAAACAATCACCTATTCCAAAAATTGACTAGGAGGAAAATGAAGAAGATAGAATTGAGGTTAAGACCCTCCCAATGATAAGGAGAATTGAGAAATGGTTGAGAGAGAAAAAACTTGGGGGAGTTCAAAACATATCTTCCCAGTAATGCACATCAATAATTGAATCACCATTCCCAAAAAGCTCCTCTAATTAGCTTATTGTTATTTGTGATGTAGGTACTTCCATAGAAAAAATTGGAAGGGATCCTGTCATCAAAGAATATGAGAAGGCCCTTATAACTACTCTGCCTCCTCGTACCACCAGATCAAGGACACAAAGCGAGAGAAAGAGTTAGATTTCTAAAAAAGTAATTGTGGATTTGAATTATGAAGAAGATTCAGGAGAAGCCATAGGTGATAAATAATCTGGTTCACCAATGGAAGAAGAGGTTAGTGCAGATCAATAAACAGTGATTCCTTATGATTCTACTGAACTAATGATTATTTCAAATGTACCTTTTGATCAATCAAATCGTATAAAGAAGCCTTGGACTCTATACCCAAGTGGTTGGAAAACTCAATCAGCAACAAAAGGAAATTGGTACCATTTTTTTTGCGCTTGGAGGATATGGCGAGTGAATGTTTATGGAAAACTCCTAAATCAAAAAAGTTAAAAACAATATCTAGGTTAGACGTCAACCCTAATACAGGGAACTGGAATGTAGAAATAACCAGACCAAGAACCAATGAAGATTTTCAAGATCCTACAGTTTAGGATTTTACAATTGAAAAGGTAGATCTTGGGACTGCATCACATGCCATAGATGTGCATCACCTTGAAGCATCTACCAAAAGGATAGTCAGTAAAACCTAGAAGGATGAAAAAGATAAAAGGGAATTAAAACAAACTATGCAGTCAATGGTAGAGTACATTGATACCATTCATAGTCTAGATCCACAACCGATCACCCAACAACCCTTGTCTTTTGATTCAAATTCACTTGTCAATGAAAGGATGATATACTAGATATACAGAGGCAAAATGGTTACCAGGGTATTTGATAATTGGTTGGATAACATCATCTAGAATGGTATGGAATTCATCCATAAATTGAAGAATGTGTATGATATAACCATAATTACTATTGAAGATTTAAAGACACAAAATTCCTTATGGATAAAAGATGAAGGAAAATGGATGAGTGTGATGAACCAGATTGATGAAGTACAAAAATATGGAATAACAAAACTTTTATCAAAAAAGAACTTGACAAGTCTGGATGAAGATTTATTATATGTAAGTAAGAAAAATATTGAATGGATAAATTCAGTATCCTTACAAGGATGAATGGAAATCACAAAAATGATCAAGGAAATAACTGAATTCATTTAGTCATTACAACATGATATATAGAGTATTGATATCAATTACATAAAAGATGATGGAAAACTAGAAAAATACATCAATATTGTGATTCAATCCATTAGGGAAAGGATCAACATCATTAAATAAAGTGACAACTTATCAACTGAATATTTTTCTCATATTTCAAAGGTAGATTCAATTCTTTGCCACTACATCGACACTCTCCCAGAGCACACATAAAAGAAGGGTAAAATTCTGAGGGAAGAAAACATCCATAAAGCAAGGATAAAACACATCAACATTCCCAATCCTACAAAAATTCATGAGTTTCTTACAGCATTTCAGAAATGGAAAGCTCAATGTGTCTACCCAACTGAACATGGCAAATTTGGAGATCCTAGTCTATCACCTCAGTAATGATTTTACTTACATACTATCTTTTATTCAGTTATTTAGTTGATTTTTTATTTAAAACTTAATCTTTATTGAATTTGTAAAAACTAAATCCCATATGGGTCAGAGTTACTTTAATTCTTGTTTAGTTTAATAGGTGTATTAGTTATGGCAACTATATATATAAGGAAAGGGGTTAGAAAATTTTAGAACTAGACCACTGTTGTTGACAATATATGTGATGTTTATTTGAAACATTTTTCATCTATGAATAAAAAGGAGAATTAATTGTTGAATACTTAGATCTGTGCGTTTGAGTATTTTAAATTAGTTTTTTTGTGTGAAATCTTCTTTTATATACTAATTACTCTTCCATTAGACATTTCATTATATATGTTTTATCCTTTTACTAGTTCATCTATATATATGTTTATATATTTAATCATTATTTAAAATAGAATCTATGTATTCTATTATCCATTACTGTTATAAAATCTCACATTCATAACATGATGATGTGTGGATGTTAATTTAACTTTAAAACACTTTCTAGTTAAAAGTGTATCTGAATATTTGAATTCATTGAAAATCTTAAAGGGAGTTGTACCTTAATTCAGAGGGGCACTAGTCTTAATAGTTCACCCATTTGTTTTTTAACTATTTTGTTCTTGAAAGAAGAAGGGTATGGAGTCAAAATAAAACATTTTTAGATAAGTACAAGTCTATTAGCCAATAGAGTCTCCAACTCAAACACTCAAAATCCCTCCCAACAACTCTATAGTGTGTAAAAAGTAAAGATGTTATTTCATCCATCCAAACCGTTCATTCACAGAACTATTGATACCCCATCATGGTATGACAATGATTTTGTTTTTGGTTTCATGCCAACATTGGCCATTATCATGATCCATGTCATGC
The DNA here is from genome assembly GCA_037957365.1 of Torreya grandis. Taxonomy (NCBI): domain Eukaryota; kingdom Viridiplantae; phylum Streptophyta; class Pinopsida; order Cupressales; family Taxaceae; genus Torreya; species Torreya grandis. The sequence goes on from JARHVA010009674.1 coordinate 279,561, forward strand.
TCTTCCAAATTTTTTGATCAATTTTATATTATGAAAATATTTCGATCATGATTCTATGATCAAAGGTTTACATAATGAATATCTTAATGATTATAAAAAGTAAACCTTTTCTAATCTAAAAATTATAAATCTCACAAATCTTCTTTGGATTCTAATACAAAAGTTTCCAATGAAAATTTTTTCTACTTTGATGCCTATTATGATAAATATTATACTAATTATCAATTTTTGAATGTGGAAAAGGCTACTTAGCATCTTAAACCCACTAACAAAGATCTAGTTACCAAACCTAAGAGTCCCTCTCCTGAGGAACAAATTCTTAATGATGTTACCACTAACCCTACTACTTATTCATAGAAACCAGCTAGAAATGATTCATATCCATAGGCAAAACTTCAACCTAGTTATTCCATTACCTCTAATAATACCATTTCTAATCAACCTAAGACTCATGATATTTTTTCTTCTAAACCTCATTGGAATTTTTTACATGAACTTAAATTTATTCCTTGAAAAATTCCACTCATGGAATTAGTAATAACATCCCCCTATTATAAATAATTTATTATGAAATAACTAAAATACATAAAATAACCCCTATCTAATGATTATTATATACCTACTTCACTTTAAAATGGTATGCCACCTATAGAGGTTCAGGGTATTGAAATTACTTCTATATCTTTTTTTTGTACCAAATATTTCATAGAATTTCAAAAATAAGATGTGATTAGTGTTGAATTTTTTTTGAGATAATGATCAATCCCTTTTTATTAATATTGGAATAAATAATAATTTAATAAAAAAATATTTGTAGGTGAAGGCTATGGCATTATTGTTACTTCGATTTGATTACTCCAATAGATTGAATACTCCAAATAAAACATAAAACAAACTCATTTAACTTGTTGTGAATTTGATAAAATAAATCAAAATCCTCTTGGTTCTATTTGGTTCCCCATAATGATTGGACCCAAAATGATTCACATAAATATTGTTATTTTATATCTTCCACTTGTAAGCATACTTCCTATGACCCTACTCCTCCCTATGATTACACATTAGCTCATGTGGAGATTATAGACCCTAGTTGTTCCTCTTCAACACATTTTACACTCTCATTGACCTTTTATTCATAATACATCCATCCCCTATACATCCATATCATCTTATTTCTATTTCACACACAAATAGGCCCTCTAGATGCCTCTCGAGGCCTTTTCGGAGGCTTATTGACCACCTAGATTAGAATTTTGACCCAAGTCATGACTTAAGGAGGAAACTTGAAGCTTAAACCACATGTTTCCTTCATAAAAGTCATGTATTATGCCTTGGACCAGTTAGAATATTCAAAAAAGGGGCCATTTTGGTCTAAATAGCTAGAAATGATCAATTTTTGGCCTTTGATGAATTAGGGTTGCCTTATATGACACTTCTTCATTCATTTTCCTCTCTCTCCCCTTCATTATTTATCTTATCGTATCTCTTTGTAATCACTCTAAAATATTGGATGCCTTATTGAATCTCACCAAGTTCATTCTTGGTATACGTAACTTTCATTGTGATACATGATACTATACTATTCTTCAGTTCATCTTGGTGATTCACATTATTCTCTATAGTGTTTTTGAAGCTTGTGGGTTTCCCCTAGATCCCTGAAGACTCTATTGAACCTATTATTGTGTTTCATCTATTGTATTTGTCTTAGTTGCTAGATTTTTATTCACCTCTTCCACTACTTGTGGCTCCTAGTTTGGACTTAGCCTACACATAGCCTGATCGTCCTTCATTGCTTCCTAGCTTAGATAATCAGTTGATAAAATGTCTACACACTAATTTTAAATTTTATATGAGGTCACTTTTCTATGAAAATTGAAATTGTTATTTTTCTACAGTAGTATATATGCTAGGTTTTGATTGTTTTAGTGATTTATCTTGTTTAGGGCATTATTTAGGATGGTTTCTGAAGTTATATGAATTTGTAAGTGGTTAATAATATATTTAATTGCTTGAAATATCTTCCATTATATGTAATTATTTTTCTAGAAACATTTCTCGTTACATATTAGAATCCTAAATGCTCAAAATAATCTATAAAATTTGTACAAACAATTTCTTTTCTTGTTATACCAGAAAATTGCATTATTAGGAAACAATAGTGTTGAAAATAAAGAGTTAGCTTAGACTCAGATTAGGCATGCTCTTGCACCCTTACTTTAAAACCTCTTTATTTCCTAAAACATCTTTCATTTTGCCTAAAATTGCCTTTTTTGAATTTTATGCATTACTTCTTAGCTCTCTTTATTAATCATTATCATTTATGCAATTTATATACAAGTAGATTTCTAGTCTTAGGTGCTTGATTTACTATGGTTATACTTGTCAGAGATACTTTCATAATTTTTACACTTGATCATGTTATCCCTAATCTAATTTATAATTTTATCTATATCTTAGTTTAAGCTAAAAAACCTGATAGCCTCTATATATCTTTAGTAGCCCATAGAATCCTTGAGCCTTCTAACCTTCTATTTGTTTGTTTAAGTAGTATACCCCCTGCCAAACACTAATGGATCCATTCAAATTATTAGACATACATTATAGCACACCTAGTGGGATGTCACATATGATCTCATGCTAATTTTATCCCATTTATAACTCTCTTATCCAATTCCCCTATGTTAGTTGTTAGGATTTGCTTTTAGTTGTGTTTCGGCTATTGCCTTGATTATTTCATCCTACTTTGGATTT
>JARHVA010009675.1:0-282125 GCA_037957365.1 Torreya grandis
TCTTTCACTGACACCTCACACTTAGCCTCAAATTTGACATTAGTTTTCCATGAAAATACATAAATAGGATTTAATTACAAATTTATATACTACCAGTATCCTTATATTCTTCATGTACACCTTAAAATATTTCCCACTTAGATTTTTTCACTTTCTCACTAACTTGATCACTATGCTAGTTTTGACTGGCTGAGATGGAGGTACTCACATAATAACTTAATATTTTTTATGAATCATTAAATTATAATTTATATATATTTTAAGTCTTAATATCCCTTTCAAAGTTTATTTCATCCTTTGAATCTTCATAGAACCTAAAAGACACTAAAAGCAATCAATAAAATCTCATTTCCCCCTATTTGTACAAGTAGGGAACACCTTAAATGGACTGGAAGTAGATATTGTGAGTCATATATAGGTTTAAATCACTTTAATTATCATTATGGTCCATTTTTATTCATCTTCCACCTCATCTTCCTAATCAGGTCACTAACAAGGGTTTGTGAGGGTTTATATCAATTTCAACCTTTAGTGATTACTCATAAAGGTATGAGGTTCAAACCCTAAAAAAATTCTTTAAAAATAAATATAATTACCCTATATAAAATAATATACCTCCTTATTATCTCATTAAAATCCTCCAAATATATGTGAGCTTCCAAATCAATGTACTCGAGGTCTTTTCTTTGTTTATATAGGCCTGAATTGATTTTGAGTTAAAGTAAAGTTTCCCTACAATATCCCATACATTATAAAAGTTTTAACATACTTTATATATCCCCAAGAAAATATCCAAATGATTTACCATGATTTTATGGTGTTGGAAATTAGATTGACCTTATTTTAGGTATTAGGCATAGCCTAGGCCTAATGTATATTGACTGCATTTTTGTGAGTTTGGATCATCATGTTGGTACCAAAACTTTGTGTATTAGTTTATTATGTTTCCAAATTTATAACACAACTCATTGAATATAAATTTAAGGTATCACTACCTCTCAAATCATCCCCTTGACCTTACTTGTGGAACTTGTAAAGTTTCAATGTTATGGGAGTGCCCTATATCTGAGACAAAGTAAAAGACACTTCCTTTATTATCTTAGGAAAAATGGAGGAATTATAGTCTCCACCTAGTGATTATAACATTATGTTTAATATTTCAAGGATTTATCTCATAAGTATCCCATCCAAACATCAATAACTCTCAAGATAGACTACCAAGTGATTCACTGTGTGTAGGGTGTCAAGCATGACTTTGTATATAGGTAAGATATACTTTATTTCCCTTATTTCCATTATATTGGGGTGTTTTATAATGGTTATTATCACTATAAAATTGTTCATCATGATTACCATCCTTCCCTATCATCTATGCTTTCACCTTTAACCTATATTTTTTCTTAGGTAGGCCTTATTGGTAATTGACTGTGTTCCTATGTTTTATCCTACTTATAGGTGTTGGTTTCATATTTGAATATTTGAATAAAATGTATTAAGACCTTTTTGAGGTTCCCAAGGTCATCATATAACTCACCTAGACATAAATCCATTATGTTTTTACTATCCAACCATGAAAACACCATGTTGTAGATCATTATTTGCTATAGTCAATTGTAGTTGACTTTATCAAGGTAACAAGGGTGTTTTAGATTTATATCCACCTTGAAATACATGGTAAAAGGTTTATGGTCTCCTTATGAAGTATTTATAATAGTTTTTAACTTTTATTTTCTCATGTTTGTAGGTCTAATTACAAATGTTCACTTTGTGAGTTGTAGGCACCTATAGGTAGACCGTAGGTGTGATTGTAGACCAAAACTTTTCATTAAAATTTTCTCCTAATGACCTTTGGAAAAATTGGTGAGTTTCTCAATCCCATATGATAATTTAGTCATAAAAATATGCTCCTATTATGTCACTTTAGTATGTAAAGTTATTTGGGAGTTAAAAATTATACAAAGCAATAAGGTATTATAGTTAATAAATGCATAATCTTGAAGCTTACATTACCTAATTTTTTGATCCAAACACTCACTTTAATTTTGAAATTTAACACCCCAATGTGGAGGATACAATATGGAACCATAAAAACTCACATAATTTTCCCATGACTTTATAAAATGTCAACCTCAAAACCACCTAGGGCTTTATTTTGGAGTTTTTGGGATTCTATGCCTAAAACATAGTCTTCTTGTTTTGAAGTGTCACTTCAAATATTCCTACTTGATAATGACCCTAAAATTTATATTAAAATTTCCTCCAAATTCCTAAGACCTCAAGAGGTTTTAAAATCATGCTTGACATCTTTATATTGCACCTTCAGATCTCTATGTGTACCACCTGAGTGGATTCTATAGTATACAGTTAGTGGAGTAATATTTCAAATAGTGTACATTGTATGGGATTATAACCCATTATAACCTTTATAAAAGTTCTCAAATGGACTCTATTCATCTTGGAGAGTTTTAAACATTTTTTCAATACTCTTTACTCCAATGTGTTCATTCTCAATTGAAACACTTGTAGGTGCACTTTCATATTACAGACCTAACAATGAAGGTTAGACATAATAAATGCATGTTTTGTTATCATTCAACATGAATTTGAATATATCAAGGTTATCCAATGAATAATTATATCAATCAAAAAATTAAAAACCATTTCAAATGTCTTTTCCAATGTGTTTAACCACCCATGACAACCTATAGATGCACATACATGGTGTAAGACTATTTGTGTGGAGGTATTAGTTATTATATCCTATCATACATAACTTGGGTTTTTTTTTTGGTTTTTCATGTTATGAATATGTGTTAAACACCTTAAAAACCTTCAATACACCTATATGAGCATGTTATATAAGATTCATACATTTGACTACAAGTGAAAGTGGATAGAGAGTTGATTGTGTCTTACACTTTGACTATAACTTCATGAATGTTGATATTGGGGAGTAATATGGAAGGATAAGGTGATGAAAAATCATGGGAAACATTAAATACAACTTATAACTATACTTTATAGTTACCACAAAGATATGAGACATCTATAAATGGTGAAAAGTTATCTATAGCTTTATGTGATGCCAACTTACAAACTTGAGATATTATACTCCTCAACTCAGATCCAATCATGAAACCAAAGATTTAAACCATGTGGAGATGATATACATATCATATGGATTCAATTCCATTAGTTGTATTATATAGAATTGACCATATAAGAAGGAAACCTATAGGGTATGGGGTTTAACAAGAAGAAAAATATAATCAACTTGTAAAGGATGATTCATAAATAAAAATTTACCAATACATATAATAAAATAATTAAATTTAATATTAGTTAGTTTAATATCACTTCCCAAAGGAATTTGAACTAGAAGTCTTCCTACTAGTTATACCAAACAAAAACTTGCTGACTGGTTCTACATGTCTATAAGGGTCATGAAGTAGAATGGTTTTTCCATTTTTTTCACTTCAAATTTTAAAAAAACATTTATATTATTAAAATTTTAAGATTCATAGGACAAGGTTATCACATGTGTCACACTCCACTATAGGGTGTACAAGTGCCAAAACTCCTTTTCAATTATTTTCTTGATTTTTAGCTAGGAAACTTGCAATTTTTAGATACGAATAACATTAATGACAAGTAATTTGACATATTAGACATTGGAAGGAAAAATAGAACACTTGGACACCTTGAAATCTATGCCACTTTCATATTTGACTCTAAAATGACCCCTAAATGACTCAAAATGATATAAAGACTTAATTAGACCATGAACAAGGCTAAAAACATATGAAATAGACTATTACATTAAATAGACTATGAAATACCCTATTACATTATAATATACCCCTGTATCAATTTTTTTACTATATGGGGTTGACCCATTTTCACAAATGGTCAAAATGGTCAACACTTATCATTCAAACACATATTCATATCTTAATATTTATCTAATACTACTCTTATTTTATATTAATAGATATAACTTGAAAAGAAAATTCCATTGGTGTTTTTGTATTTATAAAATTCTTAGCATAATTGATGTAAATATTTATGGAGGTGACTTTACAAATGAAAATGAACACTTAAAACAAAGCACTCAAATGTAGTTTCACATTTTGAAAGACCCATAAGTATTATAAAGTACCTAAAATATTTTAAAAATACCTTTAAAGGGTAATACTATATTTTAGAAAAGACATTTGAGTGCCCATCATTTTATAATCATGATAGGTTTGCTTGCACAGAAATAAGTCTTTCCTAACCTCTATTATTTTCAACACCATAAGTATTTTAAATATCTATAATTTTAAATGAGGGATTCAATTATGTAATAAAATGTAATGTTAAGAAGTCTAAATTTCATTGAAGATAAGTTTTTTTGAATAATGGTTAAGTACAAAAATGTCAAAATCTTACTGACATAATGACTTAACAAAGATATATATATATATATATATATATATATATACATATATATATATATATAAGACTTGGTTTACTATGATTAAATCTCCATTCCATTCCCATAACATTTTTATTTCATCATGTAAATGTTTAGGCTTATCTAACTTAATTTTCCCGTGTAAGGATTGCCTCAAAAAGTGTTGGCCAACCATTTCTAGAAAACAAAAATTCATACACATTTCTTCAAATTTTACTATGAATCATCCTATATTGTTGAAAATTTAATTAATATAAGTTGTCATAATATTAAAAAAATTATATAAACTTTTCAAAGATTAATTCTAGGAAATTTTACACCATATTTACTTTTCCTAAAATAACATGCTCTCCCCTTCATTTTAGGATTATAAAAAAAATTACAAATATGATAGATACAAATTCAGAGTATGAAGATAAAATTTGATAGGTATGGATATAAAGCATGTATGTTTTTATATCTCTCCTCAAATTATTATTCAAAGAGTTTACATTTTATTGAAATCATGCCCTCCTTTACCAAATAGTTATTTTTGAAGATAGGGCTACAAATTCAAAAAATGGAGGGACAAAACACAAATAAAAATTAATATTTATCACTAACTATAATTTTCAAAATATTTCAATGTCATTAGGATAACCATGTTCACCCAAATAAAAAAGTACTAAATAGAGAATATAATTATGCACTAGTTGTGCAAGCCAAAAAGGGTCAATTTCATTCCAATAGTGAGGAAAAAAACTTGGGAAATTATTACATGGTATTATAACTTGAATTCTCATATTTCATGTCTTATTTATTCACATTAAGATATACATCCATTTTTACAAAAAAATGCTACATATGTTTATTTTATTTATGTAATTTTTTGATACATATTTATTCCAATCACTAAAATATGATAAACATTTTATTTTATGTTCATGTTAGCTAAGTTTTTTATAAACTTACTAAAATTCTACACAAATAAGATGGTTTATATGGTATACCTATAGTAGAACCTAAATCTTGGTATTCCAAGGCCATTAATATAGAATGGGGGATGGTAAAATACAATAAGGGAAATGAGGGATACTGGGTTACATGGACTATATCCAATTGGGTTGATGATTTTATTGTTGGAGAATGTTTATGATGTAGTTATCCAAAAAAAATTGAAGTGGTCAGTCATATCTATAAGGGAAATAATGAAACTCCAAAGCCCACCCATTGATGTAATACTTGTGAGTTTTAAATATTTCAATTTATTCTTCATTTGGTATACATGTGAGAAAATTATAAAAAATAATTTATTTGAATTTTATGGATTAGTTTTCTTGTGGATGAAAATATATCTCACATTATATTCTAGTCAACACAACAAGCCATTGTGTGGAAAAATGACAAGGGAAATCACCTTAGTCATAAACACATTCAATGCGGTTTTACATGCTATTTTAGAGTTTGTATTCTTATTAAACAACCTAAAATTCCTTTGATCGCATCTTAAAAATATGATAAGTTGATAAATAAATTTGTGTTGTTTGTGTGAAATTTAATACTATAGAGGAATTAGGTTTTATTTCACACCAAATGTGAGTGATTTTATACATGAATGGGTAGAGAATATAATGTTACCAAAATTGTCACAACATGTTAATATGGTACACAATAATCACAGGTTAAGTCATGGGAAAAATGAAAGGGAGAACATTTTGAAGCCAAATGACATTGTCAATATTGAGAAAATAAAGGAGGCAAAACATTTCTATCACATATCTGAAGCCTAGAGCCTTTAACTTTGGGGTTATCTAACCCTTATTTTTTTCATGTACCAAGAGCATGATGCTAGTGAGGATGGAAGGTATACTTTTACAATGGGCCTTAAATTAGAGGAAAAGTTGTAATAAATGCTTAAATACAAGTAAAAAAACATCATTACAATGGAATCTAATTTTGGGACCAATAAGATGAAGATAAATAATAGTAAAATTTATGGTGCATATTAATGTATTAATTAAAAATTATTGTGATCGAAATGACATTTTAATTTTATGAAAGTACAATTATAATTACTTATATTTATTTTCTTTGATTCATAAAGAATAGAGTTATTGTCACTTGGGTTATAATGTCTAGTGTAAGTGCATCTCATATTGGAAGTTATATGGAGAAAATCCTCATCTAATTTACCACTTACAAGTTAGATTAGAAGATTAATGCTTTTATGGTGATTGATTCTATTACAGAAATTAATGGCATAAGGTTTTATACTATAGAAGATCTACAATTTTAATTACTACTATTATTAAAAATACATTCACAACCAAATAATAATGTTTTATTGAGTTTCTATTGTTGATGTGCTTGGATATGAGGTGTACTTGTGTTATTATCATATTTAAAGATCTTAGCTAAAGAAAAATTGTAACAAAGTCAATGATGATGAGAGTATATATTCAATGTTTAAACACTTGGGGAACATCATACATTGATATCTAAATGAGGAAATGATAATAAGGGTACAATGCTATTCATATCTAAATTTAACATGGAGGATACATTTATGAAATAATTTGAAGAACAATGACTACATAGAAAATGTTTTGGAACTCATATTTAATTACATATTACCAATTTTATTTGTTATGTTTGATTAGATATTAGTTATAAATAGTGGTCACAATGATTTTAAGGCATGTGGGAACATTTTTATAAATTGTTTTGGCATGCATGACAAGAGATAAATGTTACTATATATTCATATCATTTTCACCTTAAGTAAAGTTTCTTGATTTTGATTCAAAGCTGGTGCACCATAAAGTTGATTGGTTGAAATACACCTTGATCATAAACATGTACTATTACCACTGGTAGTACATACTTGTAATGAGAATGGTTTATACTAAATATTCAAAATACAAAAAATTGAGAACAAGTCACAGGTAGAATATTGATAAATTATAAATAATGTTGTATAATTCCATACCTTAGATGACCAAGTTGTTTAGGTTAGAAGCTAAAGTGAAAAGAATCTATTTTAGTGTAGGAAGGTCCTAATTTATCAATGTATGAATTTAATAAGTCCATGAATGGTTACCTTTTCAATCATTTCATCGACATATAAAATTTGAGAGAAAAAAAGAGAGTGGAATAGGAGAGAAGAAGAGTAGAGTACAAAAGAGGAGAGTGTAAAAATTTAGATTTTAGATAAAAGAGCATAGTGTGAAATAAAGGAGATATAAAAAGGATTGGCATGAAATTTCATACTAAAATTATTACATTAAAATTAGTATTGATGATGATGATAATATACAAGATGATGACCTTTTAAAGAGTGATTAGAGATAAGTTAGTGATAATGACAAATTTTATATATAGGAATGTTGATTCCAAACAAGACACAAATATTATTTTAGCTATTGGGGATAATGTATAAATGTTAAATGTGATAAGAATTTTGCATAGATGCAATTTATTTTATAAAGTGGAAAAAGGATTCAGTCATATTCATGAATTTTTGAGATACTATTATAGTGTAATCATGAAAGAGTTCCTTATTAGTGAGCCTTTTTTGTTTCTTTTTATAAGTTAATAAGGATCATTATTTAATGATGCAATCAATGGATTTATAATATGCCATAACAAATATTTGAAATCTCATATTTTTGGTGAAATTAAATAGGCTAAAATCCATGGGAATAGATCCTTGTAATAAAAACATATTGCTAGTAATATTATTTGAATTAAATGCAAAAATAGGTGTATCTATTTGAGACAAGGTCGACATTGAAATTAGTACTGTTGATTATGACAATATATAAGCCAATGAATTCATAAATATTTATTGGAGATAAGTCACTAGTAATGATAAAATTTAAATATTTAGGCATGTGAATTCTAAATAATACTCAAATATCTATGTAGATTTTGGGGAAATGTGGAAATGTTAAACACAAACTAAATTTTGGTTAGACACAATGTAGTTAAAAAAGTTAGAGAAGGATTATACCATAATGATTCAATTTTGATAAATTAATGCATCATAATAATGTAAGAGTTCCTTCTTAGTGATCATATTTCTTTTATCTTTCTAGGAGGGTCATTCTAGAATGATGGTGTCACTGGTTTTATAAAGTAGAGTAGAATTTATTTCCAAGATCCTAATGTTGATGCCATTCAAGAGGGTGTTACATAAGAAGAATATAATAATGTAAATTCTAAAGATGAATAAGTAAGTATGTAGATGTTGGGGATAATTTAATTTTTTTTACATTGAATATAAAATTTTAGTTGGTTGTGCAATTGTTTACATATCAAGGTAAGTTAATTTTCATAATCATTGAGTTTCCAAAGATTATTTTATTGTGGTCATGAAAGAGTGCTTGGGTAGCAAGTTTTGTCTATTTCATTTTTTATACAAAGGATAATATTTATTGGAAGTCGTATTCAATCAAAACTATATAAATTATTAGATATTTTAACTTGGGACAAGTAGTCCATCGATGTCAATGATACCACAAATTTGTTGTATATAATTAACCAAAAAAATTGTATTTTTCTATGTTTCCCTAGTTGATATGATTTAAGGATATAATATTGTTACAATCATTTAAATTTTTATTATTTTTTAGGACTATAAAATATTGATAATGCTAATAGCTATTAAATAAACCAAAAATAACCTAACAACCAAGGTAACTATCATAATATTGGTTTATAATTTTCCATGATAATAAAACTATATCAATATAATTTCCATTAAAAAATTTATTATAGTTTATACGATGCATATCATAGTGATGGAATGCATCAAAAGTGTTAATTTTGTAAAACACATACATGATAAATTATCACAAATATCATACATATTAATGACAACACTTACAACCCTGATTTATTATAAACATGCATTGAGTATGCATACATTAGGTTTAAAGGCAAAGCTAAATGTGGTAGCATGGGTGTGAAAATTCCTTCAAAGACTCCACTCTAGCTATTATAAGATGATTTCAACATGTCAATACATCATAATAAATTATTTATTAAAACCATGGCATTTCTAATAATTTGACCACCATTTAAATACAAGGCTACATTTACAGTGGTTGATAACAAGAAGAAGAATGTTTCAAGGAAGACTTATTGAAATGAAAATTTTGATAAGGTTCATAAAGGAGATTATGGAGAGTGAAATTTAAGATTCATAATAATTTACATTGATTGGATCACATAAATCAATCCATCATTATGCATATATGGTGATCTATCATTATGTAGTGTAGTTGATATGTCAGTGTCATTGAGAATTAATGTATACTTTATGCATATCTTATTACCATAAAAGTTATAAATCACATAAAAATACCCATCATTTTGTAATATTAAATAATTAAAAGTTTTTTAAATTTTTTTGTATCTTATCCCACCAATGATACAAGGGAAGCTTCTTGAATAAAACCCTTGGGAATACTCTACTTTAGTTTACTATGGTCTCATAGTATGAAGAAGTGGAAATTTGTCATTATTCTGATTGGGTATGAGTATTTTATAGTTCATTATCTCTCCACTCATTTACAGGCATTGTGATCACTTTATAGGAACAAAGGTTGAGTTTTTTATGATTCATTTTCCCTCCACTTAATGAAACAAAATGCACATGGGTATAACATTTGTGAATTATCATAATAGTTTTACCATCTATCCTTACATTTCATTGTATAAGACTCATTAATGAATTCAATTTTTATAGTTAAAACATTTTATACAATCATGTATTTTATTTTAATATAACTCATTTCGATTTCAAATATACATTTTTTGGAATTTATAAGTATCTCTAAGTAACACAAGACAAATAAGTTAAAGTGATGATTACCAGATATTTAGGCTATTTTAATCTAGAATGTCAATCAAAGTATCTAAGGAGATGGGGTATGAGATAGATTAATGTTATAATTCAACATACCTCATTTCTTTCTATCGAATTAATCTTAACCATAAATTATTATAAGGTATTATGATAGTTAAGTAAGTTTTTCATGATTCAGTGATGGATGATTATATGGAACATTTAATCCAAATTTTTGATCACCCAATTGAACATAAAAATTATATAACATGATGTCATAATTCAACAATGATCATAATTGATATATTTTTATCTAGTATCAACTGTCCATTACTAATTTAGTAAATTAATAGCCTATTTAATTAAAATTTGAAACTAAAACACTAATACATATATGAGTGTCTAAAATAGTTGTAAGATATTAGGAGTTTTAAATATTATTATTTCAAAAAACAATATTATTTTGAAAATAATGGTTTGTTTTATTTTTAAGGATATGATTCATGTTAAATAATTCAATAAAAACAAATCACTCTCATTTGTGTAAGCTATAAAGATTCAAATTAACATTTTCAATCAAAAACAAAGTTCTTTGGTGGAAAATTGGTATTAAATGTCAAATACATATCAATGAGTGAAAATAACAAATTTATGAGTGCTTGATTTATTCAATATTATGTCTTACTATTATGTCATTTGTGTGTGTGGTATAAATGCATTAATGCATAGTCATTTTATTATCCTTGAATTTGTAGACACCTAGTTTTGGTACAAGACCATTTTCTAGTGTATTTTCCTTATTTTCCCATACATGGTCCACTTGTCTATAATTGGTTGTTTCTAGGACTTATTCTACTTATACTAGCTTTAATTTTAGTTCCTAACCCTTATAAATGCATTTTAAAGTTCACTAAATCATCTATTTTTATCCTTGGGCCCAACTATATACATCTTTATGCTACTTTTCATGCCTCACACCTCTTTTTTATGGGATAAAATTGATGGTTTGACCGAATCTACCCTAAGATAAATTGGTGGGACCACTATCTATATTTATTTATTTTTTATGGGCCTTTTTGCCTATAGATATATTCCAAGCAACTTTATTTTCACTTTTTAATTATATATATTCAACCCTAGTACATGTCATGTCATAGAGCTTCCTATTTATACCAAGTCATTCCAAGCCATTTTTATAAATGTCAACTATCTAATATCAAACATTGTTTAAGAATTTATCCATCTCCTACATATATATTGGGCTTCATTGATCATATCCTGCACTACACTTATGATAGAGTCATCCACCTTGATATTCAACCTTTAGGACATTATTTTAACTAATTTTGGATTTAATAGTTTAAATAATATAAAACATTGAGTCTAATAAGATTGTATAATACATGTATAAAATAAGAAAATATGATTGTAACAAAAAAGTATAATTGATTTATTGAAATTTAATATATGTGTAAATTACCTAGAAGATAAGGTACTTGTCTTTTTTAGGATCTATGTAGGGTTTTAATAACATACAATCATAAAAAAGGCTTTCCAAGGACTCTATATTGATGTATACTATGAAACTCAATGTGACGCTTATTGGGAAGATTCTTATGATGGATGGAGGCTTAAGTTTTTATACCATATTTGTTATAAAGGGATATATGTAGGTATAATTTTTTTTGGATCATTGTGCTTACATATATAAATAATTCATGTATATTTAGACCTACATAAAGTACTCTATTTTCCTTCTCAATTGGAAACCCTATCTTGAATTATTAAGAAAAACATGAACTAGAAAAAAGTGTTAAATAGTATGATTTGATATTATTTAAACACCCCAAATAAGTGTTTAATACCTAGCTATTGTCCAATATAATTAAGATAGCTCAAATTGTATGTACTTCTCCCATATAGTTAAGTGTGTGCAATCAATGTAATACTAACATTTTGTATAATGTTAAGTATGGATTTCAATAGTTTATAACATATGATTTTGACCTTGAAATGGTATTTAGAGCTGGATTAAGGCCTAATCCTTATAGGGTTTCAAAATTTGATGATTTAGGACAATTCTTGTTAATGTGTAGATGTTTTACGGTGATAGATAGATAGATTTTTTTTATATAGAAACATGTTTAGGCATGGTAAGCTTATATGACTAAATATTTGGGTAATTTATCTCTGTAATGGCATGAAAAAGGTATTATCAAACATAAAATATGAATTTAATTTTTTTTAAATACTCATTAAATGATGTGTAAACAAGTCTAACCGAGGTAGAAATATTTGGTAACTAAATATATATGATTATGTATAAAACCATAAAAAAGATAGGAATTAGTGATATGAGATCATGAGATAGTGTAAATTAGTTATCAATATATTAAAAAAGAGATTAAAATTATTATTTATTAATATAAAAAATTAGGAAGGGTAGGCCCATAGATAATATAATGGTTATGAAAGAGTGTGAGTAAGATATAGTTGTGTACACATAAGTCATGTATACTAAAGATTAATCAAAACTAACATTGTAAGGTTTTTAAAACCAAATATTACTATCTATATTTTCCACCAGTTTATTATATTAATGGAATTTCTAGATTAAAAGGATAGAGGGTGATACTTGAGTGTAATCATGGTGGGGGTTTTCAGGTAAGTGCTAAGTGCTACACTTGTTCCATGCAAAACCTATAATAAAACATGCATAAATTAATTTTTACTTATGATTTAAAAATAAAAGTAAAAAATATTAAACACATTTGAAATTTAAATAAGAAGGAATTAATATACTTCTATTCACACAAACCAAGTTGTCTTCTAGAGACAATGGAGAATGGGGTGATTATTCCACTTGGAAATTCATGTGTTAAAAGCATTGGTTGGTGAATATGCCCTAACCATAATTGTTGACATAAAAGTTTTTATAATTAATTAACATATAAAATCAAACACTCTAATCATTATAGTTTCTTTTAGATAATGGGACCTAACATGGGTTTTAAATTTTTTGAGAATATACAAATTTGAGAAACTTTTTTTGAATCATCCATTGAAGATAGATTATAGGATTCAATTTGAGACTCTAAGAATAACTGAGTATAACATGCATAAATATTTTTTATAATTCCTCACATATTATTTAAATATTAATCTAATATAATAACATTTGTAATATTAGTAATATAACTTTTTCTAAGATATATCAATATCTAGAAACTATTTGCATATGCCATGTATATGCCACAATCTAATAACCTATGTAATCCAAATCATGTAATAATATAATAGAATATGACTTGTCACACATAATAATGTATAATATATGATATATTCCATACATATTAATCCAATCTATGTTAAATTTGTAACTATATGATTTAATCATGTAATAATATTCATAAATATATAATAATTTTTAACCTATGCCACTTTGAAATAATCTATGCCCAAATTTTTAATTTTATTTGCCCAAATCCTGAATATATATATGTAAATGACATAGTCTCTAGGATAATCCCACTATGTATGCCCCACTTTTGAGGTGATTTATGTATCCTATAAGTTACTCATCTCAAAATTAAGAGTTATATGCATCATGTTATATATAAAAAAATGTAAGCATGTAAAGCATGTTCTAAAATGATTAGATTATGTCATCATATAAAGATTAGATCATCTGAGCATATATGAAACATGTGTCCTAAAGAAAATAAGTGTTATTAAAAGTAAATATAATAATGAGACACACCATAAAAAATCATTAGAGTAAATAATTGTAGAAGCACAGAGTAATATATATGAAAAATAGTCATGTTGTGTATCATGGAATCATATAAAAAAATAATAATGCATGATATGGATCATAACATAAAAGGATCAATATAAATATTAGACATATCCACTCATATTAAATAGAGTTACATGCAATGCCATGGCCATGATACTCAAATAATCATAAAAACATGCATGATTACACATAGTATCACATTGATAAAAATCATTGCTATGTAGATTAAGAGGAAGACAAAAATAGAGTCACACAATGAACATGAAGAGTAATATCAACATAATAAAATATCTAGACATAAAAGGGTCTCATAATGAACTCAAAATTCCACATAGAGTCATAGAGAACTATTAAAACATAAAAAAATCCACATATGTACACTCAATGTCATGTAAATTAAGATTAAAATAGATAAATATTGACACAATGTAATATACACTCAAGGATCAAACTATAACAAGGGTAATATACATATTCAATGCATATATAGACATACAGTATACAAATAAATAGCATAATAATTAGTATGATTAAGAGTAAGTCATGTGTAATCAATGTAAATATATTAATATGATTAATGGAATGTTCATAGAATGATGTAGGATGTGTAACGTGTACCAAGATGGACCCATTGTAAGCATGCCCATAATGTAGGAAGAATCCCTTCTAAGAATGAAAATGTATCACATAAGAATGTATATGTCATATGTCATATGTATATTCTATCTCACTCATGTATACTATGAAATCCATGTGCATTAATAAGTTTGATATATAATCTACCATATTTGATAAATCATAAAGCAATCATGAAAACTAGAAACACATTTCATGTATAGGTATTAATTTTTTATTTTTTGAATATATTTATTTTTTTCATTTTTATGTTTTCATATTTTATATTGTTATGATTATGCCTTGGAATCATATTTTTACTCTCCTTAACCAATTGGTGCAAAAATTATATGAGATAGATAGTCATCAATATTATCTAGGATGTCATTCATATCATCATCATTATCATATTATTCCACGAAAATATCATTGGGATCATTTGAATTAAATATTAATGGAAGATTTGATATCTCATCTTCTTGTGTGTATTTTATTTTCTTGTGATGGATTGATTCACGTAGAGTTGGATTTTTGTTATATTTTATTGACTCACCAATTTTGTATGTATATGTATACATCTAAATTTTATCACTCCTTATTCACTACTAATTTCATACATTAATCATGTCTTAATCCATAATTAGTCCTAATTTCCTATTAATAACCCCTCTTATTCACTAGTTTAACATTTCTTAAATTATTCATATCACCTATTAACCTTACCACTCATCCCACATCAATTACTTCTTCTATTATTATCATATTTATCACTAATCCCCACTTATCCATTATCTTATAACTTTTACTTCTTACCACACCTAACTCCAAATACCCCCACTTTCTCCTAAAAACACATTTTCTAATCACTATATAGTCAACACCTAATCATTATTAGTAATCTTTAATGGAATCTAGAGTCTTATACACTTTGTAGAATCCTCTACACTCTTCTTTCTCTAGAATTCTCTAATAATTCTATGTTCATAATAAATTCCTCACCCTCATCTATGTGAACAAACATATCATGATGAAAACTAAGATATTAAATGATAACTCCTTCATGTTATTATCTTGTCAAAAAAATCAATCCAAAGCATGTTAGCATGCTGTCTAAGCCTTGTGCCAATCGAATAATCCAACATTTCAAGCATCTAATAAACATTATACTTTTTTCAATTTGGGGCACACCAACTACATTAAAGGTAAATTGGTTAAAATATTGAGGTATACTGAACTTATTTCAATTGTGTTTTGCATTAAATTTACGTACCTTGCCCAATCATGAGTATGTATGGGAGTTTGGAATTGATTTTGCATCCATTATTACCACTTGCATTTGAATCTTGATTCCAAACTTTACCTAATAAAGTATCCACTCTGGTGACATGATCTAGGATGGATGTATTAGATTATAATAAAAAACATAATATTTGGGATTGTATCAATTAGTAGGTTCTTTAACATTGTAATATTTGAAAAAATGATTGTTCATAGGATATGTGTACAAACATATGTTATGGAAAAAAAATTACATCATATGCGAATTAGTGGGTAAATATTTCATTGCATGTATCCATGGTCTACCCAAGGGTAAGTTGTGATGCAATTGATTAGGAATGATATGAAACATTGTAGATAGTGTCTTAGGGTATACTTTGATATCCAAAGTAATTGATCCTAGTGCTTTCCAAAGAACATTATAAAACCCTTTGATGTTCTTATTATTTTTTAGAATAGAGTCCATATTGACACCGAACAATTTTATAAATGTTATGTTGTATATAGTCATTCCTAACACATTATGTATAAATACATATTTGAATTACATCTTTGTAATTTTTATGTCAATGAAAAATGGAGATGTTGACTTATAGTCTATTGTCTAGGAAAGACAAACATTTTAACATATGTGATGCCTTTACTATTATTTAATAGATTATAAAAAAATGAAAAGTATGTCAATTTTACATCATTTTGTATTATCTTATAATGTAATGTGACATATATGATATACTTGTAGATAGTTTATATATTTAGTATCTCTAAAAATTAAATTTTATCTTGGGTATTCTTAAGTTGCTTGATGATATCATACCATTTTTATGAATTATCTTGCATGGTGGTAGGTGCACTAGGATGAGGAAGTACATTTTAAATATATCCATTTTTTTGCATAGTGGGAAGCCCTATTTATTCTAATTATAATAGAATGGTACTACAAATACAATGCAAGAATTGGGTGAATAAAGGGATCATTATAGTAGTTAGCATGACTTTGAGGTATATGGTGAGGAGGAACAAAATTAGTCATACATGCCCTTTAATGTATAGTATTAATTAGAAGAATCTTAGATTATATATTTATAAAATATGAGTTATAAAGTAGAGCTAAAGATTATTTGTTATTAATTTCATCCTTTGTTTTATTACACAAGGTTGACTAATTTAATTATATGGTTATGAAATATATTCCATATTTTAAGAAAGCGACATATAATTAAAATAATCAGAGCTTGAATTGGAAAGTAAATAATATGTATATCCATTATAACCACTTCTGGGTATTAAAATATGGTATTATATAATTAACAATGATAATATTGACAACCACACATGACTTAGACACATAAACATGTTCCTATCCCACCATTCTTAAATACCTACACATTACCTTATGAGTTTGATCCTTTCATTCCATTGTTACACACCTACATGAACTTAATTATCTATTTAAAACATGCTTATTATCATAAGAAGACATATTTATACCTTCAATTCAATCCACATATGCATGGGTTAATAATGTCAAACTAGGTCAATATCATCAGTTGATATTGACCTAAGCTTGGTGGTATCAAACTTATCTTAGAAATGACTAATTTTTAAAATCAAACTTTTCTTTAGGGTTAGACCATATGCCTAACATGTTGGTGGTATGATAAAGTACCCAATTAAACTCATATATAAATCAAGTACTCACTTGATAAGGGATAAAGAACTTAATTAGTACACATATATACACTATATCACATTGAGAAAATATTGCTTATTATTTCCAAATTACAAATCAATCACTAGGATCAGTCACAAGCCAATTTTTAAGCATAAATAATTTAATTTAAATAAATTGTCAACTATCCAATAAAAATAATTATCCTTGACAAGAAAACCTAGGGTTTTAAGGAGAAGGAGGTTAATTTATGGAGTTGTGCACATCATCATGATTTTAAATTACACATGTAGATATTCAATATACTAGAGAAGGTGACACTATGGTCATAGGATCATTTTTTATACAGGTCACTATGAACCACTTAGGTAAGGATCGATAGTCAATATTCAGACACATTTGATGGGACTGATCATATGCAAATAAAAACATAGTTCCTAAACCAAAAATATCATAGGCCTACTTAAATATATTTCTCACTATAATTACATAATCATATTCATATAGTCAAGTAAAAAATATAAGTAATCATCTCTTTGTTTTAGTCACTATAGTTACCATGTACCACTTGTCAAATAATTAATTTAGTTTCATTATTTTACTTTTAGATGTATGTTTTAATGTCATTTTTATAAATATAAATTATTCAACAAGTTTTTATCCCATTAGGGTTTATAAAAATAAATTTAGGTAAAATATGACTACATAATACCTAAAATATAAAACCAACCATCACAATAAAATTATGAGGCATTTTAGGGAAAAAATGTTTTCATCAAATATCAGCATATAAATTACACCCAAAATTTGGTTAAAAATAGATGTATGTTTCCTTCTAGGCCAAATTTGCTAAAAATAGTAAAGCTCTAATTATAAAATATTTATATATAATTTTATAAAAATAAACTTTTTAATCCAATCGGTATGACTAAAAAAAATTGAGACTTTTGAAATTAGGGTATTTTTGAATCATACATGAGGAAATGATTTATTATGACAAGTCATAACAAAAATTAAAAAAAAACCTTAATAAAGCATTTAAAACCCTAGAGTAAAAGAGAGAAATTTAGTATTTGGTTGTATGATGAGGAGAAATTAGAAACCAAGTATAAAATCATAAAAAATAAATAAAAACCCCTAGTAAGGTTGAAGGAAATCATAAGGGAACGTAGGATTTTACTATGCTCAATGGAATACAAGAGAATTCAAGGGTTTTAAGGATTGATACCCTAATATAAAATATTACCTATGATGCGAAATCTGAAATCAGAGATGAAAATTTTATGTAAATAAATAAATATGAAACCCTAGTAAGGTATAATGAAACCCTAACTAAACCAAAGGTTTATCTGTGTTCATGACAAGAAACAAGGTCACTAGTATGTTTTAACTGACTTTAGATCTTGTAGTCTAAATAAGCTAAAACATTGAGTCTAACTAGATTATATAGTATATGTATAATTTAAAAAATATAAATTTAATAATAAATTATAATTTTTTTTACAATTTAATATTTATATAAATGACCTATAATATAGGGTACTTATATTGTTTATTCTTTGTGTGGGTCTTTGACAATGTACAATTATAAAAATAAGCTATGTAGGTGTTTCATTTTAGATTAGATAAGGAAACAGTCTATGAAACCTATTGGGATGAGTTTGCTACTGGATAGATGCTCATGGTTTGTATATTATATGTGTTCTAAAATATTTTTTCAAGGGATATATATATATATATAGGTCTGCGATAGTTTGGATTATTGTGCATGTGTCTTTAAGTAGACACTATATATTCAAATTTATTTGGAGTTACATGAACAACACCATTTTCATTTTCCTTACTTTAAAATCATGTTTTTCACTCATAAAACCAATATTACCTATAAAAATGGGTTATAAAGGATGTATTAATCTCAACTAAACCACTCCCCATTGAGTTTCTATACACTGACTACATTAAATTACTTTGAAGAGGGATTGAACTATGCATAGTTACCCACCTAAATATGTGTGTGTAATTAAAGTAACATTAGCATATTGTGTAATTATATGAATTGATTTCAACACTATAAAACACTTTATTTTAACCTTTAAGTGGTATTAAAACTTGGAGTAGGGCTTGATCCTTTGAGGGGTTAAAATTTGGAAGCTTTAGAGTAGTTCCTCTTAATGCGTAGATGTTTTATAGTGATAGCTAAGTTCTTGCTAGATAGAAATAGGTTTAGAAAATATATGCTTATACACACACACACACACACACACACACACACACACACATATACATACATACATATATATATATATATATATATATATATATATATATACATACAAATATATATACATATATATATATACATATATACATATATATATGTATATATATATATATATATGTATATATATATATATACACACACACACACACATATATATATATATACACACACACACACATATATATATATACACACATACACACATACATATATATAATATATATATATATATATATATATATATGGGTAATTTTCCTCCAAGCTTACACATGAAATCTAAAATCCAACCCATAAAAATGATTTTAATATAGTAACATAGCCGTTAAAGGATGTATTTTTGAGTTTAACTAAGGCATGCATATATAGCAACTAGGTTCATCAGATTGTGTCCAAATTTATCCAAAATATATGAGATCAAGAGATAATCTAAGTAAGTTAATATATTTAGGTAGATAATGGGGAAATATTATGTATTATTTATGATAATTTTGTATGTTTTGGCCTTTATATAAGTTAATTATCATGAGATAGGATGAACAGAAGCCCATTATTTGTGCACAAATAATGTATACTAAATCTTTGTCAGAATTGACATTGTGAAGTGTGTAATAACAATAAAGAGTGTATAAAAACATCACCATATTGTAATAAAGTATGGCTGAAATTAATTCTCATATTGTTTCTTATTCACCTAAAGAAGATAAGGTATTGTATAAACTACATTTACACTACAAAAAAACTTTATGGGGTCTAATTATAGTGTGTAGGTTATATAGATACAAATCCATTTGGGTTTACTAAACCATTTTTTTAAATGTTGAGTTGATAAAAAAAGTAGGCCAAGAAAATAAGGAGACATAAATTAATACCTTATACCTAAAATATAAGTGTATCATAATCACATAACTATAATAAATCCTAAGTCAAACATATAATAGAAATTATAGATTTAGAAATAATGTGTAATACAAATTCAAACCGGGTGGACACAATCATTGGTAATAAAAGAAAAATAATCTATACTAGGTATAACCATTAGTTAGGGAATAGGTAGCATTTATTATTTTTCATAGTCAATAGATAATAACCTATAGGCCTACACAACACAATTTTAGTCTAATAATCCAGGGATTCTACTTAGTTTTGGTCATTCCTTGTATTTTATATTTACTTTATTAATTTATTTATTTTATAATTTCAATTATACTTTTTATTGTTTATTGCCATTAGGGCATATCTATATTACAATTTTACATTGTTAATTAATAGATCTCACTTACATATCCTTTTTTATTAATTGTGCTTAAATTAAATCTTCTATAACACTAAAAAGATATATTTTTAGCAAACCCATCCATTATAAGAATGTTCATACCTTATAGGGTTTCCTCCTTAGGGTTTGAGGAATATTTTTTAGATTTTTTATATAAGATGTTTAGAGCTACACATTTGATCACATGTTTTGATCAAACCTTAGACTCCATTCACCTATTTATGCTTTTGGATTACATCCACCTTTAGAAATAGGTGCACAAACATTTTTTTCCTTGAGTACACATATATTTTGAAGTTACCTAGGGATTTATCCTCTTATTTAAAATGAAATTTTTATATTTTCACATTGTTTAATAATATTACATTGTTGCTTGTTTACATCATGTAATTAATGATTATAAATTATGCTTAAGAAGCCTAAATATTTACATTATTTTAGGATTAGTGAGAGGTTGAGTGGTAATACTCATTAAATTATTAAATTAAAATTTCATACACTCATGCTTCACAAATTTCAATAGATAGTGAGATATCCTCCAACCATTTCCCTCCTTCCAACATTGGGAAGGAGAGGCCTTTATGTAACTCTAATTATGATGATAGTCTTAGTGAAGACAATAAACATGCTTATGATGATACAACTATTGAACCTATAAATGTCATAAATTTCAATCATGACTAAAGCAAAATTTGATAATTATTTCAAATAATTTTAAGGATTTTAATTCAAAATTTTTTAAGGATTTTAATGCTTTGGTTATTTTTCTTACCAAAGCCTAAAATACATAAATTAAGAATGAATATCCTTTACTTGAGAGTAGCTAAATATATCCATTATATTTTCTTACTATATATACATATGGTGGTTAGGATATTTATCTTCATGATACTAATAATCCTATGGATCCACAGAGTGATAACACACCCACTCATTTTAATGTTCCTAATCTTATGTAGCCTAAGGCTCCTATGATTTGACCTATAAATCTAATGGCCAATGTAATTCAAAAAATGAATTCATATATTACATAATTATATATATATATATATATATATATATATATATATATATATATATATATATATATATATATATATTAAAAAAATAAATAATACCTCTCATGCATATAATTATATTCATAAGAGGTAACCTATTCCTATGTATGCACATATCAATACTATTAATACACCTAATGGCACATGTAATGATCCAATAGTAAAATAATAACTCAATGACATGAAAATTTAAATTTCATAGCATTATAATGCATTTATAAAACCTATCCATGTGGTTTTATATTTTGACATAGTACATAACCATTTATCTCTAAAAGTGCTTGTCCACCCCTTCCCTCATTTTTTACAAGTTCCTAATATTAAAACATTTAATGGAAATGGAGATACATAACAACACATCAAGGCCTTATTTTAATCTTCTATTTTTTTAATAATATGATAAATTCATTATTCCCAACTTATTTTTCAAGAGTCTTAATAGATATACAATATATTGGTTTTATGCCACATCTATTGGATTTGTGCGTAGATATATGATTTACTTGATCCATTTTTAGTGCATTTTTGATAAACATTAGTAAAAATTTCATATTATAACAAATTTAAAATATCAAACCACGACCTAATGATCACATAATTAAATATATTCTTAAATTTAAGACAATCTTTGTGAAAATATAATAATAACTCCTTAATAATGAGATTCAAAGTATATTCTCAAATAGTTTTCTCAACCCACTTAAATAAAAATTTGTTTGATATTAATGATTATTATGATGATATTTTGAATGTAATACATGACACTAAGGTTAAAATTATGGATGAAAATATGTTTAAATGTACATTTATTGATGCTACATATATTAATTCCAAATATTATGGAAACACATGTTCAAACATAAGACTAGGGATGTGCTTAATTTACAAGATAAGAATGATACCTATATAGTTAACATAGATTTACAACCAAACCATAGGATTATATTTCCTAATTCTAGGCTGAAGTGATAATTTAAAACACTAATAGAACCATATTATAATATAATTAATCACATACTTGAATATTATGTGATCTCTTACAATAGAGATATCAATTAAACACAACTCAATTTTGTAAAGGGTATGATTAAAATCAATTTTGTGAATACTGTAAAGATTTAAAAAATATAACTAATAATTGTTTTGAATTTAAACATAAGATTTAATATATAATGAATATTAACACTATTTGAATTGATGGTTATCATTATAAATTAAATCAATCTGTCACAATGCCCAAACACTGGCTAAAAGTATTTAAAATTAATTGAAAAAACATAATTTCTATGTAAATTTTTAGAAAACTAAGAGAATAAAATGATTTTAATTTTATGAGCTTAATTATAGAAAATATAATTAAAATATACAATTCATTTAATAAATTAATTATTTAAAAATTTATAATGGGATGTGTTTGGTACAAATACTTCTAAATATTATAAATAATCAAAATAAATCTTCTAAAAAAGGTAAATAGGAAATAAAAAGAGAAACAAGAAACTCAAGCTGAGAAGTGAAAGGCAAGGAGACTATGGGAATTACGATGAAAAATATAGGATGTGTCTAATATGGGTTACATGGAATAATCTTGATGGTTTTGAATAGGTTTGAGTTATGCAAAAGATAATAAGAATCCTCCTTGCACCATTAATGATATGTGTGATTCCAAATCTACCATCAGAGGATTGTCTTTAGAAGATCCCAACTCATATATGTATATATGTATATATATATATATATATATATGTATATATATATATATATGTATATATATATATATATATATGTATGTATATATATATGTATGTATATATATATGTATATATATATGTATATGTATATATATGTATGTATATATATGTGTGTGTGTGTGTGTGTGTGTATGTATATATATAATTTTGAATAATTAAATATATTTGATTGATGAATTATTTACTTATTCAATAAATTTATAAATCTCTATTATTTAATTTTATAAAGATTCATTGTATGGATATATTGTAATTATTCTATGTGATTTGTAAGTTTAGAAAAAATTGCACATTACATTTTATTATCAATGTTACAATGAACATTGATTTATTTTGGGAAAAAATAAAAAATCCATGAGATTTTATATAAAATAATTAAACATAAATCAATCACCTTACATAAAACACAAACATCTAGTAATACACTTTCATGGCAAAATCTCAACAAAAAATAGTTTCATTTATTTATTTTATTTTTCAATATTGGGGTGGGTTTTTTTCAAATGAACAACTTTGAATTATTGTTGAGATTAAGGTGTCTATAATTCCATATTATTTATTGAAATAATTCATTATTGAATACATTATTAACTTTTAATAATATGTAAATTGATAAGAGTGATGTTTGGAGCTCTACAATGGGGAGGCAACAAGACATCCTCTATTGATGGTGTTCCAAGATCTCTCTCACTCACATTGGTTTTCTTTGATCCATTTGTGTTAATTTAATTTTATTATTATTTTCCATGGTAACTTATATTGGTTTTATGTTTATATTTTGTTTTATTTTTTGTTAAATTTTTTACAATGTTTGTTTTATTTTACCTGGCTATCTCACATTTCCCTTTAGTCATCCACCTAGTTATCCATTCTCATGGCCATTGATGATAATATAGGTTATTATAATAATTGAATTTGAATACAGTGATGGATGGAAAATATGCTCTCAAGAATATGAATAGTGATGAGGATGGAAGTTTTAAAGAAATAGTCAGTCCTTTTGATTCTACTAAAGATTTTAGTATCAAGGATAGCGAGACATTTTCAATTATAGAAGGAGAAGGAAAGGTTGGATCTTAAAATAAATTTTTCAATGAGAATTTATGGAAAGAAGAGGATGCTAAGAATTTTAAATACACAAAAAAATTCATCATTTTATCTATCAAACTTGAACATGGAGTGAGGGAGCATGATGGATCCTAAATTGGTAAGCATCGTAGCCCTAGGAAAAACCTTACTCTTGTTCTAAATGATTCAATGATAAGATATTTTGTATGAAAATAATCTTTTAAAAAGTTTCAATTTTTTTTTTATATTTGAATAAAAATTGTCTTTCATTCAGTATTTTTTTTATAATTTACTCAATTTTGTGGGGAAAGAAGATGGGGATTTATATAAGTTTGTACATAATGGTTAAAAAGGGAGTCTTTATGGTTTTATTTAAAAAATACAATATGAATACGTGGGATATTATTAAAAACATATGTAATCTTGGAAAATCTATTTTTAAGTCAATCCCATGAACCTTGAGATGGATTGTAATGACCTAGTCTTCAAAGCTACTCCCATATGGGTAAACATTGAAATTGTTCCTATTCATATATGGAAATTTTTTACCTAAAGATCTAAAGCCTCTAGGTTAAATCCATTGAATTGAGGACATAAAAAGGTCCTTAGTCTATATAAAATCTATTGTTTTGATCTCCTTGGAACCTTTTGATATTTTCCCTAAATCCTTTAATATTAAAATCAAAGGTGCCTATAATACATGTGATATCAAAGGTATGGGAGGTTTAAATTCCTATTTTTAAAAAAAGAAAAGGATGGGTATGTTAAGAAGAACTACCTATTACTATATAATAATGAGGTTGGCAATAACAAGAATAAATACTAGGTGTTATAGAAGGATGAATGTGTGATGGGCTCATTTCTAATAGAAGACCTCAAAACATTTCAAAACCCCATCTTTAATGGTAAACTCATCAAAAGTTGTGTGTCTCCTAAGGATTCTTTGGGGAAATTTTCTTTAGTGAATTATAAAGATAAATGCAAGGATTTATGTATGTTCTCTCCTTAGCTCTATATCTCCTCCTCACCACTTATTAATATAGAGACATGCATGTCTAATATGAATAATTTCCTACCTAATGATGTAAAATAAGATCTCCTTGATTATAAGATTTTTATGGAATATTATGAATAATAACTGAAGTATTCTCTCTTTTATGGATATGTTGCATCTTGGTAGATCCCCCCAATGTTAAAAAATGTACCCCTAGTAGTTTGTTTCCACCCAATCTAATTGAAAAGGAGATGAGTCTTATCTTATGTTTGTTTCACCTATGATGAAATATTTGAATGACATAGGTTATAATTCTACCCCTAAGGATATTTCTCCTTTATCCCGCATAGAACCCAATTTGCCTAAAAATTAGAAGTCTAAAAGAGGTGAAAACAAGCTTAAGACTAAATTTTTTGTTCCTTCTCATGGGCTAGCTTCTGTGATTGACATTAAGAAATCTAAAGACATATCCCTTTGGATTAGTGATGTGGCCAATAAGAGAAAACCAAAATATAATAAGGTCCCTAAATTCTTCACAAGGATTTATAAAAATGGGAGTAAGCCCTAAAGTTAGCTTAAGTGACCCTCCCCCATCTTATCTATGCATATCATTAGTTAGAATACTATGGGATTGGAACCCTTGATAGTAAACCTATTATGAGGAAGTTTAGACACTCTATAATGTTGAAATTTTTATTGATTCAAGAGGTCATGTATATGGGCTCCCATCTATATCTAGTCCTCAAGGAAAATGAGGGTCCTCCATATTGATTAATCCTAATTGGTAGGAGTGAATTAATAATCATGGAGTTTTCCCCTATAATACAGTTGTTTAGGTTATGTTAGAGAAAAATAATTTTTTTTTTGCATTTGTAATATTTATGTTCCCAATTATTATAGATAGAGATATGATATTTCAAATTAACTTGCTTCCAACCTCAAGAATGCCCTCTAGTTCTTTGGAGGTGGTTTCAACATGGTTGAGGAAAAGGAAGAAAAATTTGGGTGGACCCGTAGTCTTAGAAAGATAAAAAATTATTATTTTAGTCTAAATTTAAGAGAATTCATAGACTTGTTGATCCTCTTCATAAAGGTAAGAAGTAGAGTAAAGGTATTTGGTTCACCTAGTGTAATAATTAGACAAGGGGAAAAAAAAATATCTATTCTAATCTTAACAAATTTTACCTAAAAATTGACTTATTATAGGTGATCCTAAATAAATTTGTTGATGTTAATTTCCTACCCTTCATAATCTCATATCACCATCCCATTGAGGCTAGTGTCTCGCTAAGTGAATATGCTAGGAAGGTTTCTACTTCTTTGAATGGTCTCCATAAGTTTAGTGTCTCTCACCTAATTGATCAAGTCTATATGTATGGTTTCTACTAATTTTGTAACATTGGGAGTATCTTCAATAGTTCCTCCTATATCATTGTGAAATGGAAGTCCTATATATAACTATAAAAAATCTTTGCAAGAACTTATGGATAGTTTAAGACTAGATAGATAAGGAAAATTGTTAGGATCTCTTAGGAAAAATTGATTTTGGTTGAAAGTGCCCTTAAAATTGATCCTTCCAATGGAAGGATTTTGGATGAACTCAATTCCCTAAAGAATTAGATCAATCAATCCTAAATCTACGTCGCTAGAGGTGCTCCAATTCTATCCCAAGAATCAAATTCTTCTTCCATTTTTTGAAAATAAAGGCCTATAAGGGTAAAATTAATGGTATTTAATTTGATGGTAATACATATCATGATCTTATTGGTATAAAAAAGGATTTCTATGTTTTATACTCAAATCTATTATTTTTTGATTGTAGCAATTCTCAAACTGAGCAAAGTAGAATTATTTGTGATCATTGTATCACAAAGAAGCTTTCACAAGAGTAAACTAGATATTTGTATAATGTTATTGATTTACATAATTTTAAAGAGACTATTGTTTATTTGAAAAATGATCAATCTCTAGGTATTGATAGCTTCCCTACTAAAACTTATAAGGCTAACAAAGATTGGATTTCCAATGATCATCTTGAGGTCTTAAATGAAGCTATTTTTACTAGTTCTTTGGGGCCAAAGATTAATAGAGGTGTTATTAAGATCATATCTAAGGATAGAGAATCCACTAAAGTAAAAAATTGGAGACCCATCACTCTCATAAATGTCTCTTGTAAAATCTTGGCCAAATGTCTCTCCTCCCTTCTTCCTTTGATTGTTTCTAAAACTCACATTGGTTTTGTTAAGGGTAAATACATTTTGGATAACCTTATTACTATTTTTAAGGGGATGAATTGGGCCCAATATTATAAATATGATGTGAGCATGATTTTTCTTGATTTTTATCAATCGTATGATAAAATTGAATGACCCTTCATTGAATGAATATTGAGAGCTTTTGGGTTTCAAGTTATATTTTGTAGAATGATTAATTCTATATTTAAAGATGTTTTTGTAGTTTTTGAAGTTAATGGTGAGCTTACTAATACCCTTTCTCTTAAAATATCCATCATACAAGGATGATAATTGGTCTTGTATTTATTTGTGCTTATAGTAGAAGTGTTACACTACTTGTTAAGAAGTATTGAGATAGGGCCCCCAATTAAAGGGATTACTTTTCCTAATGAATCTGAGTTGATTGATTTTTTATGGATGATACAACTCCTTTTGTCAAAATTGAGAAAGATAATTTGTTTAAGGTTAATCTAAGGATGTATATCTATTTCTTTGATTTTGATTCTATAGTGGTTATGTATAAGTACTTTATGTTGGGTTAGAAGGATTCTCCTTCAGACTGGTTTACTCCTTTTGAGAATGAGTGGAAAGGTTGTGATAAGTTGTTTAGATATATTGGTATTACCTTTTATCTCATACCTTATTTAAATCTTATATAGGAATGCGTCTTTGTCAAGATTAATAAAAATATTTAGAAATGGTAAGGCAACTTGCACTCCTTACCTATAGGATTCAAGTCTATCAAAAAGTCTTAGATTCCTACATTATATATTAATTTTCTTACTAGATATTTATTAAATCTCATGTCAATATATCTCATAGAGTTCTTGGATATTTCCTTTTATTGGAAGATAAAGGTAATAAAAATGACATGTCATTTCCTTGAATTTTTACTATAAGCCTAAAAACATTGGTGGCCATGGATTGAAAGACCTAAGGATTCAAGGTATTACTCTTGTTTTTAAATGTATTATTAGATATTTCAAAGGAGAAGAGCTTTGGAAAATTCTTCATCAAAAATAATATTTTGAGAGGATTACCCCAAGGTAAACCAAACTAGAAAGGTCTCAATATTTTTTGATCTTCTTATTGGGCCTTTTTCAGTTAAAGTTGCCGATTCCCCCATATTTGGTTCTATTTGGTCTTCTTTGGATTCAATCAAGCCTTTGATCACTGCCAAACATGGTTTCAATTGGTTTGGGACATCCTATCAGGGGTATAAATATTTATGGTGGAATATATGTGTTAATAGGTGGCCTCTTACACTCACCAAGGGTTGTTCTACCTTTGAGTGGTTCACTAAAGGGTTGAGAAAATTTAGGGACTTTTATTATCAGTATGGATAACATTTCATACTAGATTTCAAATTCCCTTGTCTCAAATTAGGACCTATACTTTACTTCTAAAGGATTTACATGGTGTTATAAATACATTAATTATGGATAATGAGGATGAATTTTGGGAAGATGTCAAATTTTTTACGGGGCTTCCCCTTTGTGACTTCACTAAAATTTTGAATGATAAACTTTCTTTCTCTAAGGTTCCTTATCTTACCCTTAATTGTATTTGGCATGTTTTTGATGCTTTACATTCTTAGTCTTTTAGATTTGAATTAATTTGGGCATATTGTATTAAACATAATAAATTATATTATAGATGGTTTTTGATATACAATAAACTTGCTATGGAATAAGTTTTGGTTAAAAGTGCTTTTGGTCAGCCTCATCATTCTTTTTGTAGTGACATTCAATCCATTGAACATATTTTTTTCATGTCCATATGTTCCTAATATTTTTAATTATTGTCTTAAAGGTTGGGTCTTGGTCTTTGATTATGAGATTGGTTGGATTAATATTGAATTTGGTTATGTGTGTCCTAAAAAGAAATTTCATCCTTTATTCACAAAGTTTGGCTAATTTTTTGATTGAAATCTTGTGGTTTATATGGAAGCAAAAGAACCATGGTGTTTTCCAAGATAAGGATAGAGTGATTATTGAATTCACTACTAAATTCATTATTAGCCTTATTTACTTATATATTTTTCTTTAGATAAAGATGCTACAACCACAATTAGAATAGTTCCTAAGGAATGGTTTATCAAAAATTACTTATGATTTCTTCATGGACTCTAGAGGCTATCCTAAACTTAGTCCTCATCCAAATTGGACAATATGTCATGGCTTAGTTAGTGAAGTCAATTTTTATAAATATTAGTGGATTTAAACTGGGAAACAATTGAGGTGATAATTTGGGTGACAGTTCCACCCCAATTAATGATGAAACTTTTGGGAGCCATAAATTTTACACTATAGAACTAATTGACTCTCTGTTTGAACCATCGGAAAGTTAAGAATGAGTATAATGTGGTGAGATGGAATTGAGATTTGTTCAATTAATTTTGACCATAGAAAACCCAATTGAAGTGCCCTGAAATTGAATTTTAGTAATGTAATCTAAAAATAGTAATTCCTCAAATTTTGTATTGTTTTAAATCATGGAAGTTGAACCACTTGATCTCCCTCAAGATTGGTGACCTTCCACATCCTCCCCATGATTTAAAAATGTGTATAAGTTAATATGTAACCTAAAATGGAAATCAAACACCTCTTCCCAGAGATAAGCATATAGTTGTATTGTGATCTTGAGTATTAAAACATTTGTTCTTAGAGAATTCATTGTTACTATGTTATTGTTGTGTTCTTGAAATATTTGTCAACCAAAAATTTAGATTTTTTAATCAGTGGTATCAGAGTGGTTTGTCTTGAGAATGTATGATCCTGAGGATGAGGTCAGGCTATAAGAAGCTTGGGTGGAAAATAATAGAGCTTCCAAACAATCCACCTATTCACTCCAAATGACTTCAAATGATAGATGAAACTAAGACATCTAATCCTTTTAAGGAAATGGTGAATGAATCCCTCAAATGGAAATAGGCATAAATGCTACAACAATTTGCCTAAATTGTCTAACAAATCTTGATGGGAAATTTTGGCTCCTCATCTGTACTTCCTGGCTCCTCATCCATGGACCATCCTTTTAGTTCCCCAACAACCTTCAAGGTTCAGGTAAATTTTGATATTCCCACATTTGAAGGCAAAATCAATGTTGACGTAGTAGAAAATTGGTTGAATCAATTATCTTACTACTTCTCTGTAAACAAGTTCACTGATGGAGAAAAGATCACTTTTGCTCTTTTGAAAACATCATTGCTTGTGAAAAATTGGTGGGATGTGTATAAAAAGAGGTTCAGTATAGATGACATTGGACTTGAGATGGAACCTACTTGGGATGATTTTGTGGAAGTGATAAAGGAATAATACTATCCCATTGGAGCATATGATGATATGTACATAGAATGGCAACAACTTTACCAAGGTAAGGACAAATTTGTTCAATATTACATAGACATTTTTCATTCTTTGTCTGAAAGGTTGAGCATCCAAGAAAGAGAGAAATGTAAGACTGTCAAATATCATGGTGGAATACAATGGTACATATGGGGGGGCATGGAACTCTTCAATTTAGGAACCCTCAGTGAGGTATACAAGTTTGCAGTGAAGACTGAGTAGAAGCATGGTAGAAAGAATATGAAGAGTCAACCCTCGAAATGGAAAAGTGACAAGGAAGGTCAAACACAAGGCCAAAATTGGAAGCAAAAGGAGTTTCAAGATAAGAAACCCTAGAAGGGGAAGGTTGGAAAATGGTGTGATTACCATAAAACTAGAACTCACTCCAAATAAGAATGTCAAGCCATCAAGTCACTACTTTTTGAGTCACTATACTCGACATCTACTACTCTATCTCATACACAACTTATAGTCAAAAAGGATGAAGAAGAGATTGTAGATGTTGATCCTGACACCATCATCACTTCATCATAGACCCATGAGGAAAGGCTAGATGACAAGGAATGATTATTCCACTCTAAATTATTGGTAAAAGGTAAGCCTCTACATTTCATTCTTGATAGTGGGAGTCAAAAAAATTTAATCTCTACTAAAGTTATGAAAAGTCTAAGTCTATCCATAAAGCCTCACCCAAAGCCATACAGTATTGGATGGTTGAGCCCAGGGAGGGACCTCTATGTCAGCCATCAATGTGTTCTTTCATATGTAATAAAACCTTTCCAAGATGAAGTATTGTGTGATGTGGTCAATCTAGATGTTTGTGATGTACTCCTTGGTCAGTCATTTATGTATGATTGACATGGCATATATAAATTATGAATCCAAAGAATCACCCTCACTCTTAGAACACAATGTTATAGGTTAGTAGAGGTACCTCCTCCCACATTTGTCTCCCTGAGCAGTGACAAACAATGTAAGAGATTAGTGGAAAAGATAAATCAATTCATTCTCATGGTGGTCAAACCACATAAATCTAAGAAGGTTGATGTTGCAATCCAAACTACACAATAAACAAAATAATAAAATTAAATGGGATGAATCATAGGAGAATATGATGACTTATTCAAGTCACCCACATGAGTTCCACTACATCTATTGATTTGATCCCAAGGTCACCTTTACCTAATAGTCTTGTGTATCATAGATCAATTTTGGAGAATGATGAGATAGAAAGATAGATTCAAGAATTGATCCAAAAGGGTCACATCAAGCCAAGATCTTCACCCTATGGCAACCCAATTGTCCTAGCACCAATGAAAGATGGAACATGTAGGCTTTGCATTAACTATCAAGCCCTAAATAAAATCAATATGAAGAATCGCTACCCTCTCCCCAAGATTGATGACTTACTAGACCAACTCTATGGTATAAATTTCTTCACCAAAATTGATCTCAAATATGGCTATCACTAAATTCCCATCAATCCCATTGATCTCTAGAAGACTACATTCAAATCTAAGGAGGGGCTTTTTGAATGGTTGGTTATGCCTTTTGGCTTGAACTAACACACTTTTAACCTTCATGAGGACGATGGATGACATCCTGTGATCTTTCACCAACTCATTCATGGTTATATACCTAGATGACATACTCATCTATAGTAGAACATGAGAGGAACATCTACAACATGTTCATAAGGTGCTTCAAATGCTTTGGGAGCACAAGTTGTATGTAAATCTCTACAAATGCACATTCAAGATGACAATAATTTAGTACCTTGGGTATATTGTGAATGAGGAAGGGGTCCATGTTGATATATAAAAGATTTAGGTAATTTGAGAATGGCATACACCAAGGACCCTCACATAACTTTATAGCTTCTTGGGTCTTCCAAATTTTTATCACAGGTTTGTTCTTGGATTTTCACAAGTTGCTTGGTCACTAACCCAAGTGACTAAAAGAGGAGATAAAGATACATTTTAGTGGGGTGAAATACAACAAAGGGAATTTGAGAATTTGAATAACAAACTTTATTCAGCCCCTATTCTTGCTTTGCCAAATTTGCATCAACCTTTTGAGTTGATGATAGATGCATCTAAATATGCCATGGGAGTTATCATCATGAAACATAGCCATCTTATTACATATCATAGTGAAAATTTCACTGATACAGTCAAGAAATATCCTACTTATGATAAGGAAATCTATGCCATTGTGCATGCCTACAATAATGGAAACACTCCATCTTGGGGAAAGAGAAGGTCATCCACATTGACCATAGACCATTGGAATTCATCTAGACATAAAACAAACTATGAAATGAGAGGCATAAAAATTGGGACACATATATTCAACAATTCCATCTGATAATCAAACACAAAAATGGGAGCTCAAATATGGCTACAAATTGTCTGAGCTACCCACCAATTACTACATTCACAATAGTTCTTGACCTATGCAGACATGAGACTGCCACTTGGGGTGCTCTGTATGAAGTAGATACTACCTTTGATAATACATATTAAGTGATTCAAAAAGGTAAACATGTTTATGATATCTATTTTTAAGATAATGTCCTCTATCATATGGGGTACATCTATGTTCCAGCTATAGAGAAATAGATGATGATATGGGAAGCACATTTTAGTAGGACAACTGGACACTTTGGTGTAGAAAAGACATTGTTAATTCTTCAAAAACACTTCTATAAGCCCATATGTGAAAAGATGTGGAAATGTATCTTCAATATTTCACCCCATGTGTGATAGCCAATTTAACAAATAGGAAGTAAGGATTATTCATGCCATCACTAGAACCAACTAGGCCTTGGGAATTTATCTCATTAGATGTTCTCTTAGGTTTGACCACTTGAAAACATGGTAAGGAATATATATTTTTTATAGTTGATCATTTTTCAAAAATTGCTATCATGATTACTTGTAAGAAAAATATATGTATTGAAGAAACTCCTCAACTATATTTAAATCATGTATGGCTCCATTTTGGTCTCCCCAAGTCCATCATCTTAGATCAAGATAGCAAGCTCCTGAGCATCTTTTGTTCCACTCTATGAAAGATGATAGATACCAAGATAATGAATTCCACAACCTTAATTCCATAGATTGATGGTCAGACAAAGGTTGTGAATTGCTTGATTGTTCACATGACTCAAATGTATCACTCCAAACATCCATGCATATGGGATGAGGGGCTTCTTTTCATATAACATGGATATAATGTATGTTTTGGGTTCTAACCCATGGTACCAACTTGACCAAGCATAGCCTATTCCATGTATGCTTTGGGTTCCAACCCATGGCACCAATTGATATATCCATTCTATTCTCCACCATGGAATACACACCTCATGGAAGATTTGAGGTAGCAAAAGAAACAAATGCAACACATCCAATAGCAAGTTCATGACATCTTGGAGAATATGAATCAAAAGTATAAGCAATGCCATGACAAACATAGGATTGCACACCATTTTTTTGTGGGTGACAAGGTTTGGTTGAATGTTCAAAAGGAATGACTTGCAAGACCACACAAAAAAATTTGGCCTCTGTGATATGATCCCTACACCATCACTATAAAAGTTAGAGAAAATGATTTTGAGTTGAACTTACTAGCCTACCTTGGTTTGCATCCAATATTCAATGTGGATCTCCTCAAACCATATCATCCACCTCTATTGGACACTTTAGTCATAGCAGAACAACTAAACATTGATGAG
Organism: Torreya grandis; assembly: GCA_037957365.1. Classification (NCBI taxonomy): domain Eukaryota; kingdom Viridiplantae; phylum Streptophyta; class Pinopsida; order Cupressales; family Taxaceae; genus Torreya; species Torreya grandis. The sequence continues at coordinate 35,393 of JARHVA010009675.1, forward strand.
ATTGATCCATAGAGTTTTGCTCCAGTGGAGGAGGATCAAATTGTGTATACCTAGGTGAAGACAATAAGAGGACTCTGTATCCTACTTTATCGAGTGGTTAAAAGGGGCCAAATTAGCCACCAAGGTGAGTGGCTCATAGAGAATCAAATCAAGACACAACTACCACACCTGATGAAGAACATTGATGCAATGGGTACCATTGATTTTCAATGAGGGAGGAATGATATGAGAACTAATTCAAGTGATATTTCAGGTCACGTTTCAACCCCAATTGATAACATAACTTCTAGGAGCCATACTTTATACACTGTAGCTCCAATTTACTCACCGTTTGAACTATTGGAAAGATAAGAATGAGGAAAACATGGTCATATGGCATTGATATTTTCTTAATGAATTTTGACCCTAGAAAACCCAATGGAAGTACCCCAAAATTTAGTTCTAGTAGTGCAGTATAAAAATAGTAATTCCTCAAATTTTGTATTGTTTTAAATCATGGAAGTCGAACCACTTGATCTCCCTTGAGATTGGTGACCTTCCACATCCTCCCCATGCTTTCAAAATGTTTATAAATGAAGATGTAACTTGAAATGGAAATCAAACATCTCTTCCTAGAGATAAGCATATAGTTGTATTGTGATCTTGAGTAATAAAACATCTCTTATTAGATAATTCATTGTTACTGTGTTATTTTTGTGTTCTTGAAATATTTTTCAACCAAAAATTTTGAGTTTTGGATCAAGATTTGTATTAAAAAGGCTTATTTTGATCAAGTAGATGATCTTATTAATGCTTGGGTTAATTTATCTAAGTCAAATAAGAATGGGTTTGATATTAATATCAAGGATGATCTGTGTTCTACTATAAATTCCATGATTATATCAACTCTCCTAACTACTATTCCCCTCCTAATGCAAAATTATGATGAACAAAAGGATCCATGGGAATTGATTGATGACAATGTGAATGTTCTTTATAGGAAATTGGGAAGGATCATTAAAATGGGTCATGTTATAGATGTTGAAGAAGTTATGAATTATGTTAAATCTAATAATATTAATTCCCTCCTATGGAAGGTTGAATGATATATTCCTCTTCTAAGCAGTGGTTTGGATCAGAGGGGACCTATTGTGGAGTCATGTCTTATAGTGGGACTTGTTCTTATGGAAATAGATCTAGATTATGGTTGTGATGTGGATAGTGCCACTAATAGGAGGGTGACTAATAATTTTTTGATGTATGTACTAGTTCACGGTGCCACCCTATTCGTTGGGTGGCTATCTATGTGTTTATTTTTTGATATTTTCTTTCTTTCTTTTATGCAACACGTATGGGGCCATTTATTATATTTTAATATTCATAAATTTACTCTAAATTTTGGGGGTTTACCCTCCTCTAGATCTACTTATTTTGGGGTTTTGTTGGTTATTTTACATTAATGATGCATAGACTTATGTTCTCGATATTTCAATATAAAAAATGCCATTATTTAGTTCAATTGATGAAGACAATTTTTTCTCAATAGTTTAAAGTTATTATGATTTTAATCATATTCTCTACCAAATAATCTCAGTAGATCTCTAAAATATCCATTACTATAAGAAATAAAAATAAGAAGAGTTGTATAAGAAATAATTTATATCTACCATATAAAATATGATGAAAACATAATTAGTTGTAAACAAATATAGTTATAATTATGACCATTAAGAAAAATATACATAACCATAAATAATGTTGATAGTTAAAAAATAACATCATAGACTTCGTTCTATAGTTAAATAATAAAACTAATGATATTATATAATTTTTTCTCACCAAGATAAAGAAATGACACAAAAATTTTCTCTTTGTCTAAACCCTAAATAATACTAGTTGTATTTCTGCTATCATCACATCAAATAATGATGGTCCATGCCAAAATTCATTTTCATTAAAATATCCACTTAATATCATATTAAATAAATTCATATAGTAATTAAATTTTATTAGGATTATGTTTTAAAAATTATAATATGTGTTTTCCTATTTATTTCACCAAAAAATTGGCATATAATAGTTTTTAGTGTCCATAAACAAATTTTATGGTTGAGCCAAGATCTCATAAGAAACCATATTTTTAATATATGTCTAGCTTATCCTTACCAAACACACTAATTTAATGAATGTGTATGGTAATTAAATTATTCATGTAAGTTAATTTAGTGGTCTACTTCATCTTATGATTACAATTCCTTCAAAATAAAAATTAAATTAAAAATAATTGGCATGAAATTTTTATGAAAAGAATAATTCCATTGAAAGATATTTTATTTTTCATGAAAGCCGTTATGGTTATGTATGTATGTATGACTTAAAAAATTGGCCAAATGAATTTATTTATATAAAATTATGATTATAGGATGAATAATTTGAAAATTAATAATTAAATACAAATGGTAGTTTATAAGAAAAGAAAAATGGTGTAAACATTTTGATATAGTTGTTTATTTTATTTATCTAATGTATTTACCCTCTTAGGTGTAATTTCCTAGAACCATTAACAACCATCAACCTTGAAGAACCTATAAATTCTATGGATTATGAAGAATATGAGAAAGAGAATCAAGTCTTACGAGAAGAATTCTTAAAATTAACCCTAAAACTAGAACTTAAAAATAAAACAAACCAAAAAAACCTTGGTGAGGTTAGAAAAATATTAAAAATACACACATGTCAGATAATGAGGAGGAAAATCTAAATAAAATCAAAAGGAGTAAAAAGAGAAAAAAATAAGAGGATAAAAAATTGTAATAAATTTTTAAAAAGAAAATAAGAATCCATAGAGGAGGACATCCCTTTTGAGAACACTTATAGTGGATTTTAATCAAAGTATTCAGATTTAGATGATTTTATAAATAAAAATTAAATTGATGGTTTTATTTAAAAGATTAATCTACCTAAATATGGTAGAGAAATGGGGAATGGAGGAGAAGAAGAACAATAATTGACTAATTGGAAATGCTATTCTGAACTATAGAGGACTATTCATTATGTAAGAATACAAATTGTTACATATCAATTAAAAAAGAGGTCACTAAATTGCTATAAGGATACAATAATATAGCCCAAGTTAAAAATAAAAATAAAAAATGGGAAGAATTTAAAAAATATTCCAATAAAAATATATCTTAACCTTTTCAAACAAGAGAAAAAAAATGATTTCTTTGAACTAAAACAAATATGGTGGGCAATTAATAAATATAAAAGATATTTTGAATGATTAAATTATTTTTTACCTTTCACAGATGGGAGGGATAGAATTAAAATATTTATAAATGGTTTAATAAATGAGTATAAAGTGAATGTTTATTGTGGGGGACCAAAATCAATTGATGAGACTACATAAATGGTTGAAAAATTCAAGAATAAAAAATATCTCAAAAATAATAAAAATTAATATAGAGGAAAAATATATTGCACTTCTAATAAATAAAATTAAAAATTATAATAAATGTATATATCAAGAAAATACTCAATGTAAATTAATTAATTTGTCAAATTATTCAAAAATTACTAACACTAACCAATTTCAAAGAAAATATTTATCCATGATAAAACTCATGACGAGAATCAATCTAAATAAAACTTTTGACAAAAGTCAAAAATGATGTTTTAATTTACTATTACTTTTATAAAAGTTTGAATTATAGCCAAATTTTAATATTTACGTAGATATAGATATAGGTATAATAGATTACCAAATATCATTAATACAAATTAAAGGGGAAATTAAAGATAATATGGTTTCTAGTTGATTAAGGAAGTAGCCATAAATATATCTCACCTCATGCAGTTGATGAAATTTGATTAAATTAAAAACGAGTCATTCTTATTCTTGTTGAGATGGAAGGTAGTATAATCATCAAATATAAAAGAACCATAATTAAAAATTATACTTCATACTACAATATTTTTAAACTATAGATCATTTTCATGTGTTAAAATTTAAGAAAGTGTGATGCTATTATATGTTTAAGTGGGTTAGAAATAAATAATTATTTCATTTAATTTAAAAAGAAACAAGTTCTATATAAATAAAATGGGAACACTTGAAGTCATACAAGAGGAGAGAATATCTATTCAAATCAAGATAATTTCTATTATACAAATTGTTTGTGTGTGTGTGTGTGTGTGTGTTGATAACCAATTCGAAATAGAAATAAATATTATAGTAGTGGTACAAGAATTCATGGAAAATTTTCTTGATGAATTACATGGATTTCTTCCAAATAGAGTAATTAAGTATACTATTGATTTAATTCTGGGAACTAAATCTATCTCTAAAATTTTTGTATCATTGATCAATCCGTAAATTAACAATACTTAAGGCTCAATTAGTAGAGTTATTAAAACAAGAAAAGGTACACCTAAGTGTATCACCATTGGGTGATATTTCACTACTCATAAAAAATAAATATGAAACTATGATATTGTGTATTAATTATTGATAACTAAATAACTCGCAATTAAGAGTAAATATCCTATACCATGAATAGATGATTTAATTGATTCGTTACTTGGTCCTAAATATTTTTCCAAATTTAAATAGTGATTTGGACACCATAAAATACATATTGAAAAATGTCATATTTCAAAAATAACTTTTATAACTTGATATGGACATTATGAATTTGTGGTAACTCCCTTTCATTTAATAAATATTTGTGCTACCTCTATGATCTTGATGCATGCTTTTTTTGACAAAATGTTTATTTATTTGTGATCATATTTTTAGATGATATTCCATTGGATTCAAAAAATGAAAAGGATCATTAACAACATCTTAGGATAGTGTTAGATACTTTAGAAAAACATAAGTTGTATACCAAAATAAGTAAAAGTGAATTATTTAAGACTAATGTATCCTATTTATTACACAATATATTATATAAAGATATTTTCCACGATCCAACCAAGATAAATTCCATTTAAGAATGACCAAGACCTAATGAAACTTATGAAATTATAAGTTTATTAGGGCTATCCATGTTTCACCATATAATTATTTTGAACTATTAAAAAATTGCTGCACCACTAACCAACTTAGCTAAGAATGCTCAATCTTATAATTGGACCATAAAATGGGAAAAGGGTTTTAATAAATTGAAATATATTCTTGTCTCTATACGTGTTTTATATATTTTTGACTTCAAAATATATTTTGTAGTGGTCATTTATGTTTTTTTAATAGGTTTAGGATCATAATTAATGAAAGACAATAAATTTATGTGCTATGAATCCTATAAAATTATACTGACTAAAAATAATTATGATACTCATGGATTAACATTTCTTGAAATAATGAACAAGATACGGTTGAATTGGCTCTGTATAGAAAAATTTGAAAATATTTTTTTCCCACCTAGTAGGGCCCTCTAAGTGCAACTAGAGGGATCATAGATCTAATGGAGGCTACTGCCAGTGGTAGTGCCTATAGGGACCTAAACAAGAATCTAATAGAGGACATTCCATCTAATGGATGGAAGAAAGTGCTAACAGGTGAAAAGACATGTTCCTCTAAAAACATGTTAAGCCTCCCTATTTCCACTAAGGGTACAACCCTGACTATCCCAAATGATCTAGTGGAGGAAATCATGGCATCCATGGACCTTGTGTTGGTAGGTAAGTTTTTTTCCTTTCATCCCAATATTGAGATGGTTAAGAAATGGGTTATGTTTAGGTGGAAAATTGAGGGTAGTGTATCGATCACTACTATGGTAAGAGGCTTATTCCTATTTAGATTTATGAATAGGGAGGATATGATAGCTATTATTGCTAGAGGACCATGGCTTTATGGCCCACATTCTCTTGCCTTGTGTTTGTGGAAACCAAGATTTGATCCTAACTCAGACCTCAGTAAGTCTACTCCTGCTTGGGTAAGATTACCAAGGTTCCCATTAGAATTTTGGGATGAATTTTTTTTACAGTTATTGGAAATTCTATTGGCTAATATTATAATGTAGATCATACAACCAGAACATAGTCTAGATGTGTGTATGCTAGAGTGTGTGTCAATGTTGAGATTAATCAGACTCTCCCTACGTCTATAGAACTAAATTCTAAATATGGGACTTGGACTCAGCTAATCATATATGAAAATTCTACCACTTTTTATCAAATATGTAAAAAAAGGGATATATAATGACATAATGTAAGGTGAAGCAAATGGCAAGGATATATGATTCCCCGGTTGAAGGTGAGGATCAGTCTCACAACCCCAAAAATTTTGGCAATCAGGGAATGGGGGCTAATGTAGAAAACCCTGACAATACAGAAAAGGTAGGGGATAAGGCTAGCAAGGAGGATGTCTATGGTAATGGGGGAAAAGCTATCCTAGAGGAAAATAACAAAAAGGTATCAGACAATGATAGTCAGAAGCCTATAATAGACACAGCTAACCCTTTAGACCAATAGACCAATATATCTGAGGAAGGAGAAATAGGTGTCCAACTAATAGAGGAAGATAACGTAGAAGGCAAAGTTTCAAGAGATGGACAAGAAAAATTTAACTCCAAAAATATTACTTACTAAAGTAGAAGAAGCCTTACAGTTAAACACAAATATTTTTCATGCTCTAGAAGTTAGAGACCAAGCAGGCAATTATTCAGCAATAGGTGAAACATGACAAAATGGTAGTGGTAATGAATAGGAGGAATGGGTTACCCCAAAGAAAAAGAAATGAAAAGGTAAAAAATCTATAGATTTGGCACTGATCCCAAAAAAGGGAGACCAACCCTAAGAGAAACAAGACAAAGAGAGATTGGTAGTGGTAAACAGAGAACACTAGAGGCCCATCCCCTCAAATCCTCTAAATGAGAATTTTATCTTAGAACCTGATGGGCTTTAATAGTATTGAAAAAAAAATTGAGGTTATAAAATACATTTTAGATAACAAATTAGATATTTTCTTACTCCAAGAAGTCAAGATGAATGAGGAGAGTTTTAAGAAAATTGCTGACTACATATGGCCTAAGGTAGCTTTTTGCATCAGTCCAACTGAAGGGGCTTTAGGGGGGACTGTAACTATGTGTAATAGTGCTAAAATTAAAGGATATCTTATGGCTTATAATAAGCACTTCTTTATTATCAACTTCTCTTTGCACTCTTGGAACTAGTCGTTGATCAATGTTTATGGCCCGAATAACAGAGCATTGAGGCAAAATTTATGGATAGACTTGAGCAGTCTCAAGAATAACTCCTATAACACTAGATGGATGCTAGTTGGAGATTTTAACACTCCTCTATACCCTTCTAAATAATAGGGTGGGATTATTGATTACTTAGATAGGATGTTCAACTTTGTTGAATTTATTAATGATTGGGGACTATTGGATATATAATTGCAAAATCAAAATTTTACATAATCCAATAAAAGAAGAGGATATCAAATGATTTAGGTTAAGTTAGATAGGTTTCTTATCTCAAGTAATTGGAATGATTATCATAATATGCATGTGTAGGCTTTCCCTAGAACCATGTCTGATCATTGCCCAGTCTTCCTCAGTTGGAGAGATCAGGGACAACATGGTCCTTTCCCATTCCATTTTGAAGCTATGTGGATCAAACATAAAGACTTTAGATAAATGGTGGCCCAATGATGTAAAATTCCTATTCGGGGAACTCCTATGTTCAAAATAGTAAAAAAATCTAGCATATCAAACAAGAATTTCATGGATGGAACAAATATAGCTTTGGTCAGGTCTTTCAGTAGAGGAAGAACATAACAAGAAAACTCAAAGATATTCAGCAATGGATAGCCCAAGGTGATGATTCATAAGACACTTTAGAAGAGGAGAATGTCTTGTCTTCTAAATGGAAGAATCTTATGGAAAGAGAAGAGGTTTTTTGGTAACATAAATCTCATGCTTAGTGGCTTAAAGAGGGGGGTAGGAATACTACCTTGTTTCATCTCTCAGCCATGAAACACAGGAAGGCCAACTCCATAACAAAGCTATGTTTGGATAATGGCAACATCATAACCAAAGATATTGAGATAGGGGAAAAATACAGGGTTTTATTTTAGAATTTGCTCACTAAAGAAATCTATGATGATGGGAATGATAGATCTATGAATCAATTAATTGATAAAATTCCCTATTTGATAACTAAAGAAGATAATCTAGAGATGTTAAAGCCTATATCTAAGGAGGAAGTCTGCATTTTTTTATTTTCCATGGGTGCATTCAAATCTCTGGGTCTTGATGGCTTCCATCCTATATTCTTTTAGGAATATTGACAGATCATGGAAGTGGATCTTACTACTATTACTCGTGACTTTTTTGGATCAGGTAATCTTTTGAAACAAGTTAATAATACATTCATAGTACTTGTTCCTAAAAATTCACAACCCACACACCTTAAAAATTTCAGACCCATTAGTATATGTAACATTTTTTATAAGCTATGCACTAAAGTGCTAGTTATGAGGATCCAACCTTTACTAGACAAAATTATTTCCCCTACACAAAAAGGCTTTATTTTGGGCAGGTAGATTCTTGATGTTGTGATCACCACACATGAGACTATTCACTCCATGGACAAGAGCAAAATCCCTGGTATGGATCTTAAGCTAGATATTTCTAAAGAATATGATAGGGTCTCATGGACTTTTCTATTATAAGTCATCAAAAAATTTGGGTTTAATGATAAAATGTCTCGCTTGATATGAAACATTGTCTCTTCTGCAATTTTTTTGGTTTTGGTTAATGGTGTCCCTAGGGGTTTTTTCTCATCTTCAAGAGTAATCCACTAAGGAGAACCTCTCTCACCTTACTTATTCATCATAATGGTAGAGGCACTAGCAAGATACATACAAGCAAATATAGCCTCTAAAAATTTAGTGGTCATCAAACTTGCCTCCTCCCTTTATCCTATGGCAGTGCATCAGTTTGTGGATGATACCATCCTTTTTGGCATATCCTTAGTGATTGAATTTAGAAGATGGAAGAATATTTTAAATAATCATGCCATAAAGTCTAGGCAAAGGATAAATCTCTAAAAAAGTAACGTGTATTTCTTCAATACTCCTAATGACCTTAAACAAATAATCATTGATATATTAGAATGTGCTAAAGCTGTTCTACTAGCAACCTATCTAGGTCTTCCCCTCATGGTCAAAGAGGAATCTCTTCATTTTTGGAATGGAATTTTAGAAAGAACTCAAAGGAAACTTCTTGGATGGAAAGGAAATCTCCTCAGCAGTGTTGGTAAACTGCAACTTCTTCAGGCCTCTCTGTAAGGGATTCCTACCTACTTCCAATCTCTTTTTAAAATTTTTGCATATTTTACTAACAAATTGGAATAGATTCATAGAAAATTGTTATGTATGGGGCTGGAAGATAAATAGAGAATGTCTTTAGTCAGATGGGAAAAAGTATGTCTTCTAAAATCACATGGCAGCCTCAATATTAGGTCTATCAGGAACATGAACAAAGCCCTTCTCTCAAAAAATAATTGGAACCTGATCCATAAAAATAATTATTGAGGGGAAATAATTTATGCTAAATATATGTATAGCATTGATGGTTCCAATTTTATTCAACAGATGGGGTTACCCCAAGGATCTGTGATATGGAATAAAATGCTAAAAAGTAGAAGTCTTCTTAAGCAAGGAATTAGATGGAAACTAGGAAATGGTTGGCATATTAAATTTTGGGATGATATTTAGTTAAAGGATAAGGCTCTCCTCATGCAAGGAAACTATGGAGAGATTGTTGACATTTCTACTCATTTTTTTAGAGATAGAGTCAGTGATTACATGGATAATAACAATGGTATGCAGAGCTAGAAAAATCTATTGGATTGCTATGATCATCGGCCTGAGCTTTTCTCAAGAGTTCAAGAGATTTAGCAATTGATTCAGGGGATCAGAATCCCTCTCTTCCCCATGAAGATGAATAGTATTGGTGGCTAGATAAGAATGGAATGTTTTCTATCAAGTATGCTTATCATTTGCTGATTCTTGAGGGTCAGAATAAAGATGTATGGAAAAAGGTTTGTAATTATAAACTTATACCAGAAATTAACATGTTTTGGTGGGCTACTATCCACAATAAAATATTAACAGATGGTGTGTGTAATGATAACCTTCAAAAGAGAGGGTTTACCCTGGTTAATAGATGTTGTTTGTGTGGTTCAAAAGAGGAAATAGTTTCACACCTCTTCATTCACTGTGATTTTGTCCAGGAATTATGGGGCATAATTCTAAATAACTTTGGTATTGAATGGGTTTGTAACTCTGACCTTAAGGAAGTAATTCTCAGCTAGAATCCAACCTTTACACATCCCTGGCTTATGGAATTATGGAATCAAACTCTACCATGTATGAGTTGGATTTATGGGAAGAGCGCAACCATAGAATTTTTAGGGACACTACTAGAAATGCATCTCAGGTGTTTTATTCTTTTGTTGAGACTCTTATGGAGAGTGTCACCACTGCCCATATTCATTCTGTAGAGAAACCCCTAACTTAATTTGAAAATAAAATTATAGCTAAATGGAAGGTTTTAAACTAGATCCCTAATTATAATAACTCCAAAATTCTACAGAGACTAAATACTAAATGGATTCCCCCAAAGCCTAACTAGATGAAAGTTAACTTTGATGGGGCATCCAAGTCTGATGGTAAAGCTAGTGGAGGAGGAATTATAAGAAATGATAAAGGATGGATGATTACTATCTATGCTAGTGGAATAAGATCCCAGAGCAATAATTATGTTGAAGCAATGGCTCTCTTATGGGGGTTAAAATTGGCTATATCCCTAGGAATAAGGAACTTGAGTATACAAGGAGATTCTAAAATGGTCATCAATGCAATTAATAAAGCATAAAATGTGGGAATTAAGCTAAAATATATCATTAGGGATATCCAATTTCTTTTGCAAAAGTTTTCCAAAGTAGATATTTCTCATATTTATAGGGAGGGAAATAGTGTTGTTGATGCCTAGGCCAATCTTGGTCAGCAATTTTTAGATTGGTTGGTGTGGCACCAAGTTGTTCATATTCCTTTAAACATTAGGGATATTATTCAAAAGGAGATGACTTGTCAAGGATGAGTCATAATTATGAGAAAGATATCTCTCATAGGTGGTCCATTTAGAGGAGGCAATCATGGATCTCAAAACCCGATAACTATGGTACTCTTTTGATAATCATCCATGATTTATTGTATCAAGATGTTAAGGTGTGTGGGTCTCATTATGAAGATCAATGGGAAATTATTTCCAAGCATGGGAGTAGCCAACATCATCTCTATATGGTATTTCAAATTATGAGCCATCACATTTTCATTATGCATAAGCAGGAGCAAGGGTTTGTAACCATTTCAAAGTTGAAGGTTAAAATTAGGAACTCTACAAGTTTGGGCTATAAATCCAAAATGGGAGGAGACCAAATTCAAACAAAAATAGTCTCCTATTGTGAATTCAAATATAATCCACTAGTTTGGCATTACTATAAAGAAGGGGGGATTAACCCATACTTAGAAATTCTTAATGGGTTTGATGAAAACTTGTTTGAGCAATTTGTGAAGTCCTAGTTAAATAGGTGAGTCACTATTGGTAGAATCAATTTTGAGATTTCTAAAAAGGTGATTTCTATGGCTACAATAATGACCATGCAAGGGGTAAATATTCAAAGGAAAACAAAAATTATGGATCTTTCAAGCCATAAACTATTCCTAGAAGAAGGCAAAGAACTCATTCCCTTCCAAGGAGGATTCAAGAGTGATAAACTACCTAAGCCATGGGATGTAGTGTGATTCATTCTCATGAAGTACTTCATACTCAAAGGATGATTTACTAAGTTCTATAATTACCATCTCCCCCTTTTAAATCCCTTTAGGCGTAATGTTCTTATTAGTTTTCCTTTTTACCTGCTCTCTTCTTTAGAACATTTTGTCCTTAGGGTGAGAGCAAAAATGTCTAAAAAGTCAGATATGAACCCTATTCCCCTACACTAGGGCCTCATTTTATATTTGTATAATTTTCATCAAGCCCTTGAGCCATCCAAGACTATTATAATTGATAGCGGAGATATTTCATCTATTCCTTTGTCTAGTGATGCTATCGACGAGTCCTATTTTTCCCCTATTCCTACCAAAACTAAAGAAGTATCTTTCTTTACCCTAGAAGAGACCCCTATTGACACCCCTAGCTCCTTTGTGAGCAAGAAGGGTAGGAAGAGGAAGGTTGATGTGGAGGAAGAGAATATTAGGGGGACCACTGAGAGGACCCACAAAAGTCTTTGTAGGGCCATGGGGGGTCAAGGTGGTAAATCTTATAAGTCCTTTAAGGTCAATAAGGAAGGCCTCTCCTTCAAAGTTTGAAGGATGGGGTGGATTGCTGGTAAACTTGCTCCTAAGGCAAGACTTATTGATTATTTCAAGAGCACTTCTGAGGAAGTTACCCAGGAGGAAGAGTCTAAGGAATTGGATGTCCAAGAAATTTTTGAGGACACTAAAAGGCAGCAGGAGACTAGGGAATTTGAGGTTACTAAGGAGGATGGTGCTGACATTATAGCAACTACTGACAAAAGGGGGAAAATGTATGTTAGGGAAGTTGGCAAGGATATCAAGAATGAGATTGGTTTGAAATATGAAATTGATGCCCTGAAGGATCATATTCAGAAGCTAGAGTAGAACATCACCAATGGGCTCTGAAATTCAATTCTCCTAAACATGTCTATGGTGAAAGAAGTGGGTAACACTGGGCCTACTGTCAATGCAGAGAATAATGAGAAAATGAATGATCTTCTCAAATCAATGGTTATGTAAGGAGAGACCTCTCTGACTCTCATATTTCTATTTCTTGTTTATTTTGTTTATTGTGTCTATTGGTACTCTGCTAGTGCCATCTCTTCTCAGAAGGCATATTTTGTGTGGTTGCCTTCTTGTACTTTTTTCTTTGTAGGGGTTCAGCCCCTGGTTTACCACCTTACTTTATCAAAAACATTTCTTGAAATAATTCATGATTTGAAAATATGGAGACTTACTTGTTAGGGAATCAATTTATCATAAAAATTGATCATAAGAGTTTATGACATATTTTTACCCAATCTTAATTGAAATGAGACAAAGATGACAAAAAATGATTGATATCCAATGTGTTATAGGTAATAATAATGTAATATCCAATGACATTAGTAGAAAATATACATGTGCAAGTGCCATATCCCTAAAGCATGTGAGTTAGAACAAAAAATTAAGGATAAGTTACCTAGTGATGATTATTTCAACACTCTTATAAAGGTTTTAAAAATACCCTTCCCAATGTACATTTGAATGATCATTTAAACTATTATTCATTGAAAATAAATGGACTTATGTACTATAAATAAGGACTTTACATTCTTGATTTAGATCATATAAAATAATAAATATTGAAGGAATCATGATAAATTAATACCTGGTCATATTTGTTTTAAAATTACTTATTTATCTATTAAAAGGAATTATTTCTAGCCTAAAATGAAATAGAATATTTATACATATGTATAAAGTGTCTAAATTTCCAAAATGTGAAATTTGAAAAATGCAAAAGACTTGGTCAATTACAACCTTTATCAATTCCATATTAGATGTTAGAATATGTTAATATACATTTTAATACCTAAATACCAAAAAAAATACAAAGGAAATTATTTTAGTTTGGTCATAGTAGATACTTTAATAAATATGGCTCACTTCATATGAACTAAGATTAAGTATTCTACTATATATATAACCCATTTATTTGTTAAAGACATATTCAATTTGTATGGTCTACTTACAAACTTAGTGTTTAATATAAATCCTAGATTTACCTCTTCTTTTTAAAGGTCACTTTTCCAATAAGTTAGTACAAGTTTAAGTTTTAGTACTACTTTTTGTTGTAAGTCTAATGTCAAATTTAAAAAATTACTAAAATAATCAAATATATGTTGAGAATATATACCAAAAGATTACTTGAATCTTGGGAAGATTATTTACACTTGATAAAACATAATTGTAACTAAGGATATCATACTACCATTAAAATGACACTTTTTAAAGCTATATAAGGTCAAAATTGTGATAATTCTATCTCATGGTAAGTCCTATTCATAAGAAATGACATGAAAACAAAATTTTTAAATAAATGTAAGATATAATTAAAAAGGAAAAAATAAACATGAATATTTCTCAAGTTAGGTATAAAAGTTGTAAAAATGCAAAAATATATATCTATGATTTTTTATTAAGCAATAAAGTATTTTTAAGAGTAAATGAAAAATGAATCTTAAAAAAAATTTATAATTATAATAATTTATTTAATAATTATTGTGGATAATTCAAAATATTTGAAATAATTGGAGAATTAACTTTTAAAATAGCTTTACATCCTCAATTACATAGGATTCATATTGCATTTCATGTAAATTTAATAACTAAATATGTCTATAATTTTGAGCACATCATTGATTGGAATATTTTTTTGTTGAACTTAACTATGAATTCAATATTAAACATGAAGATTTTTTTGACAAAATAATTAATAAATTTTAAAATAGAATCATAAATGAAGTTAACTTTAACTTAAAATTTTGTGATTTATATAGTGAAACAAGGGCAAAAATTGAATTTATGCATAGTAATTACCCTCATTTGTTAAAATAATCACAATTATAATTTTTAATGTAGATGATCCCCAAGATCCTAAGGGAAGAATTTGATTTACATGGGCATATATTTTATGTAACTTATTACCCAATCAAGATAATAAAATAAAGTTACATTTATGATCATAACTATGAAAAGACTGATTAAAACAAACATTGTATTTAATCAGTTATTTACGTACATAGTTTCTATGGGTCATATTTGTTAGAATGACTTTTGATATTATAAATAGTGAAAAATAATATTCGAAAAAAGGAAATAAGAAATAGAAAGAGAGATAAGAAACTTAATGCGATAAGTAAAAGGCAAGGAGACCCTAAGCATTGTGATATGGAATATAGGGTGTGTCTAATAGGGGTATAGGGTACACCCTTGATGGTCTTAGATAGGGTTGAGTTATGTTAAATTTGATAATATTACTCATTTATAGGATTCTTTAATAAAATATAAGCTTACAAATAATCACCATAGAGACTCCATCTTTACTACAACATAATATGTCTGTAATTTTATGGAATAAAAGATTATACTGACTTTGGAAATGTGATAAGGTTTATTAATCTATGGTAATAGAAGTAATAGAAGACACTCTATATGAAGAAAATTCATGTCATACAAGTACATGACCATTGGATTATAAAGTTGGTACTTGTACCACATTATTTCAATAAGATAATATATACAGAAGTAATGAAATGATAGATGATATGTGTGATAATATAGAAGATATTTGCTTAAAGAGCATAATATGAAAGAGTGAAAATGTTTAACATGAATAGATCTAAAAAGTTTTAAAATTATTTCTAATAATATATATAAATAAAAAGAGATTGAGTAGGAAAAGAGATGTGTAATACGTAATGCATATGTGAATGAATGCAGTAATTCAAAATTTTATGAATGCACATATTAAATAAGTAATAACACATTATAGTAACTTATACACTACATTAAATCAAATAGATTAATCTCAAACTACATATCAGTAACCAAATTACATATTTTATGTTAACATTTGGTGGTGCCACAAAAATTTAGCTATCTAATTTCTATATGAAAATATCCATTATAATTTCAAAAATTAGCACTAACAAAAACTATAGAGTTATGGATCAATTACATATATTAATTTTTCAATTTGAGATTAAAATAATTGGTGACTCATTACCTAAGGTGAAAACACATTTTTTGACCAAAAGAAGAAGAATTTTGTGTAACATTTGAGAAAATATTGTGGCCTTGGATCCTAAGGTAGAAAAAAACACATAGAGGGATCTAGAATACACATTAGGAAACCAACTAAGTGGATAATGGAGAAGCTATATTTCATTAAGAACGTCAAACACCTTGAAATAAAGTGATCATTTACTAGTTTGAGACCACAATCAATTCTATTTTTAATTATTTGGTCCATCTAAGGTTGGAAAAGTTTTGATTCTAAGAAAGTTAAATTTTTAGAAGTGGAACGAGAAATATATTTGAAAAGATTATATATCTTAGTCTACAATATCTTTGTGGATAAGGGGTTAGTCAAAGAAGGAAAATAATTCCTTTATGGGCTAGGCACTTAAGGGATGTAATGCTGAAAGGAGGATAATCAAAATATATGAATTATTAGGATATTTTTTCTAAATGGTCAGGGTAGGTTAAATAAGATGTAGGGAAAATAATGATATTTATTTAATTAAAAATATATTAGTTAAGAGAGATAAAATAGAACTAAGAAGTTTTAAGAGATAAAATGAAAAACAAAGAGATGAAGAAATAGATAAAGTAAGAGAGACTTAGATTAGAAGATATAAAGGAAAAAAAAGAGATATAATGTTGAAGAAAACTAGGAAAATACAATATAATAATATGGCCTCTACTAGTGGATATCATTAAGTCAAAAGTCAAAATGGCACTCTAACAGAAAATATGAAAGATCACATTAGTACCATTGGAATGTATAGATGAAATAAAAGTGATAAATAAGATGTGATAGATATTTCATTTTACATTAAAAAAAATTCATGAATGACATGTAGAAGGGAATTTTAGATTTAGGCAAACTTATGGGAATCTATTTTTCTTTTTAAAACTTAGGAGTGGAAGATCAAATGGTGGAGATAAGTGACACCCAAATTGGATGAGGTATAAGGAATAGTGAGAATATAGATAAAAGAGATAAGACAAAGGGTAAACATGGATAGGAGAAGATAAAAGAGAGAAAATATAAATTGGGAAGTTTTAGATATTGAATAAGGAAACATAAGGGAAGATAACCAAAATGATATAGTTTATAGACCTGTAATGGAAGAAAAAACTAATATAGGAAGAGATTCCAACCTTATAAGGAAAGATAGTAGAGTAGAGGACAACATTTTTGGTAATTTAGAAGGGATGGTATAGAGAGATCAGGAATAAATTAGTTTATTACGACAAGGATTATTTAATGTCATTATTAGGGAAGTAGATAATGTAGAGATAAAATATCAAGTAAAAGAAATACAAAGCGACACCATGCTTCAAGACCCCAATCAAAACAAGCCTAGAGAGAAAATGATTCCCTTGGACAAAACACCGTCCTTCACACTATTTCACATTTAATGATAACATCCATTCAAATTAAAATAAGTATTTATGGATAATAATTTTGGAATAGTTATCATAGTTTTAGTAAATAAATAGAGAGTAAAAGAGAGTTTCTAGCCAAGCAACTAGAGATATTATGAAGACTATTTTCAAATAAAAAAAGAGACAATGGAATAGGTAAGAAATTATTTAGATTAAAGATTGATAACAAACATAGAAGTTTTATAAATGCTTAATAAACAAGTACCTCAAATACTTGGAGTAGTATTAGTTTAAGTACATACTCCAACACTTCAAAAAAAAAACACATGATAAGATGAAATTTCCTATGCTAAGAGAGGGATGCAAGAGAATATTTATTTGTATTATATTTTTATTGAAATACTAATAATATTATGGATGACAAAGTGATGTTTTTCTTATTTTTTCAATTTTGAAGAGACTACACATTGAAATGGTATATGAAAAAAATTTAATACTTAAGAATTCATAGGAAGACGTACAAAAGACATTCAAATGAGATTTTCATTACCTATACATTCATATGGAAAGTGTTAATAAATGAAAGAACCTATACATAAATAGAAAGAGTACATAAAACATTATGATCAATGATTCAAATTAATAGTGTGAAAATTTAAGGAAACTATATGCACCTAAGAATGCCATGATGTGATATGTCGAGTACAACATCTGATGATGATGTAGTGATCTCTTAATGAATTATTAGAGCAATGTTCTCTCTAGCCACTTAGACATATTTAATTCATATTATTCTTGGAACTCCCTTTTTATTCTTTTATCTTGGCAACTGTAGCCTCTAATATCTTAGTTTGGAAAATCTTCTATACATGACATAATAATCACTCATAATGACATAACTATTGCTCCCAGTTACAAAATTGCCCCTATATTTTAGAACTTCGACAATAGTTTAGTAAACTACTATGATATTTATTTCCTAATAAGGTGGTTATATTTTAAATAGTTGGACGTTATGTAAATGTTAATGGAAATTTCATTAGGATAATCGATGCTTTCATAACTATGTTCAACAAAAAAGGGTGATCATGTCTCCTTCATTTGTATTCTAAAATTAGATCTTGTAACTGAAGATTTCACATATTATTTCATGTTGTCTTCATGTTTCTTGATTTTTTAACATCGATTTCACCTCCAAGATGGTCGTGATCACTCCCTCTTCTATTTTCAATCATTTGAAGTCTCTCATAAGTTATACTCCTAGTTTAACATAATTGAACTTCTTCATGAAACCTCCATTTATTACATCCAATTTTTCCCCATGGATTTTTAAAGCATTATTCGATGGATCGTTTATTGATTATTGATAGATCTGATATTTATTTTGAGTTATATTTACATATATTATTTGGTTGATAGATATACTAATGTATATAGTTGTTTCATTATTCTTATGATCATGATTTTTATAGGTTATTTACATTCAATAGTTTTTATGGTTATATGCTGATTTTTATCATGATATGGGATAAATATGGATTTGTTTGATGAGTTCGATGTAGGATATTTCTATTCTCATTGATAGTGTAGAAGTAGAGTATCATTAGATAGGGTGAGTAATAAATACATTTGAAATATAGAGAGATGACTCAAATAGACCTATGTACACACAACTATAATATGCTTGAAATAAAATCTATGATGTTTGCATTTAATGCTTTAAACACCATTGCTTTGATTTCATAGACTACATATGTGCTTATCCATTTATTTATTTCCTTCTCGATTGTTAATGAATTATTTCATTGATCTTAAATATATTAAATATATTAGCATAACTATTTTGTGTTTTTATGTTATTAATGTGCTAACAAGCTCATTTTGCTTGGTTTGCATTATTTTAATCTCAAAAGTAGTAGTTACAGTTTAACCATGTGTTTATGATTTTTCAAAGATTGTATAGATCTTGGAATGAACTTGAATGAGTAAACACCCAGTGAAGAATTATATTATTACAATATACAAGTAATTTTATCACCAACATATTTTAGCAAGGGTTAGTCCATATATATATATATATATATATATATATATATATATATATGGACTAACCCTTGCTAAAATATGTTGGTGATAAAATTACTTGTATATTGTAATAATATAAGGCTTCACTGGGTGTTTACTCATTCAAGTTCATGTGTTTACATTTTTAATAAGATTATTAAAACCCCTTAGGGTTCTTGATAAAAAAAAAGGGGATAATTAGGGGAAAATAACCCCCTCCCCACTCTATCATAAACAATTGATTTTTTATTCAAAATATTTATTTTGGTATAGGACTTTGGTTTAGAATAAAGTTATGATTTGTTTAGAAGCTTCAAGTTATTTTTAATGATTGGATGCTTTGAAAAAAGATAAAAAGGATTCAAATTTGGTTTTTAGGTATCATTTTTCATGATAGTTAACCTTGCCTTAAGGGAGATAATGTCCCAGCCACATAACTCACATGTAGGAAATAAAAGAACTACAAGTGGATAAATAATAATGGAGTGATACATTTATGGAAGATTGTTGCATGGGGTTGAGATAATAAGAGTCCATTGGAGGTCATTTTGAGCATGTATAATTTGGAAATAACAATAAGTAATATGGGAAAGGATCTGGGTTATGGTTATCAAATGGTGGAAGGAGGTGAATAGAAGAGGAGACTTGGCTATTGTAAAGGGAGAAGACTACTTTAGACTTGTTTAAAATACAACATTTGTCATTTTATTAACTTGTTTTAAATGAGTTTTTGGGGTTATGAAAAAAGTGTTTTTGTATATATGTATAGTAGTTTGATGACCTTTTTATAAAAACCTTAGACTATTAGGATTATATACATGAGGATAGTGTTTTCAAATCCCATTCGTAAGCCTATAAGGCTAAGGGTGTCAAGCCAAGTATTATGAGACCAAGATTATGTTGATACATAGATGATCATTTTATTTAGTTATAAAACTATGGATAGCTATGAACCCTATATGATAACCCTTGAGATAGTTTAGGGACTAATCGCATTTGGATTTTAAGAATACACACACACACACACACATATACATATGTGTGTGTGTGTGTGTGTGTGTGTGTGTGTGTGTGTGTGTGTGTGTGTGTGTGTGTGTGTGTGTGTGTGTGTAAATTTTTCCATATATAAACATATAGGCCTATACTCTTATCCCTATAAAAACAAGCCTATGTTCTTTTGCATTTATTTTGGCTTAGGGTTATTAAAAAAATCAAATATATTATAATTTTTTTTAGTGTTTTTTTGAACGCAATACAACCCTTAAGCAGTCATAAGGTTTAACTTGTGAATAAGGAAAATACATTATTTGATAAGGAAATGATATACATTTATATTTATATGCCTAAGTTCTCATAAATATATACTTCTAGAAAGTATATCTACATTTTGTGTTGATATTACTATATGTGAATAATATAGAATGTAATAGTAAGAGATAACCTTAAATATGTTTATAATGACTGTATATGACTTATTTATATATAGAAAAAATTGTAACTAAGTATTATAAGGGTTATTATGAATCTATGTGTTTTTGTATACAAAGAAAATTGTAGTTTGTAAGGTCTTGCATGACCTGGCTAGTTGAATATCTATGTATCTCATTTATAGTTTTGGTATAATGGATTAAAATCTGAAATAAATGAGGTTAAATAACAATAATATATAGTAAATCAAACTTTCAGAGGTTATATAAATGTATATATTTATGCATGTAGAATGTAATACATGTATGTGAAGAACAAACATATAATATATCAAGATGATGTATATTTCATGTAAGCTAAATCTTTTGGATATTCTTATGGATTTTAATTATAGTTGTATTTATTTTTAGTTATTTTTTGGATATATAACCTATATTTTGTGTGTTTAGTAGATTGAAAGGATTAGTCTTAATTATAAATGTGTGTGTGTGTGTGTGTGTGTGTGTGTGTGTGTGTGTGTGTGTGTGTGTGTGTGTGTGTGTGTGTGTGTGTGTGTGTGTGTGTGTGTGTGTGTGTGTGTGTGTGTGTGTGTAAGGTCATGGTTATAAATGGAATCATAATATGGATACAAAATTATGGTTGAGTGTAATGATATTTTTTAAAGTCAACACAACTTGGTTGAAGGTGTCTAGATTACATCTATATAAGATTGATCATGATGATTCAACATGACAATTTTGTTAATATTTTTATGAAACCTAGAATTTTTTGATTCCTAGATGTTGATCTTTCCTTAATATGAGTTCTATAATCAATGAAAACTTGTATGATAAGTCTATGCATAGAACTTTACTTATTTAAAGTGAATATTGGTTATAGATTGAGATTACCCTTACATGAGTGAATATAATAGTTCTAAATAAGCATAATAGGCTTTGAATAAGTCAAAATGAATTAAATTATTATTGGTTCATTTTATTTGGGTTGTGTGAGTGAACTTGATAGCAACAACCAATTTTGAGTTTATTTTTTTGAAAGACATGGAAATTAAATAATCTAGTGAAGATAGTACATGAGGATTAATGCATAGATGTTTGCAAATGATGAAAAAGTATGAAATTTTTATATTTACTAGAGATTAGAAATATATTTTTGTATAAAGGCATAAAATGAATTGATTCTTGTTCTATATTAATAAACGTATTTGTATGTATTTAAATTGAATCCTTGGCTATCATTGTTAAAATATTTAATATGCATAGTATTTCATTACTCTGATTTTGAATCTATATTTATAGATTGTGTTTGGACAAAAAGAGGTACATATATTAGTATAGTAGTGGGTGGATAATATATGTACCCCCTAATATCTTTATTGGTATGATTCAATAGTAGAGAGAATTGTGTGGGTGAAAATTAATGACATTATTAAATTTGAATTCTATAATTAAAACTTTGGCCAAAGTAATGTTGTAGATGAGACATTATCATTTTATTGTAATTCTAGTTTGCATGCATTGTTGATATCATTTGGATAGAGGAATGAAATCCACGTTCTATTTGATTGCTACATGTAATAATGTTAGGACACATATGTGTTCTAATTATTTCTCGATATCTACACTATTCTTATTTATCCCTTTGTGAAGGGTAGGTCTACTCCCACAAGGGAGGTGTGTGGGAGACCGTTGGTCTATGGTTTGAGGTAAGACACTTAGATGATTTTCTCCCTATGTTAGTGGATTTAACCAGATATAATGACACTTAGGTTATGTGATGGATCATGAATCTACTTTATTTAACTCATTATGTACTTTTGTAGTTATTAATATGTATATTAAACTTTGTACAATATTGTACTTTATTTTTGATGTATATTCAACATGATAATGATGTGTCTTTATATATTATTTTAAAAATAAAAATAGAAATGGATGTAAATGTATTTATAACTGATTCATGGATTTTATCTATATTTGTAATATTTGATTTGTCTTATTACATTGATGAAATTATTTAGCTTATTAATGTGTTTAATTTTTCATTATTGAATGAGTTTTAATTATCTAATTGGCTGATGTGTTTGTGGAATATGTTGCTTGAGATTCATTTAGTTTATAATATAAAATTGTTGGTTGTAATTAATCTTAATAGTAAATTAAGTCCAAAAAAGGTATATTCATTAGTTAGCCTAGTGGGGTGTAACACCATTTCTCTTTTACAAAAAAAATAAAATTTTGGATTTGAAAATTTGCATTAGGACCTAGAGGTTTTGAATATTTTTCACAACCATAGACTGATACCATTATTTTTTTGATTGACTACACCATTGTAATCAAGGTTTACACACCATAAATTGGTAAAGAAAACATAAGTATGATGTATTTTATATCCCACTCTCAAAAATTTATTAATCATGAATGAAGGTCTTGTTCGTATGGTAGTTTTGGTATCTTATCCCTTATTATGACTTTTCTTCACATATTTTACCCCTCTAATCATCTTATGTCATGCATATCCCAAACATAGAGGACCTTGGCCTATTTATTTTAGTCATAACCTAGTTTTTTGCCTACAAGACATTAGTTCAGTCTTAGACAATGGTGCACTGTGCTAGTGTCCACCTCAACGTTATTATCCAATGGTCATATTTCTAGGTTGTTTTGGGTCCTTACCCTTATTTGGGTCTCTTCTAATGATTTTATCTATATTTTCACCTTATCAGCCTAAAAGTAAGCATCTTACATTCAAATTAAAGTTACTTATATATAAAGGGATTCACAAGGCATTCTACATCTAGAACATACTACTTTCGCACATAATTACTAAATGCTAGTTACTATTATATCCCATCACTTTGTATATACTCAATATCACAAGTAAATTTGCATGATTAATTAAATAAGGCCTAAGAAAAATTAATAATGGCAATCATGCACATTGATTATACATGTTCTCTAAGGGATAACTACATGTGATCAATAATACCATCATTGGGGTTAATGTAGGTAGTAGTAAAAATAATAGGTGTTCTATATTGCATGATTGTAATATTCCATAACATACTTTTTGCCTTCCTTTTACATTTTATGTTATTTTTATTTCATGTGTGTAGGAATTCATTAGTGTTTTTAAGGATAACTAGACAAACAGTGACACATAATTATGATCATAAGCTCTAAATCACACCTATAAAATCTAGAAGACATCTCATAACATCCCCAAAAGTCTTAAGACCCCTGTCCACAAAAGGGCATTCACATGGGTCCTTTGCCACTATCATAGTACACTAGTATCCAACTAACCACACTACTATGCTAAGGCCACTAGAATTATAAAATAAAAATGAAAGGACTCAAAGCTATTATATTGACATGTTTCAATGTTTTCATCATCTAGGGACATTAATTTTGCTCCATATAAGTGAATCTTCTCCTTACACTCACTATTTTGGGTGGATTAATTAAATTAGCTATTTATAATATATATGTATATACCCTATTTACTTCATCCTTTAAGAAGATAATATTTATGCTAGTAAATTCTTAAAAATTTAAATCATTTGGTGAACCTGAATTACTTTGAATATTGCTTAATAACCCTATTTCCTTTCCTATGGTTTGCCTTTTACAATTTCATGTAATAAATTACGATTTATAAAATTATTATTATTCTTATTTTTTACACATCCTAACTAATCTATATCAGTCATTTTTAGGATTTTCATTTCTTTAATATTCTTTTTTTTTCCTAAAAACCCTTAAAACCATAGATCAACATACTATGTCCTCACAAATACAAATATTATCTATTAGGGTTTCAAGTCAAATTCTAATTTTTCTATACTTTGGGTTGAATATATAACATATTTTCAAATATATTTATGTTGGATTATATTGTACCCATTGTTTACTTATTGTTCATTTTTTACAATCTCTTTTGTGGTAAGTTTAAAATGACCTCTAGGGAGCCTCTTCCCCCTCACATATTTGATAACTTTTTAAAATTTTTAAACAATTATACAAATTAAGAGACTAATTTTCAAAAATTTACGTTATTGCGTGATCATGAGCATGATTTCATTTATAATGATTATTATTATTATTATTATTATTATTATTATTATTATTATTATTATTATTTTAGGGATGGATATGATGATTACTATGATCATGCCAATGAAAGAGATAATGTGGATTGATTACATACATCTCCTCCACCTTTCCAAATTTAATTCAAAAAATAAATTACAAATGACATTAAACCTATACAGATTTGTAAACTAAAGTAGATCATATTATTTTTTCACCATCTTTTACATTTCAAGCTCAACATAGTGATTTATTAAAAAATATAGATAATTCAAATATCTCTAACCCTTATCCTAAATGTCATAATAATCTAAATGAAAAAATGATTGGTACTTATTTTACCCTAATCTCTACTATTGAAAATAATGATAACATGTGCATTCTACTCATATCTAGTGAAGATACACATTGGATTCTGCCTATGCATGATGAAATGTTTCATAGTATTAAAATGCTAAAATATTATTATACACCTCTTATTGAGCATGAAAATTAAATTTATTCTTCTCTTACCTCTACATGTGAAATAAATTCTGATTTTGATGAAACTTGGAATAACAATGATTACTATGATTCTAGTGAAGAAGAAATTGAGTTTAGTCCTCTCTCTACCTCACCCATATCTTATGCCAAAATTTATTTCTAGTTAAATGATAATTTAATCAATAATATTTATTTTTATAAAAGTGTGTGAACTTATACTCATGTTCATAGTTTACATGGTTTATATTCACATAATAGATAAGTGTCTTTTATTCCATTAGTATGTGATACATTTTTACAAATTAATAAAATAAGAGATCAAAATGAATCTCCCCAACCCCTCATTACTAAAATATAACCAATTTATCATACTAAAATCCATGAGGGTGATATCTAATTTCCCTCTCACCAGGTCCAAGTTATCACCACTCTAAAGGTTATAGTGAAAAAACACACTCTCTTTACCAATGTTACCTGATGTCATGTATCAATGGATAAAATTAATAATAAGATTCAAGGTTTAAAAAAACCTCTTGATGATGTTAATATACCTTAACTAGAGGTAATATCCTTGATTCATGGTATGGGTAATTTAAAACAAGTACACTATATCACCTTGGAAAGTAAAGCATAATAATCTTGGGTTGATTCCAATTCTATCCATTCAATCCTATTCCACATAGAATATTCAATACAAAATTACCAGATTAGTTTTAGATACCAATATTAATAAAGTTATATGGACATGGATACCAATAATTTCACCTCATATCATAAGCAAAAGATATGGAACATGTCATGCATAGCTTGATTCTCTTACAATTATTTACACAAACTATAAATGGCGAGGACTTAAATTGGTTCCATAATTCACACCCTAATGGTTCACTACATACATATGATGATTTATAATAATTATTTATAAAACATTATATTCAGAATAAGGGATTTCAAGTCACATATGAGAGGTTACCCTAAATACACTAGGGTAATTCAAAAATAGTAAATGGTTACATCTTATGATTCAAATCATGTATGTAATAGTTGATATATTAGCTAATAGATTTAGAGACACATTACATATTTTATAGAGTCCTCATTTTACCTCTTAAAGATAAATTATTATATGATACGTCTGAATCATTATGGAATCTATGTTACAAAACATTGATGTTAGAACTAGTTGAGACACATTCATAGGTAGATTTGGATTTATATCTCTCAAAATCATAGTCATACAATATGGTACAATCACCTAATCCACCTATGATAAATAAAACAAGGTGTAAAAAAACAACCAATCAACATATTGAATATGGGAAAAGAGATAATTTTTAGAGCATTTTCCATAATGATTAAAGCATAGGATACTAGTAGAGGGGATATACATTTTTCAAATAGAGATAGGCTTCATTATATTTTATTTTCATTATTATATAGTGGGATGGTCACACTTCCTCATACTAATCACCATGCAACACATTATTTTCACATAATAAGGAATAAACCATTTTACAATTATCATTAAATCAATGGACATTGGGACAACAACTATTCTGCATTAGTATTTCAACAAAGGCATTATAGCATTTACCTAGGGAGAATTAATATCTCCTTCTCTACACTCTTTTAGATCACATTTTTCTATGAGTGAGTTATCCTAGGATATTCCTTTCAAGGAGCCATTAGATACTCATTTTATGATCCATGTGATTTATAGGACAACTACTTATGTTAGATATCATTCACCTTACATTCACTAGAGATGGTAATGATTTCTCATAAATCAACCTACATACAACAACATGGTATTAAAATGGAAAGAAGCTCAACCACCATCTCAGTATAAAAAAAATTAATATAATTAGTAGAGATCATAGAGATCAAAACATAACTCTAATCTGAAAAACAATTAAAATATTTTCAAGACATAATACATAATAAAGCATAGCTCTAGTATGATAACTGATTAAGCTATTTTTTATAGTCTACAAACTTAGCTACCAATAGTATACTGAAAGTAGTATGACCTCCAAAGTTCACTTCTATGTATACATAATATGAATAATATGATCACTTATTTACTTTTCTATCAATATTTAGATACTACATGCCATCATTACATGATCCACACTCAGATATACTATGATACTTCTATGACATACTAACAAATAACACTCATAATCTAATATGAATGTCTAATCGAGCATCTATATATAGATAAATAATCAATTACCATTACCATTATCTAGATACAAAATACATTTATATATCAACACATTAGTTATGGATATAATCAAACATATACTCAAATAAATAATGCCACAAATTAAAATTCTAAATAGCATGATGTCCATATAACAACATGTGTGTGTGTGTGTACATATATACATATATATATATATATATATATATATATGTATATATATATATATGTATATATATATATGTATATATATGTATATATATATCTATATATATATATATATGTATATATATATATATATGTATATATATATATATAATGTATCTATATATATATGTATATACATATATATATACATATACATGTATATATATATATATGTGTGTGTGTGTGTGTGTGTGTGTATATATATGTGTGTATATATATATATATATATATATATATATATATATATATATATATATATATATATATATAACAATCAATTACCATTACCATTATCTAGACACAAAATACATTTATATATCAACACATTAGTTATGGATATAATCAAACATATAATCAAATAAATAATGCCACAAATTAAAATTCCAAATAGCATGATGTCCATATAACATGTGTGTGTGTGTGTGTGTGTGTGTGTGTGTGTGTGTGTGTGTGTGTGTGTGTGTGTGTGTGTGTGTGTGTCTGTGTGTGTGTGTGTGTGTGTGTGTGTGTGTGTGTATGTATGTATATATGTATGTATGTATAACTTAGAAAAAATATTTCATAGAATGACACAAAATCACTCAATAATTAGAGCTTGGTCACTAGGACCAAGATCATATCCCTTACTTTTATATATAATAGATCTTGATGCACCCACATCAACTCTAAATATAGATAGAGACAAACCTCTATGATTGTTCTCCCTCTCTCATAACACTATTGCTTCAGCTACTAGTTCCACATTATCTCACTATAGATGAATATAATAGTCTAGGATACTACTACCTACCCCACCCATAAAATTAGGTGTGGTCATATCTCACCTCTACAACTCAAAAGTGCCTAATCTTTATTTGTAATTGATTACATATATGCTATAGTGTTAATGGATATTTGATCAAATAGGTTGGCATGGACACCTAAAAATCTTATATCCTTTTCCAATAACCCATCATCCATGACATCATTAAGGATGTGCCATGTAAACAATCACAACCTAGACTTAATGATGATTTACCAATACTCATCATTTCCTACACCTATGTACACTAACACAATACATTAGACCAAATTAACAAACTAATAAGCCAATACTAAATGAATAAAACATGAAAATCTATAAATAATAATGTAGCCTCATCTACTCTAATGGGCTATGGATCTAGTATATCCTCCACAATGACTCCAACTCCTAGAAATATTAGTGACCATATGTGATGTCCCCACCATAATATATGGAAAAAATAGCCTCTACATCATATACATCATGTATTTATATCATATAATCTCATTCCATCACTATAATTAGATCCAACTCAGATGATATGGGTCTTATTCTACTACCTGGCCTCACTAGGGCATGCCTACTCCTCAACCACACCCATAATATGAGAGGCACATCCTGTACCACAAAAAACTATCATGTCATCTGATCATACCAAAATATATCATTTTTTTAAACATAAACATCATGTAACTAACAACTCACCTGAATTTATGTTAACTACATCTTATCCTCAGGCCATCACTAAAATTCCTTGTAGAGTCTCCAAATAATATCTCTAGTTCTCACTTGATCTAATACCTATAAATAGCACATCATGCTCCTTGATCACATAATATATATTTCATTCTATCTCTCTATAACTACGTGTTGCATGCCCAGTATACATGTAAAAACTTCTCAAATCTAGCCAAACAAATGTGCTCATAAGCAACACAATGTAACAATGCCAATGATCCAATCCCACCACCACATAACTCTTGAGTAAAATGGTATAGAACTGAATACAAGTGGGATATCATGGCTTAAACCCATAATTATATGATCCCATATCTATTTCATAATCCCATGCATTCTATATGAAATAGATACCCCACTACCATCCATAATAATAAATGAAGCTAGTAACACTACCAAAAACTTATGCAACCATGAAACACTAGATGTAACAATCATAGATATTAATACATCATTGTTACTCCCACAAAAATTGGTCCTTGTAGGTATGACCACAAAATAACTTGAACCCTGATCTATGGTTATATCCCTAACTGCTTCCTATTATATAACCCATTGACCATTAATTAGATATATAAGTATCTTATATACATCCTCTAGGGTAATATTAATCTCTTTAGTGGATAGCCAAGAAGTACATGTATCAATATTCCACTACTCACATAGTAAAATCATCATATGTAAATCCTAGGCCATTAGTGCAAGTGATGTATCGTAACCCAAACCAACCCTATACATAATTGACCTCATATCATTTGTCAAGGGTAGCCTATGTAAGAACTACATCATCTAAGCACTACAAAACTCCTTCATGTGTAATTCCACATAAAAATACATAAATAAAACATTAGCATCCCTATATGGAAAATATACATTATAAAATTATCATTATATGCAAATTCAAATTAAAAAATCATTATTTAGTCTATAAGACATTGACACTATATATGTGACTATAGCATTAGACACTAATGTTGACAGTCGATAATATCATGATAGCCTAAACCATTAGAAATATCGTTAATATATTATTAAAACCCTGCTAAAAAATCATAATCTAACTCAAATGCCATGAAACATGATGAAAAACATAGAAAATGATTTAAAAACATAGAAAATGATGGAATTCTTACCAAGGTAACCTCCTCATTAGCTTAGAAAACTACCTTCACCTCTCTGTAGTGGGTCGCATTCACACCTCATCTCATCAACTTATTTTCTTCATTTAGAGAAAAATATATCAAATTATAAAATTGAAATGATTTTAAAATCAATCAGTCAATCTTATTTTACCAATATTTTAAAAATAACACCCACTAAAATTCGGCCCTACACATAAATTTATTCAACTTTTACCAAAATCTTCCAATCATGATATCTCAAGAACCATGGATCTAATTTCCAATCCATTTATTATGTACAAAAATTGATGATGATATCCCATGTATCCCAATCAATTTGTCGCTATAAACAATAAAACTTATTTTTCATTTACAAACTCACTATAGACCACAAGTCTATCTAAATCTCATTTTATAGAAAACTCTTCTATAATTGTCAAAATAATAGATCCTATAATCATGTTATCAATTTTTACTATTCACTAACATCCATATTAATATCTCTTTTGGTTCGATACCCTTAACCTAGTTTTGGCTCTCTCACCAAAAGGGGAGCATATATATAGTATTCGCAGTGATATATATTAACTCAGATATTAGGATATACATATTTAATCAGTGGTTGTCATACACAGATTGACTTAGATATTCATATAAATATATTGAATCAGATATTTAGATACATAGATTTATTTGGTGGCTAAAATACATAGTTTGACTTAGATATTTAGTGATTTAGATATATGAATATATAGTTGACTCATATTTCTTGATTCAGTGATTCAGATACATAGTTTTATTTACTCATACACTCAAATAATCATATGACAAGATACATAGTTTGACTCATATTTTTAAGGTTCCACCACACTTGTTCAGTCTCTTACATTTTACACAATATTTTAACATAGTTACAAACTAAGGTTATGACTATGGGGGCATGTATATGGTAAACCATCCCTATATATACATATAGATTTATGCACAATATATATAGCTACATCACTCAAATATCAAGTTTGGGGACATGATGCAAGGCACATATCACTAACCCTATAGGATTTCAATAAGTTATAAAGATAGAATGAAAAAGTATGTCATTCTGTATGCATAAACTACTAGAATACACTTAAATTCTCACCAAGATTTCACCATATTAGGTCATATAGTAATCTATGCATTAATTTTATACTTAGTTACATATCATAATGTGGAAAGTAGGGCTTGTTTCTTGACATTCATAGATTACTTATTGAACTTAGTTACATATTAGAGTGGGAGCAAGCAAGGCTTCTTCCTCCATATTCACATATTACCTCTCAAATTTAGTCACATATCAAAGTGGGGGAAAATACGTATTTATTTTTTAGGATCTAATTGGTTGATCACATTCAACATAGGGGAAACCCATATTTTGGATTTTAGTTTCACATCCATTATTATAGTTCCCATCCATTTCTCTGGCCAATAAGTGGGTTGGATCCAAAGCACATCCACATAGGTAAGTACATGCACACATATTTATTTTTATTTTACTATAGCAATTCCATTACCATTGAATTACTATAATAAAAGGGGGAAAATATACACACCCTAAATTGGTCAAGTAAACAAAAGTACTATGTATTTTGTATCTCTTTAATAATAATTTATTAATGATGAATGAAGGTCTTATTCACATGGTCACTTTGGTCTTCTAGCCCTTATTATGACTTATCATACCATATTTTTGCACCTTCAATGGTTTTATGTCATGACTATCCTAATCATAGGGCCCCTAGCCTATTTATTTTTGTCACAACCCAATTTTTTTCCTACAAGACAATAGTGTGGTCTTAGATAGTAGCACATTGTGCTAGTGTCCACCTCAATGATATTGTCCAATGGTGATATTTTTAGTTTATTTTGGGTTCTCACCCTTATTTGGGTCTCTTCTTATGATTTTATCTATATTTTCACCTTGTTATCCTATAAACAAGAATATTACATTCAAATTAAATTTAATTCTATATAAATAGCCTAAAAATGCATTCTACATGTAGCACTTACTACTTCAACACATACATAAAAAATAATCAATATTATATCTCAACACTTTGCATATTAATCAACATCACACATAAATCTTCATGCTTGATCAAATATAGGCCTAATAAAAATTCATTCTAACATACCATAAACATTGATTATGTATGTTCCCCAAGGGAGAAATACATGTGATTTAATACCCATATCATTGGGGTTGATGTAGGCAACAATTAGAACATCAGGGGTTATGCATCACATAATCATAATATCCCACACCTCACTTTTCCCCTTAAATTTGATTTTTTTTAATTTCATGTGTGTATAATTTAATTATGGTTTTTAATGGGAAACAACCAAATAGTGACACATAAAGATGATTAAAAGTTCTTCATCACAACTAAAGAACCTAGAAGACCTCTCAAGACATCTCTAGAAGTCCTAGGACCCCTATCCACTAAATAACATTAGAAAAGTGCCTTTGCCACTAGCATAGGGTATTAGTGTCTATTTGATCACACTATTATCTTAAGGCCACCACAAATCTAGAATAAAAATGAAATTACTCAAGGCTATTCTCCTTACCTATTTTAGCATTTTCATCATCTAGGGACACTCATTTTTCTAAAGATAAGTGAATCTTATCATTATACTCCTTATTTTAGGTATACAAATTAAATTAGATATTTATAATATATATGTATTTACCCTCTTTATATATCCCTTTGGAAACCTAGGATTTACACTAGTAAACACCTAAAAAGTTAAATTATAAAGAACTGTCATTAATTCTACAACCCAATATTTGTAAAAAGTGAACTCAACTAGCCACATATCAACTACTCTTTGTTTGGGATTTTCTCTCTCTTCTCTCCCCTTCTTGTGACAACCACTAGTTCATATTCCTTATTCGAGAGTTATTGAAATCTTTGCCTATATAAAGGAACTAGTATATTAAGTATAATAACAACACATACCGCATGCTTTCAAATGATATCTACCTTGATTACGTTGGAAGTTATTTGGTTTTAGTATATTTTTATTATTTATAATAGATTAATTAAATTCTTCTTATATTATATTAGACTCATTTTCCAAAAAAATCAAATTTGATAGAAACATAATCATTTCCTTTCCTAGTCTTAATAAAAAAATAGCTAGTCTCTTTGTTTACTTATTTTCATTAGATTAATTCATAGTATATAAATATTACAATTAAGACACAAGTGAATATCAGAATAGAACACATATGATTTTATCCATTATAAAAACTAAATTTATTCAATTTTAAAATGAACTTTTTTCATTCACACACACACACACACACACACACACACACACACACACACACACACACACACACACACACACACACACACACACACACACACACACACACACACACACACACACACACACACACACACACACACACAACACACACACACACACACACACACACACACACACACACACACACACACACACACACACACACACACACACACACACACTTGCAACTAGAAAACCCTAGATTAGACTATGTCATTGGAAGGGTCTTGTTTCAATTATGATTTATATTATTTTAAAAAAAACTATGAATGTTGTTTTTAACCCATAATAGAAGAAAACTATAATTTAGATGATCATTTTATTTATAATAAAACATTTTTCATAGCTAGTGTGCATCTAATCTAGGAATATGAAATGTTTATCTTGGCTTCGATATGACTAAATTAAGTGTTAAGAGCTTAATATTTTTTTTTTCAAAATACAATTTGTTTTTATTGAACCATTTTTATATTGGTATAAGATTTATTTTTCATTTAGTTACATTCATACCTTATTTATAAAACCACAAAGAAGAAAAGAGGGAATAACTTCACCTAGGTTACTTCTAAAAGTTAGGAAAAATCAGCATTTGCGTATCTAGATTAGATATATATCTCTTACCTTGAATGCATTGAAAATAAATTTTTAAAAAAATAAGTGATTTATTTTTTCAAATTTTATTTTCATCATTATTATTTATTTTTAATTCATTTAAATTCATCCAGTAGTTACTTTTCATTTTCAAAGTCAAAGATTCCTTAGAATAAGACAAACCAAAACTATTTCTAAAGACTTACCCAATCATGTAAGATTCATAATTTAAACCTCATAATAACATAAAAATTCAAATTATATAATCAATAACAATAAAATATCACACACTTACACCTTTCATAGTTTAATTTGGTTGAAATTTCATAAAACACTTTGTCTTGTTAGAGAATGTCTTTTCCTTAGGGTTAGAACACCTGGTCCCATAGTCAATATATAGTTTGGTATCAACATCAAGATTATTAGAGAGGTATACCATACTAAATCCATCCTATACCTAATTTTTTATTCTCTTAGTGACTTATAATGAAAATAAATTATTTATCCATCAATCGTCATCCTCACTTAGAATAAAGGTCTATAGTATAATGTGACTCAATCCTAGATCCTCACTTCCACCCCATTTTCTTATCCTTGGGTCTATAATCATAATATATAATTCATGTTTGTGGGTGAAATTAATAGCCATAGTTAACCAAATATATTTGATCTCATCATGTGATTAATCTAACCTAACCATACTCATTTCTCGATTCCTAGTATTTATTAAGAGTTTCATCTTCTTGTAATCTTACACACAAAATGACCTTGGGTATATGTTTCCACATATAATGAAACTCTTAATGAGTAATGAGATACTCTAGATGTGTTTGTATTCCATCATAAAAACCCCTTAACACCACCCATTCCAAATTTCATTCCACCTAACAACAATCCTAACACATAGTCTTATCCATAACCTATACATTACATTAGCTGCCTCAACCTAACATCACAGAGATGAGTGCAAATTTTAGATTGTGTTATTGACATGAACATAAATTGGTGAAATTGATGTGAAATACTTCCATATTTTTCGTACTCTTTTTTTCCTCTTATTATTTCTTCCTTCTCCATTTTCCCTCCTTTTTCCATTTATTCTATGGGTATTCATACACCCCCAAAATATGTATATACATGACATAGGTACATATCTTGGCCTACAAGTATATAAAGAATCCATATAAAATCTAGTGATCCTTCATTTGTGGTTTGAAAAAAACCATAACTTTTACACTAATGTAAATTACTAATTATATGATTATTATTATCCTAACACCAAACCAAAAGTGGATTTTCCATTCATGAGATATGTGACATTTATAAAACATATATAAATCATCCAGACTCCAATATTTTGGCACTCACTAGAGGAGGTATGATCATTTATAAAATATCCATTAGACCATAGACTATTCTACAAATTCTATACATGGAAATCATTGATAAATATGATAATTATCTAGGAAGGATTTGCAACTTGGAGGATGAGGTTAATCCCATGAAAGTGACTACAAATCCACTTAACATGATCCAAGAGGCATCTAACCCATTGGTGAAAATTGAAACCATTAAACATGAGGCTCTTGATATAAACCAACCTATTCACACTAGCCAAACTCTCACTCATACCCATCATGTACAATATATTACCAAGCCTAACACCATCATTGGTCTAAATTAACTCATCAACACTCTTGTGGGTTATATTCATGACCTGGAAAACAACCAATAGTATTTGAGTCATAAGATGGGCCCAAATTATCTTACATAATCTCATTCTTCATTTTTTATATTTTAATGCTGATTCATCCACCACTTCAACAAAAAAAATATTTTATTCCACCACAACAAGAGAATATACCTTCACCAAAATGTGCATGTAAAACCCATTGGGGACATACTTATTCATGGGGTCCCCAACCTATATGTGTCTAAAGTCTCTCCATCCTATCAAAAACCTATCCAAACCATAATGGCTAGCATATAAACTTACACCCCACCATTTAAAAATAATGTTGTGACAACAAATACACCATTATTTAACCCTGTAAGTTGCATGCCCCCCATATACACTCCACCTATGTAAATGGGCTATACCTGTGTGAAAACTATGTATAACCTATCTTAAAAATCCATCAATCCTAATATATCTAAAAATATTCCTCAGTATTTCCATATGTATTCTAAATATACTTAACTGGATAACTATTTTATAACTTGTTTTATTCCTTCTAGTGTTTATCCAATTGACCCCTATACAATCCCCCTTTCTAATTTAATCATGTTATATCAAAAATTAAATAAAACAACATGGGGACCTATGATAAGTACCTTAAGGAGTATATCAATTTCAACATATGAGGGGTTATTCTCCCATGCCCCCTACTAGACCTTCCCATGTTTAAAGGGGAAGGATAGACCAATGCACATGTCAAGGCTTATGTGATAAATATCAAGGAACTCATATGTTGGGATGGGGTTGTTTCCAAAAATTAACCTAAAACCTTAGAAGGAATAACTCTTGATTTGTTTTTCCACCTCCTCAAGAGTTACATTCATTACTTTAGATAATTAATATCCAATTTTGTTAAATATTTTGATATGAATAAGCTTCTAAAGATTGAAATTTGAAAATTTCTTCATATCAAAGAAGAACATAATGAATCAGATGCCCATTTCATCATGAGATGGCAACATGTATATTAATATTCCATTGCATCTCACATGGATCAACTAGAACTATGTGACCTCTTTTTTCACTCCCATAAAAAAAGATGAGGGAAGAAGTCCAAAAGTTCCCCTATCAATCTTATGAATAAGCTCTTGAATTTTTCTTGTCGATTAATGAAGTGGACATTGTTAGTGATTTTTGAACTTATGGCACCAATGGGTGCATTATAAATACAAAACAAAATAATGGGGGATTTAAATGTGAAATTATGAATTATTTGAATAACCCAAGTCCCAGTATCCATAATAAAAGTCACAATGTTGCTGTTGATGGTGTCATTGACTAGATAAAAATCCAAACCCAATGAACAAAGGTCAATATCAACCCATGAACAACATAAATTCTAATAATACTACATGTGATAATAACAAAAATCCCCCACATATAGTTCATGGGGTTGATTTAAACCAACCATAACTAGATAACATATAGTACCAAAACAACAATAAAAACTAGTATCATCATGTCAAATAATTCCCAAGTTCTAGAACCAACCTTATAACCAAATAAATAATCAAGGATTTGGTCAATAGGGACAAAACATGAGGACTATAGAATATTTACCCAATGTATATTATCTCTTCCACTGAGTTATTATTTATGATAATCAAAACTAGAATAAGTTTAATAAATTCATCCAAAGGATTTCTGAGGATTAGAGGCAAATGTTTGTTGACATGTTCCTAGGGAACATTGGTATAGACACCTAAGCTCTTAATATAGTAAAATCACCCATCTAAATCAAATTATCCATTTTAACAAAACCTCTTTCCTAACCATCAAGTGTGTATTACCAAAAATCAATAGTAGGATATCCCATATAACTACCCAATTCAACACAATAAATCCACATTATCATGAACACATGATTCCAAATATTACACCTTAGGAACTATCATTTCAATTTACTTCTCAATTAATATTTATAGAGTTAAATGTTATATAATTGGTGAATATAGTTACCTACACCATACAGTATTAGACTATGACCCTCATCCGTAAAATATTTTATAAATCGAGTCTATCCCTAAGCCCATGGGGAACTTTGATTTGATCTCAGATCTAACCAATATATTCTCCCACATTCTTTCCTTTACTTACTCAGGAACTTTCCCACTTATAAATCAACCTTGTTTTATGCCATATGAATAAGGAATATATCCAATGGTACTCCCTCACCATAGGCTTAGATTAACCACTTTAATCTAGATAGGTTTCTACTTGGTCAAGATTCTCAAGATTCTAGTTATTTCTTTGATTTGTGTAATCTTACTCCTCATTTTTATATGGAAAGGAGAGGGGATCTATTCATCTTTTATAGTTTTGGATTTATAATAATTATGTAAAGAGAGATATGGTTGATGACATATAGGTTATAAATATTATCCCCTTTTCCTTCCTATAAAATCTTGGTTATGGTGAAACTAATTATTCCACAAATTGTAACACCTTTTGAGGCTATGATACCCTTAAATATACTTCAACTTGAACCATTGTGCTCCTTGTAACTCTGGGTCCTAAGATAGTAATAACTAAGTTCTATGTCATATATAAAGATACTAATTATAACATGATCTTTTGAAGACCTTATATACATAGGTTAAAGTCTATCCCTTCAAATTTATTCCAAAAATTTTGATTCCTCCACTTAGGGAAGTTTGTCATAGCCTAAGGAGATCTTAAACATTTTTATATGCTACAATAAATCATTCATAAGAAACCAAGGTTGCACATTGATTACCCTATAACTATTAATTGGGTCACAAAACCCCCATTATTGATCAACATTACCAAACCTATGAAGCCTAAATTGATTATATTTAAAAATGGGGATAAAATTATTCATTCTATATTAAAACTTAATTTAGAATATAATAACATAATGATGGATAAAAATGTCACTACATTAGAAGTAGTCACCTGTCTAGTAGTTTCCACCATATCTATAATTGAGATCATGAATCTCTTGGAAAAGGACACACTACTCATCCTCTATTAGACCCATGAGGGAGAGGGACATATAAGTTATCTAAATATCATAACCAAGGATCCCAATGGTGGTTATCTAGTCTATTGGATATTTATATGATAGAGGAGTTGTATAATGAAGAGGCACACCTTCATAATCACCCAACACTTAACCACATGAGGAAAATTCATACTTCTTATTATATTATTATTATTACTTATAGACTCTTCAAATCATGCTATGATAGGGTCATATCATTTTTATAAACTTTGATTTCATTGGATTTACTTCTTCCTAAGACGTCAATCATTCTACTTGAGCTCACACCTACTTTTAACTTGCATCATGTTCTCAATTACAAAATATAATTAGACCATTCCTTCTCCCCTGAGCCTTCCAATACTTAAGGAGAATATTTTTACCTTAAAAATAATTAAATTTTAAATTAGCATTGGTTCTCATGCTTATTAATGAATTACTAAGGAGAGGCCTTTTCTCCCCCTTATGAAGATTTCCCCCCTAAGGATCCACTAATTGATTTCTTAAAAGCCTTCCAACATATAAAAAGGGTAAAAATGGAATTACCCATGTCTTAATAGATGTAATTCAAGATAAATAACTATGCTCATAAATATTCTACCTTGAAACAATATCATAACTATGTTAGCATACTTCCCATAATGAAAATTCATCATAACCATGTTGTCATACTTCCCACACCAAAGAGAAAGCCTAGTAATCAAATTTTTGATTTCTTGGAAGTGTTTACTACCTCAATAAATATCTTATAAGTAAGAATTTTGAGTTCTTAGATGTGCTTCCTTTCCATTAATCAGATCACAAGAGTCAACCTTTTAAGTTTTTATATACTCTTCTATTCACCCCATAACAAGGAATCATTACTCATATGAATCTCATGGCTAGGAAACTAAAAATGGGTTAATGTATATTATTGATAATCATATGGTTGATATACTATAATACCATGAAATCCTTCTAAATGATAGTAGTTACACACATGATCATTGGATCCTCTACTATAATGGGGCCACATGTCATCTAGGTGTAGGAGTATGAGTTATTCTAATTTCTCTTGAGGTATGAGTCATGTCATTTGGTTTAAAACTATAATTTTATTATAAATATAATGGGTAAAAATATTAAAACATGTTTATTAAAATGCTTATTACAAAATGTTTAGGCATTCAAAACTTATGGATCTAAAGAGACTCAAAGATAGTTACCAACCAAGTATTTAATGTCTATTAAATTAAATTTGAATATATTCAACTCTATAAAATATTTGTGCATGAAATTCATAAATAATTTGATTGTGTTTCTATAAATTTAGTTCCTAGGGAAGGCAACCAACTTGTTTACACATTTTTTCATATTTGTGATTTGACCCTCTTCTCACTAAATTAGAGTCTTATTTAATAGTCTCATTTGGGATATAACCTCTTGTACACATGATTTATAGTGATCAAACTACTTACCACATTAGAAAGCATGACCATCCATTAATCCTCTACTTAGTTGAGAATGATGAGGCTTTTCTTGAATTATTACGTGTTTATGATGAACTCTCATATTTACATTGTAAGAGGAGTTTCTCCCTCACTTGTTATCCTATTAACATTGGTATTTAGTATAATTCCATAATTATCAAACATGGGTCTTCACTCTCAACATGGGAAGTACAGGACCACAATAAACTACTCTCTGAGATCTCAAATTCTTTCATCTTCTCTTACATTAATATGGTTGCCATCAAGCATAAAGTATTTACCCACAACCTAGATATAATGATCGATTTAAATCCATTAATTTTTTTAATGTAAATCAATCCTAAAGTCATATTGATGGTAAATTAGGAAGTTATAAAGCTTTTGAAGGTCATATTTATCAAGCCAATGGACTATTCCAAGTTGATGTCCAATAGTTTCCCTTTTCTCAAGAATAATGGTAATATAATGATATTATATATTTTTGAGATATCAATAAGGCACGTCCTAAAGATGATTTCCCTCTCCATTTTAATAATGTCATTGTTAATGAAACAACCAGATATGAGTTTCTATCACTAATGTACAGCTTCTTAAGATACAATTAGATCCAAATTTTAAATGAGGATCAAAGTAAGACATCCTTTACCACACCATGGGAAACCTTATATCATGTATTTAGTCCCTTCGACTTAAAAATTACTAAGGAAACATATTAGAGATCCATGACCCATATATTCTAAAAAAATATTCACAAGATGGTAAAGGTTTACTTAGATGATCTTATAGGGAAGGTGAGGTGAAAAATTGATCACCTATAGGTGTTACAAACCATATTAATGTTCTTAATAAAATATGATTTTACTTTTAACCCCAAAAAATGTGTGTTGAGAGTCACATGTAGAAAAATACTAGGGTATATCATCTCTACCAAGATTCTTACAATTGTGGAAATCCTCCCCCTAATAGATTAATTGTGAATCAAAACATTCCTAGGTAAGTTGATATATATTCATTGATTCATTCATGATATTTCATATTCATTAAATTTCATAAATAAATTTACTAATAAGAAAAGTGTCTTAATTTTGATAAATTATTTTTATGAGGTATTGAAAGTGGTAAAAGTATTCTTCATGTCTCTACCAAAAGGTATGTAACACAATCTAGATAGTCCCTTGATACTTTACATTAGGGAAATTGAGGTGGTGTCCCTCACCTTCATGTTGGACCAAGAGTGTGATGCTATAAAATAACTTTCCATATAATTCATTAGATTCACCTCCACTGATTATGAGACACAATACACTCAATTAGAAGAGGAATGCTTAGCTATAGTGTTTAAAATCAAGTG
Source organism: Torreya grandis (assembly GCA_037957365.1). Lineage (NCBI taxonomy): Eukaryota > Viridiplantae > Streptophyta > Pinopsida > Cupressales > Taxaceae > Torreya > Torreya grandis. The sequence goes on from JARHVA010009675.1 coordinate 77,258, forward strand.
GTTGTAACATTATATTCTTAATCAAGAAACAAGAGTTATCATGAGATCTCAAACCTTACATATTTTTGAAGCCAAGGTATCCCTATCTATGAATGTTTTGAATTTAATTATAATCTTGAGTGAGTGATATTTAACTTACATAAACAAAAAAAATTTAAGGGACAAATCATCACTGATTGGTTTCATGATTCTTCCTTGGGAGTCAGAGATCTTGTTGATACTAACTTTCCTGATGAGTTGATCTGCTACATAAACAAACCTACTATTAGTTTCTCTCTTTAGTACATAGATATAATTAACTACATAATCAACCACACCTATCCCAAAAGTGCCAATTCAAAGAAAACGTTATGCCTTCACATCATCACATCCAAGCATGTTATTATGGACACAATTATTTATTGAAAATCCTTTGATAGCATGTTACTTAGGTATGTCAAAAATGAGGATTTAGAAAGGGTCATCTTTCAATGTCATAATTAAATTTATGGTGGACACTTTTGTGGCCACGTAAACACTCATAAAATCCATAAGATGGGATACTTATGGCCCACCTTATACCATGATTCCATCAATCATGTGTGAAAATGTGAGATTTTTTTTCACTTTTCACATGATATACATGTTCTTACTAGGGTGTTGCATCCCATAGTCACTCTATGGCCCTTTTTCACTTAGGGCATATATTTAGTAGGCTATATCTCCCATTTTTATTTATATGGTCATAATTTTATTATCATGACCATTGAATATTTTACTAAGTAGGTATAAGCTATGCTATTAAAAACAATCACTAATTTAGTCATTAAAAAAAATATTTTGAACCAAATCATTTATCAATTTGAGGTCCCATAGGTCATTATTATTAATAATAGGTCATATTTTTAAGAACCTTGAGGTTCTTAAGATATGTAAAAAAAATTCATATACCACACCACTTTGTGTCTTTATATGACTCATAGGCTAATGTCTAGGTTGAGGCCACTAACAAAACCTTGAAGTCAAAATTGGTCAAAACTATTAGAGATTATAAATCACATTAACACTTAATACTCTATCCAACACTTTAGATTTAAAATAAAAATATTAAAATTCCCTTAGGGATAAACCCATACTCACTTGTGTTTTTATGTGAATATATTATACCCTTATATGTACATATAGATCGACTTCACATTTCTCTCTAATTTCTCCTTGATCATGAATACTTTAGAGAGGCAAAACTAGTTAAATTTGAGAATTTATATGAATATCAAATCAATACTACAAACAATAATATTGCCTACACTAATTTTATGAGTAGACAATACAAATAAACTATCCATGATCACCCAATTCATGTAGGAGACATTTTCCTTAGGATTGATGTCCATATTGGCAAACATAAATGAAAAGGTCATAAATTTAGACCTAACTAGTTAAGACCTTTGACCAAAGTTTTCAATAATAAAGTTTATCAATTATGTACCTAGAGGTATTTTTGTAATTTAATGTGTGAAATTGTTTTCCCTAAAATGGATATATATATATATATATATATATATATATATATGTATGTATGTATGTATGTATGTATGTATGTATATATATATATATAAGTATGTATATATGTAGGTATGTATATATATATACACACACACACATACATACATACATACATACGCACACAAACACACATATATATATACATATATATATACACACACATACATACATATACACATAGATATACATATATACATACATATACATACATACATACATACATATATATATATATATATATATATATGTATGTATGTATGTATGTATGTATGTACACACACACACACACACACACACACACACATCAATCATATCACATTCCCCTCATTTGCATTGCATTTTCATAGTTTGTGTCTTTGACTGCATATCAAATATTTTGTTCAGTGAATATTTGGTTGTTAATTATTGTAACATGAAACCTTTATTATGAAATATATCATATCATTTCATCCTAACATTAACAAATTATCTCATAGAAAACATTTTCAAAAGTAACATTACATTAGTTCTTAGGATTAGAGTACACATTTTTTCCCTACACCTTCTTTCATAACTTTGAAAATATTATCCTATAGTCTAGTCTATAAACTTGTCCATGGTAGAATCTCCTTTTATATTTCATTTTAAATTAAGACATTATAATGATAAAATATGTGTAACTTTACTCCCCTATCTTAGTCTTCAGTGATGACCCCTTGTATCTTACTAGTTACATGGGGCCAAGAATTGGTGGTAAAGGACTTGCAAATAGAAAAGTAGACATTCTTATGAAAATAAAAATATTATAAAAATATAAATTCAAGTTCCACACTTCTCACCATTTGATAACCTTTAGTCTTAATCCCTCACATATTACTAGTTAAGTGTTGATGACATTAGGGAGAGGTGCCCTTACTTGCCTACATCTAGCCTTTAGTGATAAGCTCGTGTCTTTTCCTAGTCACATGAGACTAAGTATATGAGGTCACAAATAAAATTAAAATACAAATTCCAAAGTGATATTAAATTAAATAATATATCCAAATTACAAAATTCTTCCAAAAGGTTGCCTATGTGCCTATTGTGAAAAGGGTAAATTTATGCATTTACCAATTCCATCAAGGCTAGTTATATTTGGATGAAGCCAATAAAGTTAGTATTTTATAAGTCTATAAAGAAGTACGTTTTCCAAATTGAATTATAAGGATTAGGTCATACTCATTTTTCTTAATAAATTTTCATCTATGGTTTCCATTATTCATCATCTCACATTTATCCTAATCCCATTTTCATTTCTTATTGTAAATCAAAAGTCAAGTGTTATATAAATAAAATAACTAAGTCATCACCTACAAAATAGTTAGTGCATTTATAATTCATATAAATATATCCATCACACTATATTATCTACACACACACACACACACACACACACACACACACACACACACACACACATGTATATCAATATGTTCATTATCGATATCATTATATCAAAAACATATAAATGCATGGTATATCATCACATGCCTAGTTATCTAGAGTGCATAAATTAAAAATCAAAACATGAAAATTAAAGTCCATAATACATGGTGATAAGTCATTGGGAGGTAAATAAAATTTCTCTCTCTCTCTCTCTCTCTATATATATATATATATATATATCATAATATCTTTTGAATTTGTAAAAACATGAATAAACAATACAAACACCTCTATAGAGGTCCAATGTTGTTAAAGATGTCAAGAAAAATAATAGCCAAAAGTGAATACTATGTATCAACATATATAAATGACTCAAGATCAAAATATCCTCCTATGTGAGGGTCCTAATGTATAATAATGATGAGGGTTAAGGATCCTCTATAATATCCTATTGGTACCACCCTAAGAAACCATCTCTCTAACCAGAGGGATCATATCTCTCCCTTGATGGATCCTCCCTACAAGGCCATCCCTCATGTCAATTAATAATAATAATTCCAACATAATATTGATATCATGGCTAGAGTGAAGAGCTTAGTAAATTGACCTATCTTAGTAGGAAATCTAAGATTTACAAGTATATATAATTCAGACATATATATGCCCAATTGTAATAGGTTGACTAGGGTATACATGAAAATGGATATATATATAATCACATATTAAGGAAATCAACATTTGATCTAGTCATATAAAAATAAAATCAATAAAATATCTAAGTAATCAAATTTAAAAGTGAAGAGTCAAGTAATGAGATGAAATACACTAATTAATAGTTTATTTGGGTCATCCTCATGATAGTATAGATTAGAGTCATAATATTCAACCTTTCCATCATCTATATTGAGGTCCTCACCCAACTTTATTTACGCAATATCCTCACCATCTCCACCTATTGGTTTTTATTATTGTTATTATATAGGGTCTTAATAAATGGGGTCCTAGTGTGGTGGTGGTGATCGAACAACCTTATATTATTGTCTTCCTCCTTTAATTACCTATTTAGGAGGTTTCCCCTACACTATTAATGGATGATTCACCCCTCATACAAGTAGGTTTTAGACCAGCCACCCTAATATCCCTATTCATACCTCTCAAATGCCTATACACATAACTACCAACACTGAAAAGTTTCCCATGTAGGGAATACCAAACTAATAAGGCACCATGTCCATTAGGTGTACATCAAACTAAAATATTATTTATTTAACTTTAATTCCCTAGAAGTCACTATAAGATAAGTATCATCCCCATCCTGCTACTAGACCATACCCTAGTCAGGTAGGGATATCACATCTACTACCATAAAAGTCTTAATGGTCTAGGAAAAAATGTGAAAAGGTGATATGTGTATTAATATTGAGGCTATGATGGCCCATAAATCCCCAATAATTACTCTTATATAGTAAGGGATCATCCTATCAAATATATAATTTATGAGGAGCATAGGGTGGTTGATCAAGACTATTACTAGTTGAGCCACATGATAAAGTTACATATAGGTATGAGCTAGGATATTTTGGCCACACAAAAATTGACCTCGCCTCTCCTCTATATAGAAAACAATCTAAAACCAATTGTATAGTAACCTATCAGTATCATTATCCCACACTAGTAGGGAGGAAATGATACCAATGATCACTTTTTATAGAATTGGGATCATTGATCCCTCAACCCTATAAATCCATACTCCAAACTTTGAACCCACATTGAGTGATCCCACATATCTAGAATGGGTGGCCCAACCCATTACCTCATTTGTAATCATGTCCTCCTATGGATCCATCAACCAACATGTCATTAGTAGTCTAGTGATCTTATAATCATCTACAAGAGTGATATTCCACTCTCTTAGGGCCTCAGGGAACATGAAAATGTTCATGTAAGGATCCCAATAGTTGAGTAAGTTACATAATAATATACTCAATGGAGAAAATCCAGACCTATGTAATCCAAAAAATTCCCACTTGATCAATAATGACTAATTCATCCACCATAAAAAGTTTTATGACTCAGCAGAGTCACTCCTAATTTTGGTCTTTTCTCTAATGTATATAGTCTCCATACAACAAGAGAATATAACAAGTAAAACCTTCAATAATTTATTCCCATAAAAAATATATCATTCACCCTTTGGTTCAAAATATATGGAACCTCCCTATTTACATGTGGTGCTTATGTAACTACCACTAGAAGGCATTTGAGTAATCAATTGATCTATAGACTGTAGTGATTATAGATTTATCAGAATAATTATGTAACCTCCAATATATAAATATTTTTGGTTTTATCCCTAATACAATGTTTATATTAGCCATATTTGTCTTCATAGAACCCTCCCAAAACACCTTAAAATACACATAAAACACCAAGATTATTCCCCATCCCTAGTATACCCCCTCACAAGCATGCCTAATCTAAAAATTCAATTTTATTAGGATTTTTAATGAGTTTTAGACATAATTATAAATTAGGGAAATGGAAAAATACATAACAACCTACCTATCCCTACATGACTCCACCTCAAACTGGTAGATTCACCATCCTCATCTCATGTTCTATCTATACACTAATCATTTTATCAAATCTAATAGGGTAGCCATGAGCTCATAAATATCTTAACATAATTATCATAAATGAATATGTTTTTGGAAAGTTTTTGAATATATTTTACCCCCAACTAGTTGTTTATGTTTTAAAACTTCATGTTTATAAGTAATATTGTTGCTAGATTTTATGATTTGAATTTAAAAACTAATATTTTAGTCACATCATTATCCTTTATAACACATTTATTATTTTTATAGGTGCATGATAATTTGGTGTTAGATTCGATCCCCTAATGGGATGGTTTGAGTAGTGTTGAAGTCAACATACCCAATTTTTTGAAAATTGGGACCATTGAGATATTTTGAAGCTTAGCCCTAAAATCAAAGCCTATTTTAAACATTATTTTAATTTGAATATCATCCACTTTTGATAAGGTTAGATTACTAAGTTATGTTTTGATTAAATCTTGCCTAATATTACTAATGATTGGTCATCATGTATTTAAGTTACAAGTTTCATGGAGAGCCCTTGTTGGTAGATTCATATTATAAAATGTTGGAATAAAACGTTGGTTCAATTTTGAATTTGAATTTGGTGAGAGAAAATTGGCAGGAATACTTGAAAACTTGTTTTAAATTTAAGCCATATTTTTATATTAAGGCTTGGTCATATTTTTTAACACAAACAAACCTCATCCTAAAAATATATGCCTTGGTCCCTATTTATTATTTCCCCTTCAGTTTCATATATCTCCAATATGGTTCAATGTTATTTTGGTAGGGTCCTCTTTATTTTCTAACATGGTCCAATTTTATGCTAAGGGTCTCTTTTCTTTTCTAGCATGGTTCCCTTTATTATTTCCTACTTAGCCTAAAGATTTAATTTTAAGGCCCCATTTATATTTATTAATATGAATGAAACCTTAGTTTAAATGCCTTAGCCTAATTTTTATTTCATCTTGGGCCTAATTTAAATTCCTTGCATCTTGTAGGATTTAGCTCTCTACACTTTCTCATGGCCTTTCAATTAGATGACACGAAGAAATCCCAACAAAATTGAGCACTTCATCCTTTCGACCAATCATGTTTAAGAACTTAGATTATGATCAATAATTCCCACTTCATCATAGACCAAAGATCAGATAGAGCAAGGACATCATTAAAAATTAAAAATACTAGGAGCTTCACAAAGTCTCCATGAAGCACTCCCATATTTGAATATTAAAAGTAAAAGGCCCTACATGTTAAAAGGGACCAATAAAAAGCAAGTTCCTAGATCATGATCAAATAGCTCTTGCTTCATCATGATTTTTTAATTGGATGGAGAAAATTGAGTTTGAGACCCTAGGAGGCATCATAGAGGTATCAAGTGGCACTTTTGTATTAGAACATTAGAATTTTATAAGATTAAATTTTAAATTCTTGTGATTGTCATTTGACACCTACATAGATGTAATTAACATCTGCATGACCATAAAATTTAAGCCCATCAAAACTAAAAACTTCACAACCCTAAATTTTATATTTGCATGACCATCATTTGGAATTTGCATGGATGTATTTCATGTTCATGAGACCATCAAATTTAATCTAATGAATTATTTTGATCAAGCCCATAATGGACTCCAAAACCTTACTAAAAATCCTATAAATTTCCTTAAAAATGAATGGAAGCTCTCGAAGGATTTTCAAACACTTGAAATATTTAAACTACAAATGTTGAAATAGTCTCATAGTTCAAATATATGCAAAAATGAACTTTAATTCTATATCTTAAGGTCCTCATTGCATTTTTTTTAATGTTTTGAACCTTGGGCTAGAGAATTATACTAAGTATTATTTAAAAAAAATCTTTGTGACATGAATCTTAACCCAAATGCTTTTAACCAAAGGTTTTATTATGTTTGTTAATACAATAAGACTCTATGACAATATTTGGCACTTGATCATTATATCACTTAGACCGCATTTTTAGGCATATTATAAGAATTTAACATAGTATTTTATCTCAAATTATGCATTATATTTATTAAACATAATGTAAGCTTTAGTTTAAAATCTCTAGCCATGGTCCTCTTTATATAAATCTCAAAAAAACTTACGCATAGACACTTTATTATAAATTTTGTTTCATGTTTAATACACACAAAATAAATCTTATCTTGAGATACTTATACCTAAATACCTACCTTAAAAATGTGTTGATTAAAGCTCATACATCTTTATAGATCTTATGGCTCATGATTTATTATAGAAGGATAATCCAATGGCTTGAAGGCATCGATGAATTTAAAACAAATCTTTGAGATCTTTTACATTTGACAAGTTGTATATGTCCATTCAACATGCAACTGACAAAGGTGCCTAAGCTTAGAACACTTATGAAGGTGCCAAGTGGCATAACCATATGACATAGTAACTAAAAATCACCAATAATAATTAATGGATTAGATCACAAATGATGGTCCACACTAATCCATGATATTGATCCAATGACATGAAATAAAAGGGTAATTTTTAAATACTACTATCTATTTCTTCAAAGGAATTTATAAAAAATGTCATGAAAGGTTCCATATTTATTCCACATAAATGTCACATAAGGAGAAAACAACAAAGAAGAGATTTTTTGTGCTTAATAATATAAATATGTAAAGGTAAAGGTCGAAATAAAATCTGAAAGACATGCACCAAACTCAAAATAAGCTACCACCATTATAGCTTTGAATCCCTAAACTTGTATAAAAAGACCCTAAGTAAACTTGGATTGGTTATAACGAATTGAGAATAAGTTTAATTATGTTTTGAGCACAAAAGAGATAACCAAATACCATTTGTAACCAAGTTGTGATCAATGTGTAAGTGAAGAAGCCATGGTAGCTCAGAAGCAGTAATTGAGAGATGAGACAAAGTTGTACCTATCTACAACTAATGAAGGAAGGGTTTTCTAAGATATGAAACTAGATACTACATCCTTCAACATTGGCAACATGAATCCAAGCTCTTTTGGACCATTGAAGAGATGATATCCATAACCAAAGAAGAACAAAGGATTACTGTAGTTAATAGGAGGTATTATGACCTAGTTTTAGTTCAAATGGTCAACTTATACCATGTTACTACTAAACTAGAGGTACTCTATTGCATTTATGTCCTTTATCCAATTTTATTAACTATAGAATTGATAATGATTAGATTATCTATGAGGAAAGCTATAGGAGAGTTCTTACATTACCCCATTAGCTTTTGAGAGGTATTATAAACTACCAAATCCCTATATGGATTTTCCCCCAATAAAGGAATAGACCAGTAAGAATGCCCTAGATACCATCCTCAAGCCATGGTTGTTGCAAGGGAACCATGTGTTCTAATAATTTGAGGGAAGGATCCTAATTATTTAGTTTAGATAATGAATTAGAGTAATCATGACCCTATTAAATAGAAATATCTGAACCCCCTACAACTAAATATATCAATAAGATCTAGGTGTCTTATGTTTACTTTATGGTGGAGAAAGAGCTCATTCCTCCAATTGGGGATATGATTAGTGTCCACCTAGTGAAAAAATTTAATGCCATAAATATGAAGACTAGAAAATAGTTCTTAATGATGTCTTTTTTGCTAGATGCCCTGCTAACTTCCACTAAGGTCTCCAATGTCAAAAACTAGTATCCTAAGGGCATAACCATAATTTACCACCGTTACTCAAAGTTACACATCTCCAAGTACACACACCACATGAAATTCATCTATGACTATGTCTATCCTATTTTGGTAGAATCCATAACAAGATCTATCATGCCCAGGGTGACCCCTTTTATTAATAAATATGTGGAGATGATGGGAGATATCTAGTTTTACCTAGATTGAATTATAATCAAAATTGAGAGAATTATGACCCATCCCTATAGGTTACCTATTTATGTTCCTAACAAACTGGTATAATAGGAAATTTCATCCCAACTCCTTAATGGTGTTTATGGAGTCTACAACAAAAAAGGAAAGGCCTCCTCCACCCCTTTCCTTTGATAATTAAGAGAATAGTTTTATAGGATTGGAAGTAGGTTGACACCATGGTTAGGCATAAAGATTATTTTGTGTTTCATTTGGATGACCTCAGGCATTAGGATCCCAATAGTGTAGTGGGCCAACATCTAAAGAGCAAACAACTTCCCAAGCTAGTCTATTAGCATCAACTAGGTCCTTATGACACCCTCCACATCAAGGCCTATAATTTTGAAGAATTACTAGCTAGATTCAAGAAAATAAACCTTAATATTGTGCATAGATTTACTAGTGATGACAAACCACTAGGGGAGATATGGAAAATGCATCCCCTTTACTATAATTTCCTATGAGGACATTTTAGACCACCTCAAGAATAATCTTAGATGGAAGTACCATAACCCCTAACACAAATTATACAAGGAATCAACAAGGAGAATTTAGAGAGACCTAGTGAAGGACCTTCATCCTTAGCTCTCCCTCAAAGAACTACTTACCCTATTGAACAGTCAGATATGATTACCCTTAAGATTGATGAAATAATAGAGGATGCCCTTAAGGTCCTTACTAAAGCATATGGTTTTGAGGAATAAGAATAACATGTTGAATAAATTCAAGATCAAGAAAGGGATGTTGAGGGATATAAGGGGAGGGAAATTACCGTAGACCTAGTCCTAGTGGTATAGCCAAAGAAGAGAAAAGTAAAACTAGAAATTATCCTTGTTGGATATAAAAGTCCAAAATTGGCCCTTACTCATCCCATGAGTGAGATCAATTTGTTTAGTGAGGATTACCCCATTCATGGACCAATCATCCCTAATTGGTTTATATGTGGGAAATTGTAGAAGATCCCTTTATTGTCCCATTCATGGGCTCTAACCCAATCCATCAATGTTGATGTGCATGAATAAATTAAGCCATGGATAAGGGACTTAATAGAAAAACAAGAAGGAAGAAGAATAGTAACTATTATAGATCTAAATGATAAGAAGATGGATGCTCTAAGGGCATCAATTAGAATAAGGGTAGAGGTCCTAGAACCTTAAACGTATATGGGGTCATGTACTATAGTATATTTCAATCTAGATATAGATGGATTGGAGAGAGTCACAATAATAAAATCCATGGTGGGGATTGAAGAGTTCACTTTCCAAAAGGTTGAGCCTTTTATAGGTTTAACTCTTATTAGGGGGTAATAACTTGGTGAACTACCCATCCATGAAGAGTATTTTGATAGTCTAGCTAAGGCTCATTCAGATCACGTTAGATATAGAATCAATGGGATGAAATAGAGGATATCAAACCTTGAGAATTAAAATGAAAAATTGAAGACACAAGCCATCTTATCAATCTTAGGAGCAATGATCAAGATGCTTAAAGATGATTTCTTTGATATGTCTGAAGCTTTAAAATCAATCAAGCTAAAGTAGAGTACATTGGTAGAATAAAACATAATGGCCAAAGGTTTAATAACCTAATGGCAAGACTCAATGGATCAATTAATGTGGTTAATAAACATCAAAGTTAGAAATCAAATCCCTAGATTCAATTCAATTAGTTTAGGACATTTAAATCTCATTCTTGGGATTATGGTTGAGAAGGTCCAAGGTTTGAGCACATAGTCATAGTACTTAGAAAGGCTTCTCAAATATGATGAGGAGATGGTAAATAGAATTGAACAACACCTTGGAATAATGCTTAAAGACCTTACACAACCCACCATCCTAGGCATCATCAAGGGGGATGAATTAAAACACAGGGCTATATTGGTAGTCCAAGAAATTAAGAACAAAATTCAAGGACAATGAGGAATAGACAATATAAATAGCCTTGATGTGATCCTCAATGATAGAGAAAGGGTAGATAAAGCTTAGAAGATCAAAGAGCCCATATATAGAAATGGTATAAAACTATAAGTTTTGGTTGACAATGAATAAGAGTGCCTTTTAAATATATTAGTGGATATGGAGCTTGTTTAAGAACAACATCAGAAGGCTATATATCTTATATAGGGACAATAGGGGAGTCCTTTGACAAAGGGCCCACCCATTAGTTAATATTCATTTTTTTTAAAAACATTTTATTATTTTAAATAGGAAATATTTTTTGAAAATTCATATTCTATTCTATTAGCATATTCACCTCTAGGTCAGTCTAGTGTTTAAAAGTAAATGTATTCTAAAACTTTCTAAAGAAGGATAGTTCTCATTATATTTTGTACATTTTGCATCTTATAAGCGAGTAGTATATTATCTTGTCTTTATCTAAAAGTAAGTATTACAATCTTATAAAGAGAGATAATTTTATTCAAACTTGTATACTTTGAGAAATTAATACTATAAAAGGAATTTTAAAAAGATTGTCTAGATTTGATGTGTCAATTGCTAATAAATATTTTCTCTAAATTGTTTATTATAATGCTTGAATTTGAATAGTTTATTTTAATTCTAAATTTGAATCTATGATATAAGGTCACTAACTTTTGATTATGATAGATTAGTTGAAGGATTTTGAACTTTCTTAATTTTATTTGTTCTAGAATTAGATGTGTTAATGTTGTTTGAGTCTAGTAACAAATCTTTAAAATAAAGTCCATTTCTAACTTGTATAATTTCATATCATCCTTAAGAATTTTCTTGGTGTATAGTGAGATCAATTCTTATGCTATTTTGCATCATACTCTATTTAAATGTAGGTTTAATTATAATTGAAACTTTTTCATGATATCTGAGTCGAGTATCAACAATCACTTGTTTTCTTTCTACCTTACCCTTCTCAATTGTTTCTTTTTTAACCAAATCGCTATAGCTTAAACTTCATTATAAATATCCACTTATATTAATATATGGTTTAATTGTTTATCTTAATTTACTAAGAATTAACATAGATGCTTACCATTTACAACTAATTAGACCATGACGGCTCCCAACTATCAGTTTATATAAATTTGTGGAGACAGTTAAAAATTGCTTTGCTTCTATTTCATCATAGGTAACATTAAGTTACCATAACCTATTACTCATGATATAAATTCTTATAATTCTAAAATTAGATGTGTTATTGAACACTAAGGCCTTCTATGGTACATTTAGAGGCATCAACAAGTCCTATTGGCACTAGAAACAGGACCATCCCTATGAATTGGTTGAATCTTTGATTATCTTAGTCTATTTTGATCTAAGATTAATGATATCTTTACAATTTTGATTAATCCTTTGCTTAGAAGTGTAAATATCATTTATATTTATATTCTTTAACCTACCTTTGTGCTTCCTTAGACAAAGATCACATTTCCTTGACGTTTGATTCTTGTTTTAGGTAAAGATAGCTTGAGACTTGAAAATCCATAGTATTTGATGTTAGAATGGCTTGTTTTAATCAAAGGTTGTTATATATTTCATAGATATAATTTTATTTTAGATTATACTTATAAAGATAGACCATATTTACATAATTGGACACATATTTGAGCTAGTTTAGTCAAAGGTTTATGTCCTTTATTGTTCTTTACACAATTTTTGAAAAATGAACTTAATGTGTAGGTTTAATCCTTCTTATTTATAAATATTAACTTGATACATCATATTTCAAATATGATCTTCAATATTCAAGCTATAATTGCCAAGGATTCAAAAAAGATCACACTTAGAGACAAGGTAACCTTTTCTTGAACTTGAGATTCAAAGAAAATCCATGCATGATAAATGTAGGCACAGGAGATCCAAATATTTGACAACTTCACCTATTCAAGGTACCTTTTCCTTCAACCTTCATCTAGGTATGGCTTGGTTTGGATAATCTTTAATCAACATACCAAGTGTGGTACATGATCTCCCATGTAACCCTAAAAAGTATTTACCTACATTTAGTCATATTGGTATTGTGATTATTGAAGAACAACTTAAATATTTCAAAGATAATTTGAGGGTAATTAATGTTTTTCATGAATAAATATCATTTAGGTTGTTCCCCTTTAATCTTAAAGATGATGCCTATGAATGGTTTTTAAATCTACCTGACAATTATATTACTAGCTAGGATGGGTTTACTAATGTTTTCATAGATCAATTTGATAAAATTGTTAGTCCATGTGTCATATACCATAATTTAACCACCATTAGGAGGGATGAAAGTGATCTCATAAGGTCCTTTAATGCTAGGTTTTAAAAAATATATAGTAGGACCATAGAACCATATAAACCTAATGATGTTTTAGTTTTAGAAATATACAAGGATGTAGTAGATCCAATGACATGTATTTTTGAAGAGATATATTCCAAATATAACTTCATTAGCCAGGGATTATTCTGAGTCAGTGATCATCAATGATCAAATTTATCTCCAAAGACAAATGTCCTATTCTATCCCAAATATCAACCCACATATTCCCATTCTAAACATTTTCCCCAAAAATACCCAAAATATTCCAACCATGAACCAAATCCCAAATATAAATAAATTTCCCTTGAGTCACGATGCTCCAAATCATAACTTAGGATTATTGAGTCATTCTAATAATCACTTCAATGTAAATGATCAAAGAGATATATAACTAACTATTGGTACTAAAAATAATTAGGTGCACAATTCTAAAACACCTAAGAATGAGAATGAGTCTATCCTAAAGATGGTCCAAAATTTAAGCACTAATTTTCTTTGGTATATAAACAAGTTGGTAATAATGGAGAAATATCCGATAATAATTTCTCATTTCAAAGGTTTAATAGGCCAAATAATAGATTTTATAATGATAGTTTTCACAATAATAAGAACAATGAACCGTCTTCTAGAAATAAGACTATGGACATTATTCTTACTAACATTGGTTTGCCTGATTACTATAGAGTGCATTGTACAACCAAGCATGATGAAATTGATTGTATAGATTTTTTAAACACTTTTTAAGCTTTCCAAGAAGAGTTGGATAAATTTTAAGTTGTCCATAATGAGGATAGTGGTGTAGGTACCTTAGGATCTAAATCATGTGATCAAGCCTTCATGGTGGAGACCATTGATTTCCATTTTCAAGATGAGAATGAACCTAATGAGATCCTTAAGGAGATTTAGACCTTCCAAAAATTCTTGAAAAAGACTTATCCCTTGAGTAATAGAGAGTAGAGGTAACCCTTGACTACCTCAATACCTCTAAATAATTTTGGAACTCCTCCGAACACTTCTTCAAGTAATAATCTAGAGCCACCTAAAGGGAGTACCTCTAAGCCCAAAATTGATATTCCTATTTCTTGCAATAAAACTAGATATAACATTGTTGAGGATATGAAGAAGATAAAGGATAACATCACTTTTCATAAACTGACATAGATTACCAAATAAAGGGACCTCCTATTGGAATCATTGTCAAAGAAATCCAACAAACCACCTAGGACTGACACTGCTAATGTGATTATACATAAAGATAAGGCAAATTATCCACCTTTCCCACTCATAGTCAAGATGTTTGGTAAGAATTTACATAATTTATTATTATATTATGGAGAATCTATCAATATCATGCTAGCATGCATTTGCAAATAACTTATCTTGACCCCTATTAAGTCTGATAGAATTATAACTTAGTTAAACAGATCTAGAGTCAAGGTAATTTGGGAACTTTTAAATGTTCATATGTAATTAGATTTTTAGCTTAGATTCCACTATTTATTGATAGTCAAGTTTCTATTATTCTTGATGTTTATGGGATCTTGTTAAGGAATGGACTAAGGCTTTAAATGGCTACATGTCCACAAATTGCTTACATTTATGGCTGCCTTGGAAGGGATTTCTAAATAAAATTAGGGTTGAGAGAGAGCCAAGGATGAAACACATGATCATTGAGTACAAATCCATCAACAAAAGTGTTAACATTATTGACTTAGACTTATGGGTTTTTACCCTAGAAGCTAGAAAGGTATGTGATCCCAAGAGTGTTCATATTGTTCCTAGGTTATGGAAGCTACATTTTGATGGTGCTAAGTGTAAGGGTAGATCTAGGGTACATGTTGTCCTCACTGGCCCTGTGAATAAGAAATATCATGCATCTAATAGGATCCAATTCCCTTGTCCTAATAATTTTTTTGAATATGAGGCCCTTATCATAGGTTTGTAATTTTCTATAAAAAATAAAGTCAAAAAACTACTAGTCTATGGTGACTCTGAACTAGCAGTCAATCAAGTGAAAAGAAAATATCAATGAAAACTCTCATACCTTAAGAGGTATAAGTTCAAGTTCTAGGATCTAATTGAATCTTTTGATTCTTTTAGAATTATCTCCATTCCAACAGAAGAAAACCAAGATATTGATGAGTTGGAATCTATTGTAGCCAACCTCATGCCCAACCAAGACTCACCTAACCTCAACATTGAGATAATACCTTGTCCTTTGGTCCTTAACAATGTGAGCCATTTATAAGTCTTTAGTGATGATCAACAAATATTACATTTAATAAATAATATTAGAGCATTTGAGGTTTAGATTATTGATGATATTGATGAAAATGTCTTTAAAAAGGACATGTTTTAGGATAAATTCATTTAGTCGAATGGAAATAAGATCAATAAGGGGTTGGTTGCTTTAGAGAGGTTATTTGACCAAGACAAATTATACTAGGTTTCTAAGATTTCCAAAGTAAGTGGGAAGGACTTCAATGTAATATATCTTAGCCCTAAAGATCAACCCTAGCAACTTAATGTGGGAAAATCCTACACCAATATCAAGAAAATGAAGGCCAAAGAGATGTTAACCAAGTATAAGGATGTTATAGGTCTACCTTATGATCACTTAAAGATCATTGATCTAGGGGTCATCACCCATACTATACCTCTTAAATAAATTTGTAAGCCCTTCAGATAGAAACAAAGACTTGTGAACCCTATCCTAGAAACAATGATATTTAAAGAGGTCAAGAGATTACTTGATGCTATAATTATGTTTCCCATTAGGAATTCTACCTAGGTGGCTAATTTGGCACCGATTAGGAAGAAGAATGGTGATATTAGTCTATGAATTAACTTTATAAATTTAAATAAAGCATATGAAAAGGATAACTATCCTCTTACTTCTCTTGACCAAGTGATTCAAGTTATTTTATGATCAGCTATGATGTATTTTCATGATGAATTTTTAGGTTACAACCAGGTGCTGGTTGATAGGGAAGACAAGATGAAAATAACCTTCACATCCAAGTGGTGAACCTTCACCTATTAGAGAATGCCCTTTGGGTTAATAAATGTAGGAGATACTTTTTAAAGGGCCATGGACCATGCCTTCCAAGGTATGATACGTAAGTGCATCATTATATATATGGATGATCTAAAAAAAAATTAAAATAGGGAAGATCACTTTATGCATTTACAATAAGTCTTTGAGAGATGTAAAAGGTATGGGATCTCCTTAAACCCCAAGAAAACTATCTTTAGTGTTACTGAAGCCAAATTATTGGGTCATGTCATAGCTAAAGATGGGATCTCTATAGATCCTAAGAGAGAAGAGGGTATTTTATAATAGAACCTCCAAATATTAGAAAAGAGATAGAGTCATTCTTTGATAAGATAAATTTTTTAATAAAGTTCATTTACGACTTTGCATAGATTGTCAAGCCATTAAATGACATGTTGAAGAAGGATGTCAAGGTCAAAGGAATGAGGAATCTAGGAAGGCATTCAATGATATCAAGGAAGCCATTATATAATCTCTAGTCCTAACTTTTCAAAGGACTTTTATCTCTATTCTTTTTCATTTTACCATACTATAGCTATAGTTTTAACTCAACAAATTGATGGATGTGATAACCCAATAAATTTTATGAGTATGAACCTCAAAAATGTTGAATTTAACTACTCATTAACTGATAAACAAGCATATGCATTAGTTAAGGTAGTAACTAAATTTAAGAATTACATCCTTAGGAATAAGGTGCATGTTATTATATCTAATCCAACCTTGAAGATTATGTTGAGCCAAAATGAGCTTGGAGAACATAAAGGTAAATGGATGACAATTTTTAAGGAATATGACAAAAAAATGAAAACAAAAAAATTGGTAAGGTGCCAAGGTTTGATGCAAATGATTACTAATACTAGCTATATGTTTGGTATTATGAAAGTGGATCAATAGAACTTTCAAGCTAGTGAGTGGTATAATTATATCATTCATTTACTAATCAATGGTACCTATCTTGTAGGATTGACAAGGGAGGAAAAGAGATTTATAAGGCTCAAAGTAGCTCATTATTTGATCAAATATGGGGTCTTACATAGAAATAAATTTCAATGGGTCTATCTAAGGTGTGTCTCAAAAGAGGAAGCTGCCCAAATCATGAGCACCTTTCATGAGAAGATTGGCAATGGACACCCATCTAGGAAGACTATAGCCCATAAGATCCTCAAACCTGGCTACTATTATCCAACTATTTTTATGTATGCCCATAAGAACGTAATGGAATGTAACTCTTACCAAATCTTTAAAAGCAATAAGCCTAAGGTAGTAATGCCTTTATAACTAGTTATGGTTGATAAACCCTTTGAACAATGGGAGTTAGACTTTTTGGGGGTTATTAAATACAATTCATCTGAAGGTCACAAATTTATCCTAACTACCACTAATTATTGCATAAGGTAGGATGAAGTTGTAGCCACCAAAAAATTTAGAACATATGAAGTGATCACTTTCTTGGAGGAGAAAATTTTTACTAGATTTTGATCTCTTGTCTCTCTAGTGTGTGAAAATGGCTCTGCATTTATATACATAGAGATAAATAAATGGGCATATGATAATAACATCTATTTTAGGTTTTAATATAATCATTACCCCAAAATAAATGGAGTCTCTTACTCTACTAATAATAACTAGATGAAAGCAATCAAAAGGTTTGTTATAGACAAGCCTAGGACTTGACACAAGTTGCTCAAATATGCCTTATGGATGGATAGGACCAAGATCAAGCAAGCCTTAAAAATATCACCATTCTATTGGTGTATGTCCAAGATCCAATATTTCTTATCACTCTCAAGTTCCCCACTTGTAAATTCATTCAATTATATATGGAGTAAATCTAAGATCTTGTAGAGTCAAGATTGATAGGCATCATTAAGATGGAACATGCAAGGGAAAAATCCTTTGTTGATTTTAGCAAGCATCCGACCATAGTGAAAAGGTGGTTTGATAAAATTTCAAATATCAAAGTGTTTATACAAGGAGATCTAGTTCTCCTTTTGGACAAAGCATCTGAGCCTAAGGGAAAGCATAGTAAATTCACACATTTGTAGATTGGCCTATATCAGATTGAAAAGACATTAAGAAACAACAACTTCAAGGTCAAGAATCTATAAGGAGAAGAGTTCACATTGCACACCAATGGGTAGTACCTCAAGCATTACTTCTCTACTACTCCTCTAGAGGTCTTTAAGGAGTAAACTATAAGATAGTTATATTTAGTGTATGTAGGCTAGCTAGTTTATTGTAGTTCTTCCCTTCCTACCCCTTGTTTGTAAATAAGCATGTATATGTTTATTTGTTTTTATTTTATTTCTTGATTGGCTATTATGTGTTTTCTTGTTTCTTGCTTCCTTAATACCAATAATTCCTCTTGGAAAACCTTGAGATCAAAGTTTTAGTTTGCTTGGAAACCCAAAATCCAAGAAAGTGGGTATGAACCTAATATATGTGTTATCTATGGATCAAAAATGTGAGCCTAATTTTGTGATTTGAAGAAATTGGTAAAGACTGATGGATAATTTAACCATTTTGTGAGAAATTGAACATTATCTTGACCTAAATTTGGTTTAAAAAGATTTGCACTTGTAGGATGAAAGCTTAATCTATTGATACATAGTCATGCTTGCACTTAATAAACATCCTTACATGGGACAATCATTATAGCCATAGGTGATTTTATGAGGATCAAACACTTGACCAAATCCTTAAACTTGGATACCCTATTTCCCGACCTTGATGAAAGCATTCAAGATTTAAAATATAAAAAAAATAAGAATTCAGTGCAAAATCAAAATCTTTGTAAGCGTAGGTGATTCTATCAATCTCCATCAGGGCTATAGATGTCTGACTAGTAGTGGAACAAGGCCATGAGAGGATCCAAAGGCATTTTTACTAGGGATATGGATGTTTGGCTTATAGTAGAGTAATGACCAAGACTTACTTGAACTAGAAGTATGGTTCTTAAGAAATATCTAAGCATGATCTAAGTTAGTGTTAATGATTAAAGATATGAAACATTGAAGTTGTCCCCTAAATTCCATGGCAAATAATAAGTGGAATCAAAACATAGACATAACATGGCTATGTCTTAATGTTTAATGCTGATTATGTAAGTATAAGGTTTGTTTCAACCATAAACTAATTTAGATAATGATATGGATCAAATGGAGTGGATGAATTAGTTTTTTTTATCTAAACAAAAGTCTCTAAGTTTTAACATATTACTATGTTTCCCCTAAAAGTCATCATTTGTTGAGGTTAACATACCCCCATTTTTTGAAAACTGGGACCCTTAAGATATTTTGAATCTTAGCCCTAAAATCATGGCCTATTTTGAACATTAGTAGAATTTTAAGATCATCCACTTTTGATAAGACTAGCTTATCAAGTTATGTTTTTCTAAGCTTGCCTAACATTGCTATGTATTGGTCTTCATTTCTTTAAGTTACAAGTTTCATGGAGACCTTGCTATTAGACTCATGTTCTAAAATTCTTGCATAAGTCTTTGGTTTAAGTTTGAATTTGAATTTAGTAGGAGCAAATTGGTAGAAATACTTTAAAACATGTTTTGGACTTAAGCCATATTTTTATGTTAAGTCTTGGTCATATTTTTTAGCACAACCAAACCTTAGCTTAAAAATATATGCCTTGGTTCTTCTTTATTTTTTCCCCTTATGTTTCCTATATCTCTAATGTATCTCAATATTATTATTTCAAGGTTATCTTTATATTCTAATGTGGTCCAATTTTATGATAAGGGTTCCTTTTATTTTCTAGAATGGTTCCCTTTATTATTTCCTACTCATCCTAAAAATTTGATGTTAAGGCCCCATTTGTATTTATTAATATGAATGAAACCTTTGTATAAGTGCCTTAGCCTATGTTCTATTTCATCCTGGGACTAACTTAAATACCTTGTATCTTTTAGGATCCAATTATTCATGCTTTCTTGTGGCCTTTCCATCAAAAAACACAAATGAATCTAAACAAAACTAAAAACTTAGTCCTTTGGACCAATCATGTTAAAGCACTCGAATCATGATCAATGGTTCTCAATTCATCATAGCCAAAAGATCAAAAATTTAAAATCCTAATATATCTATGGAGTCACCATGTGACACTCTTACATTTAAAGATTAAAAGCAAAGGGCCTTACATGTCAGAAGGGACCAATCAAAAGCAAGCTCTTGTATCACGATCAAATGGCTCTCACTTCATCATGAATTTTTAATTAGAAAAAGTGAATTGAATCTAAGAACCCAAGAGGCCCTGTAGAGGTGCCAAATGGCACTCTCACATTGAAACACAAGAATTTTATAAGCTTAAATTTGATGTTCTCATGACCATCATTTTATTCTCATAAGGACTACTTGAAATCTACATGACCATAAAATTTAAGACCATCAAAACTAAGAACTTAAAAATCTTAAATTAGACATTTGCAAAACTATCATTTGACATCCATGGGGATGTATTTGACATCTGTGAGACCATTAAATTTAAGCTAATTAATTATTTTTCTTAGTCCTAGGATGGAGTCTAAAATTTTGTTAAAAAGCCTATAAATTGCCTTTCAAAATTATAAAAGTCCTTTGAGGATGTTAAAATTCTTGAAATATTTAAATTACAAATGTTTAAATAGTCTCATATTCTAAATATATGAAAAAATTAAGTTACTCTAAGTCTATATCTTAAGGTCCTCATTGTATTTGTTTGAATAATGTGAACCTTAGGCTAGAGACTTATACTAAATATTATTTTAAAAAGAATCTTTGTGACATGAATCTTAGCCTAAATGCTTATAACTTAAGGTTTTAATGTGTCTTTTGATATAATAAAACCCTATGACAAACTTTGGCACTTGATCATTATATCACTTAGACCCCCTTTTTAGGCATATTCTAAGAACTTAACATAAGTATGTTTACTCAAAGTATGTGTTGTATTTATTAAACACACCATAAGGTTTGGTTTAAAATATTTATCCATTAGCCACTTTGTATAAATCATGAAAAAACATAGGCATAGACACTTTAGCCTAAATTTTGTTTCATGTTTAATACACACAAAATAAACATTAGACAAAGATACTTAAACCTAAGTCCCTACCTTAATAATTTATTGATTAAATGTCATGCATATTTTTAGATCGTAAAACTCATGGTTTATAATAGAAGGATGATCTAATGGTGTGAAGGCACTGATTACTTTTCAACAAACCTCTTAGAGCTCATAGGTTTGACAAGTGGTAGATGTGCATTCAAAGTATGACTGACAAAGGCACTAGAGCTCAAAAGGCTCATGGAGGTGCTAAGTGGAAAAAACACATGATAAAATATCCAAAAAGGACCAATGATAAGTAAAGGCCCAAATCAAAATTGATGGCCCATGCTAATCTATGATATTGATCTAATGACAAGAAATAAAAAGGGCATTCTTAAATGCCAATGGATAGTACTTCAAAGGCATTTATGAGAATTTCCATAAAAGGTTCTAGACTAATTCCACATAAGTGACACATAAGCAAAAAATGACAAAATAAGAGATATTTTGTGCCTAAGAGTGCAAATATATAAAGGCAAAGGCTCAAATCAAATCTGAAGCATGTATCAGCCAAAATCTAAATAAACTACCATAATTAAAGATTTGAAGCCCTAAACTTGCATAAAAGACCCTAAGTAAACTCAATTTGACTACAGTGAATTGAGAAAAAGTTTAATTATGTTTTGAGCACCAAAGAGGTAAGCAGATACCATTTTTAATCTAGTTGTGAACAATTTTCAAGTGTAAAAGACATGGTAGCTCAGAGGCAATAATTGAGAGATGAGATGAAGTTGTACTTATCTATAGACAATGAAGGAAGGGTTTTCAAAGATATATAACTAGACACTTCAACCTTAAATAATGGAAATAAGAATTGGTCTGAGCTCTTTTGGACCATTGAGGATATGCTAGCCATTATCAAAGAATAAACAAAAATCCACATATATAGGAAGTACTATGACCTGGTTGCAATTCAAATGGCTAACCTCCATCATGTTAATACAAAACCAAAGGTACTCCATTGCATTGAAATCCTTTCTCCAATTTTTTAACTATAGAATTGATAATTATTAGATTATCTATGAGAGAAGCACTGAGAGAGTAACTTACATTTCCCCATTGGCCTTTAAGAGTTATTATAAACTACCAAATCCCCATGTGGATTTTCGCACAATAAAGGAATAAACTAGTAAGAATGACCTAGATACCATCCTTCAGACATGGTTATTATAAGGGAACCATGTGTTCTAGGACATTGAGGGAAGGATCCCAACTGTCTAGTTTAGAGAAGGAATTAGGGTAATCATGACCCTATTAAATAAAATATCTAAAGCCATTGTAACTACATATATCAATAAGATATAGGTGTATTATGTTTAATTTATGGTGGAGAAAGATCTCATTCTTCCAATTAGGGATATTATTAGTGTCTACCTAGAAAAATAATTTACTTCCATAAAGAGGAAGATTATCAAATAGTTTTTCATGATGTCTTATTTGATAGATGCCCTGTTAGCTTTCACTAAGGCCCCCAACATTAAAAACTAATCTCCTAAGTTTAGAACCATAATTTCCCACCATTACTCAGAGTTACACATCTTCAAGTATAGAAACCACATGTGATTCATATATGATTGTGTGTATCCTCTTTAGTAGAAGCCATCATAGGATCTCTTATGCCTAGGGTGAGCCCTTTAATTAAGACATATGTGGAGCTTATGGGAGATATCTAGTTTAACCTAGATTTTACTGTAATAAAAATTTAGGGAATTCTAAACCAGCCCTATAGGTTTCCAATTTATGTTCTTTAAAAGTTGGTAGAATAGGAAATAAAATCCCAACTCTTTAATGGTGTTGATGGAGTCTACAAGGAGAAAAAGAAGGGCCTCTTCCACACCTTTCTATTGTTAATTATAATAATAGTTTCAAAGGATTGGAAGCATGTGGACACTATGGCCAAGCACAAAGATTATTTTGTGTATCAATTGGATGACCTTAGGCATTGGGATCCCAAAAATGTAATGGGCCCACATTTGAAGAACAAACAGCTACCCAAGCTAGTTCATGAGCATCAGCTAGGTCCTCATGATATCTTACACATCAAGGCCCATAATTTTGAATAAGTAATTGCTACATTTAATAAAACTAACCTCAATATTTTACATAGATTGACTAGTGATGACAAACCATCAAGGGGGATATGGAAAATGCATACCCTTCTATATCATTTTCTACCTAGACCTTCCAGGCCACCTTACAAACAATCCTAGATGGAAGTACCATATCCCCTAAAAAAATTATATGAGGAACTAGCAAGGGAAATTAGAGGAGAGATTTGGTTAGGGACCTTTATCTTTAACTCTCCTTAAAAGACTAGCTTCCCCTATTGAACACTTGGATAAGATTGCCATTGAGCCTGATGAAATAGTAGAAGATGCCCTAAAAGTCCTTGCTAAAGCATATGGTTCTAAGGAAGAAGAAGCACAATGTGAAGAATTTTAGGATTAAATAGAGGAAGCTAAGGGAGATAATGGGAAGGAAGTTACCCTAGATCTAGTCTCAATGGCATAGCCAAAGAAGAGGAAAACAAAACTGACAATTATCTTTGTTGGATAAAAAAGGCCAAAATTGACCCTTACTCATCCCATGAGTGAGATAAATTTTTCTAGTGATGAGTACCCCATTCATGGACCAATCATCCCTAATTGGTTTATCTATAGGAAGTTATATAAAATCCCTTTCTTGTCTCATTCATGGGCTCTAACCAGATCCACTAATGTTGATGTGCATGAAGAAATCAAGCCATGGATAAGGGCCTTAATTAAATAACAAGAAGAGAGAAGAATAGTAACTACTACAAGGCCAATTGATAAGAAGATGGATGCTCTATACCATCAAATAGCACAACGGTAGAGGTCCTAGAACCTCCAAAGTACACAAATTCATCTACTACAATATAGTTCAATCCAAAGACAACTAGATTAGAGAGAGTCACAACAAGAAAAGCCATGGTGGGGACTAAAGATTTCACTTTCCAAAAGGTTGAGACTTTTACAGGTCTAACTCTAATTGGGGGGAAACAACTAGGTGAACTACCCATCCATGAAGAGGATGTTGAGATCCTAGCTGAGGCTCATTTAGCTAAAGTCAGAGCTAGAGTAAGGGGGATGAAGTAGAGGATATCCAACCTTGAGAAGGAAAATGAAGACTTGAAGACACATGCCACCTTATCAGTGCTAGGAGCAATGATAAAGATACTTGAAGACTCCTTATTTGATATGTTTGAATCTTTAAAATCAATCAAAATGAGGTAGAGTGCATTGGAAACATAATGGCCAAAGGTTTAATAATACCACAACAAGCCTCAAGGGATCAAATAATAGGGATAAATAACATTAGAGATGAAAATTAAATCCTTGGATTCAAGTCAATTAGTTTTAAACATTTGAATTGCATTCTTGGGATTGTCATTGAGAAGGTCTAATGTTTGAGCACACGGTCATAAGACTTAGAGAGGCTTCTCAAAGATGATAAGGAGCTGGTAAAGAGAATTAAACAATTTTGTGGCACAATACTTAAAGACCCTAAAAATCTCATTGTCCGAGGCATCATCAAAGAGGATGAATTCAAGCATAGGGATACATTGGTAGTCCAAGAAATTATGAATAAAATCCAAAGACAATTAGGAATAGACAATAGTAGGATCCTTGATATGATCCTCAATACTAGATAAAGGGTAGCTAAATTAGAAGATTAAAAAGGCCATGTCTAGAAATGCAAGAGAACTAGAAGTTTTGGTTGATAATGAATAAGAGTGCCTTTTAAACCCACCAATGGATTTGGAGCTTGTTCAAGAACAACATCAAAAGGATATGGAGATTTTTCAAGGACAATAGGGGAGTTCTTCAGTAATGGACCCACCCATTAGTTAATATTCCTTTTTGTAAAACATTGTAATATTTGTAATAGGGAATATTATTTTATAAAGGCATATTCCAGTATATTAGCATATTCACCTCGAGGTCAGTCTAGTTTTGAAATGCAAATGTACTCAAGAAATTTATGAATAAGGATAACTATCCTTATTTTTTGTACATTTTATATCTTGTAACTAACCAATATACTATCTTGTTTTTCTATAAAAGGTATTATTACGATCTTATAAAGAGAGAATTTTGAGATAACTTGTATACTTTAAGAAATTAATACTATCAAGGAATTCTATAAAGATTTTCCAGATTTAATGTGTCAATTTTTAATATAGCTTTTCTCTTATTTTTTGATTCTAAGGCTTGAATTTGAATAATTTCTTTGAATTTTGAATTTGCATCTCTGATACAAGGTTGTTAATTTGTAATTATGCTATATTATTTGAAGTATTTTGGACTTACTTCATTTCATCTATTTTGGATTTAGATGTGCTAATGTTTTTTGACTTTGGGAACAAATCTTTAAAGTAAAGTCCATTTATAACTTGTATAATTTCATATCATCCTTAATAATTTCCCTGGTATATGGTGAGATCCGAGCTTATGCTATTTTGCATCATATGCTGGTTAAATGTGAGTTTAATTATAATTCAAACTTTTTCATGATATTTGAGTCATGGATCCACAATCACTTATTTGATTTCTACCTTACCCTTCTCATTTTATTCAGTTTTAACAAGATCACTATATCTTAGACTTCATTATAAATATCCACTTAGATTAATTTATAGTTTGAGTTCTGAATATAATTCACTAAGCATTGACATAGATACTTACCATTTGTAAATAATTGGACCATGATGGCTGCCAACCATTAGTTAATATAAATTTGTGGGGATATTTAAACATTGTTTTTCTACTATTTCACCATACGTAACATTAAGTTGCCACAACCTGCTATTCATTCTCTAAATTCCTAAAATTCTAAAATGAGAAGTGTTATTAAACACTAAGGACTTTTGTGGTACATATAGAGACATCAAAAGGTAGTATTACCTTCCTCACATTTATAATGTGTATTCTCATCTATGTTTTTATTAAATAGTGTGTTTTACACTATTGTTTTTATATTAAATTTGATATCATTTTGTCTACAAGTTGTATTGAGTTTCAATTATCTTCATTCTACTAATTAGGTAGGTTAGGTAAGTATTTATAACTTCATATTTACATTCCACATGCCATTACTTAAGACCACACCCTTATCAATTCATAATAAGGCATTTTACCAAAGAGGCAATATGTATGTACCTAAAAATTGTATGGTGTGATAATTTGAATATGATGTTTGGTGATGATGTAATGATCTCCTATGAATACTCAAAGAAAGGTTATTTATATCCACCTAGCCCTATTTATTTATTATTCCATTTTAGATTCCCTAATAACCTATTTTTACTAGGCCTCTAAAACCTATGACAACTTAGTTTTAAAAACCTCCTATACTTGCCATAATTGTCACACATAGTGATGTAACCACTTCTCCTATTTACATAACCACTACTTCTAGTTTAGAACCACCACAATAGTTTCATAAAAATCCATAGTTGTTTCTTCCTAATAGAGTGGTTTTTTTTAAAAAAAATAGTGATAATTTTGTTGCTTGATGTGGTAGTTATATTATGATAACTTGTGATCACATAACTACCCCTACAAAATGGGGTGGTTTTGTCTCCTTTAACCATCTTCCAAAACTAGATCCCTAGCTCAAGATTTCACCTGTTTTTGCATGTTATCTTCACATTTATTTATTTTATACCATGATTTAACTTGTAAGATGGAACAGAGCATTCCCTCTTCTAATTTCAATCATTTAGAATCTCTCTTAAGTTATAATTTCAGTTAAACTTAGTTAAAATTCATCATGTAACCTCCATTGATCTTCTACAAACAATTTAATTTTAGTTTGATTTTGGATTCAAAAATTTTAATTAAGGACTTTAAATTTTGAATATTTCTCACAATAATATACCACTACCATTATTTTAAATCTCTATCTCTATAATTTTTGTGATTGACTACACCATTGTAAGCAAAGAAGTGTCATTAATTTTGAAACCCAATATTTACAAACAATTCACTCAACTAACCACATCAAGTACTCTTTATTTGGTATTGTTTCTATATTATTCTTAACCCTCTTTTGATATACATTTATTCATATTCCTTATTATAAATTTCCTATAATATTTTCCTAGATAAAGGAGGTAACATATTGAGGACAATAACAACACATACCACATACTTTTAGTTGTTCTCTTCCTTGATTAGGTTGGAGGTTCTTTGATTTTAGTCTATGTTGATTAATTATATTAGATTAGTTAAATTATTTCTATAATATATTAGAATTATATTCTATAAAAACCAAATTTTAAAGGAATAAAATCATTTCCTTTCCCACTCTTTACAATTAAAAAAGTAGCTAATCTCTGTATTTTATTGCATTCATTATATTCATTCATATTATATAAATATTTAATTTAAACATAAGTTAATATCAAAGTATAACACACATACTTTCATCCATTAAAAAAACCAAATTTGTTTAATTTTAAAATCAATTCTTTTTATTAACACACACACACATGGAAACTATAAAACCCTAGATTACCTTAGGTAGACAAAAGGTCTTGTTTCAATTCTAATTTATCTTGTTTGGAAAAAATAATAACACTATTTTTATCCCATAATAGTGGAAAATTATAATTTAGATAATCATTTTATTTAAAACAAAACATTGTTCAAAACTAGTATGCATCCAATATAAGAATATTAGAAGTTTATCTTAGCTTACATATGAGTAAAATAAGTGTTAGGATCTTATGCTTTTTTTTTTCAGAATACAAATAATTTTATTGGATCATTTTCATGTTGGCATAATATTTAGTTTGCATATATGTACATTCATTGTTTATTCATAAAACCACAAATAAAAAAAGAGGGAATAACTAGTTAGATAAGTCTTTTCCCTCATGTTAAATCACCTAGTCCCAAAATTAATATAGTTTGGTATCAACACTACTATAAGTAGAGATGTTTTTCATGATACAACCATCACACACCTCATTGTTGACATTATTAGAGCCTTAGAGGAATAAGAAATTTTTTTTCGATCCACCAAAAATTATCCTCCCATAAAATAGAGGTCACAACTATAACATGATTCAATTAGAAATCATCACCTTCACCCGCTTTTCTTCTCCTTGGGTCTAGTTTCATCATATATCATTCAAGTTTATAGATGACATTGACTGGGTGTAGTCAACCTAATAGATTTGATCTCATTATGCAAGTCATTTATCCTAACCATCCTCATTTCACTAGTTTTAGTATTGATTAAGAACTTCAAATCCTTGTAATCTCAAACACCAAAGGTCCTTAAATCTCTATTGATGCATAACTTGAGGCTATCAATGAACAAAAAGATTCTATAGAGGTTTCTTGGTTCCATCATCAGAACCCCTTTCTACCCCCATTAAAAATCATATTAAACATAACAACCATCATAACCTATATTAATATACATAACCCATCAATTATGTTGGATACCTCAACCTAACCTCAAGGAGTCAATTGCATAGTTTAACATGCGATATTGACATGTACATAGAAACATTGAATGAAAAATAAAGAATAAAAAGGTTTATCTCAAGATCAATACCATACTTAAGAGATAATATATATGGTAATATTTTTAACACATTTATGGAAACCCTAAAGATGGTACCAATAATAAAAACCCAATCATGGATAAGATAAATAGATTATTCACTAAAAGATAGTATGGAAATACAACAACATTAAATTAAAAAAATATAGTTAAAAAAAGCAATCCATATGAAAGGTGATGAATTTAAGTCACTATAAGTAATAAGTAACCCTCCATTCCATAGGATATGGTGCATATTTTTTTATATATAAGGATAATTTTTGAATATCATCCTCACATAAGGAAATGGATAAATGTGAAGAAAATGTTAGATCATCAAAAAAATTGCTTGGTATGTCACCAACAATCTAATAATTTATATATGGAGATAGAATATACTTTGGAATATTCTGTATGTATGATAAAAATCCAAAAAACATATTTCCTTTGATGGAATTAGTG
Source organism: Torreya grandis (assembly GCA_037957365.1). Taxonomy (NCBI): domain Eukaryota; kingdom Viridiplantae; phylum Streptophyta; class Pinopsida; order Cupressales; family Taxaceae; genus Torreya; species Torreya grandis. Next base: position 107,177 of record JARHVA010009675.1, read on the forward strand.
CCATAGTCAAATCAATTGATGTATTATACAACTTTTGGTTCATTTAATCACTAAAACATACCTATCTGGGCTACAATGTGATGGAAGACATAAGCAAAATGAATAAAAGATGAGTTTCATTATTTAAAAAAATGACACCACTACTAAAAATAATTGTAAACCAACACATAATTCACCATGAAACATAGTAACACAACTCTCTCCCCTCCCCCCCCCCACAAAAATAAAATAAAAAATGTTATACTTCACACCAAAAACACACACAAAACTACTATTACAATAACCAAGGCAAATATAGAGGAGGAAGACATGATAGTAACAAAGGATAATATTACAGTGGAAGAGGAATATAAAATAAGGAAATAAGAGACAATTAAGTGTATAATCAAGGGTACAACAAGGAGAGACATCACACTACCTACTATAAATTTAGGAAAATCAACACATCACAAAGAATTGTATGGAGAAACCATATGTAGAATATGGAGTCTACCATGAAAAAATGACCCATGACTCAATTTCATTCCATAAATCAACATAATTTTATAAAAATAAAGGTATAAAATACAAGATTTGGTAGGGTCTCCACCAAAAAAAGTAGATAATAATTTGAAGAAGGTACCAAAGTTCTAAGAGTTAAAAGGAAGATGCATATAAGTAAGACATGTAGAAGAGGATGTTAAAGTGAAAGAGGAAGAGAGTGTTCTAATAAAAGCGCATACATTTTATAAAAATTAAGGAAATATAGATTAGTAGTGAATAAGCATAGGGAAAATACTAAAAATAAGCAATTTGGAATTATCAGTGAAGACCCAAAACGATGGATTTTGATAACCACTCAAATTGGCCCCAAGATTGGGAAAGGAAAAGAAAAGTTATTAATTTAGAGGAATTAAAAGTGAAGGAGATTATCCAAACACATAGTAGCATGAGAGGATAATATAAAAAATTAGGAATGTTATCCAATAAAAATAGGATAAAGATGATATTAATATGGCTTACATTAACTATGTGGAAATCGGGAAGCTAAAATAGATGTTAAAACTAGGCAATAACCAAGGATTATTGGAAAAATCGATGTGGTTTTGTAATTATTGGAACAAATAAGAGGGAATATAAGGTAAGAATGATATAAAAAATAAATATAATCCAAAAATAATGTACTATGAACCAACAAGAATTGGAAAAATATTTTAATCCTCTTAAACATGAAAATCAATGGCTAGGAATTAAAAAGGCCCTTACTAAACTTATGAGAGGACACACACATCCTTAAATGTATTACATTAGAACCATTGGGAAAAACATTGTTGCATATGAAAATATATGATATTTACATGGATTATGGGACACCAAGATCACATATATGAACTCTTTAAAAAGTACAAATGAGCTTTAAGGGCATAAAGTAGAAGGTTTATTTTAAAGTCATTGATATGTATGACACAGGATGCCCCAAACTATTAAATTAATAATGGTTTTCTGATTTTAATTTAACATTAGGATCTAAGGAGTAAGAGATCACATTTTAAGTAAATTTACTAGTTTTAAATCTCCCATTATAAATTATAATGACGATCACATGGTCACAATAGTTATGGCTAGATGAAAGGGAGAGTTATTTTGAGAAACTATCCAAAGTTGACATAATAATAAATATAATAAACCTTGATGAATATTATGATCAAAATGACATAAGATAAGTATCACTAGAAAGTAAAGAGGTATAAATATCCTCCAAATAAAACATTAATCCTAATTATACGAAGCAAAACATGAGGGTGGGAAAAGTTTTCATATGAATAAATTATGACCCAATAAACAAGTATTTGTTATATAAATAAATATGATACCACATGTACAGAAAGTGAATTACATTGAGATATGGGATTCACACCTTAAACTACCAAATTTTATTAGAATAGGAGAGGAATAATAATATATAGATTGAATGACAATGGTATTTAGTTTATAAAATATAATAATGAAGGCTATAGATGATACACTAATTATCATTGCTATAAGGTGGTGGAATACTCAAAAAACCACAATATATAACTTAAATTAATTTAGTTTTTTTCCAAAAATAATGTTCATTAAGGAAGAAGGATAATTTTAATAAAGACCAAAATATATAGGCAGACACCCCAAGATGCATATTTTAAATTTAAAAAAAAAATAGACCAAAAAGGTGAAACTAACAAAAGTATATAGGAAAAATTATTTTATTGGACCCTTGAAACATATCCAAGGACATAGTATATGCACCAATCAATGTAGAGATGGATTTAAAATCAGGGTGAACTCAAAACTGATTTTTTTGAACATTTAATTTCTAGGACCTTGATACAAGAATATGTCAAGCTCTATAAAGTGTTAAAAGATTCCTATTTATGCTAAATAATACCACAAAACATCAATTCAGTAGAATAGTGATATAAAATAAAATAATGGGGCATAAAGATGATTGGGAGGTAACTGGGAACATTACCAAAAAAGTACAAAAAGGGATGAAATACTAAACAAATAAAGTTTAAGATAAAATTTACTATAATAAATTAACAAAATAAGAACCAAATGAAAAATAAGACAAACTAGAGAACATCAAATTAGAAATTAAAGAGGGACACAAAATTCACCAAAATTGTAAAATATAGAATGCAATATTTTTATAAACCCCTATAAATTAGAGAAAAAACTATGATGAAAATAAGGAATTCTAAAAATAAAAAATATAGGATATTAATTGACTAAGGAAGTAGTGAAGATGATTTAGTTATTAAGAGAATAAAAATATTTATTTTCATTAAATTTTACAAAACTAATAGGAATTAAGGAAGAAGTGGAAACAAAGTAAATACATGTCAAAGAAGACATAAAATCATTAAGAGACCTTACCAACTCAACTCAATTGTAATAAATAAACTTAAGATTGAATTAGACAAAATATTGGCTAGATGTATCATCACACCAATAAAAGATTAAAAAAATTGGATAAGTACATTCATAACTCAACATAAGAAAACTTGTGAGAATTGGATTTGCATTGAGTATAAATAATTGAATAAGGAATGTTTGGTTGATCCAGTCCCCACATGATTCACTAAATAAATTATAGAGAGTGTGGTGGGAAGAGTGGTATACTCATTTACAAATGAATTCTTTAGCTATCACCATGTAAAGATAGCATTAGACTAAAAACCATGTTTGTGAAAAAATGTGGGTTGTTTATGTGTATAATAATTATGTTTATATTAAATAATTCACCAATGGTATTTAGTCACATCATGGTAAATGCATTTAGGAATAAATATAAAATTTTAAATGTATATTTATATGATTAGACAATATATGGGTTATTAAAGGTTTATGTCCAAGCAATAAGGCTAATCTTCCAATGGTTTATATAATATAACATCTCATTGAATTTAAATTAATGTGTCTTCATAATTAATTTCAAATCACTATTAGAAAGCACTATTTTTAGGGAGGGATTCATGGTAGATCCATTGAAAAATGTAATAATCCTAAATCTTCCATCCCCTAAATAAAAAAAGAGGCAAAGAAAACATTTTGATACATGGGTTATCACCATAGGTTCATTCAAAACTATGTGTCAATTAGCACCCCAATAGAATAATTATTGAAAAAAAAAAACCAAGAAATCAAATGGACACCACAGTGTTAGGAAGTGTTTGATAAATTAAAAAACAACATAGTTGTTACACTAATATTAGTTTTTATATACTTATATGGTACCATTCTATGTATATGTTGATTCATTAGGAATAACCAAAGGGATAATTTTAACATTACCACATGGTAATATTGGTCACTCTATTTCATTTGCATTAAAAAAATTAGTGAAGGCAAAAAAAAATATTTAACAATAAAAAGGGAGCCATTAGCAATGGTGTACATCTTATATTTGTTTTGACATATTCTACTTGGTAAACCATTCACATTATTCACCGACTATGAGACATTTAAATATTTAATAAATAGACCTATATTATAAGTGAGGATAAGTTATTGGATAATGCTCCTCCAAGAATTTGATCCTAAAATTATAGTCAATCTCAGTTAAATAAATAATGGACTTGACTATTTGTTAAGAATTATTACTAGAGAAAATATTGGGGTAATTAACAATAGATTCCCTATAGCTCATCTATTTTATATTGAGGCAGTTCCAAAGGACATGAATAGGGGAATTTATAAGGTTATGGAAAAATTAAATGCAAAATATTATTAATAGAAGATTTTACATTTATACTTATAGAGGGATACCTATATAATAAGGTAATATATGAGGATTTATAGATATATAATTACCATATGAGATCAAAATCATCATTAGTGAGGTGCATGATGGAATAGAAGGTAAAACTAATAAAATATTATTAGTTGGCCTATGGTGCTTAACTATATTTAGAGATGCACACATAAATTCACAAAATTATAGTATATTCCAAAGGGTAGGGAACCTAATGCACATGATGAAATACCAATTCAAATAGTATTAGCACTAGCCCTATTAAAGAAATGGGTCATTGAATTTATTGGAATGATCAAACCAATACCATAGAGAAGTAATACACAACTCATAATAACATGCATATATTACCTAAAAATTTGGGTAGAATAAATGCCTAATTATTATTATACAAAAAAACTTGGGATTAACTTAGAATTCAGCACAACATTTTGTTTTGAATAATAACAAAAATCAACCATCTACCATTTAACTATTGAAGGTATTTAACAAAGTATTTATTTATTTTTAGAACCATTTTCATAAATAATTATTATAATTATATAATGAAATCATTTAACAAAAAAATATGATTAATACATGGTAAATACCTAATCTATGAATAATGTCAGTTAATATATCATACCTCATAAGTCTCAATGGTATAAAATCTATAAGAATACAAAATAGTACATATAATATAATATAAAAATATATTATGACCAATAATCAATACATAAATAAGCCAATAAATCTATAAGCATCATATACAACAAGAGTTGAAAGGTACCAAATTTTAAATAACAAGCATACAAGTATTCCAACAACCTCTATTGCAATGATCTGTTTAATACAAGAATAAAAAAATGTACAATAATAAATTAGAACATCAAATGAATATATGCTAAAAATAATGTAGTAGCCATGAGTATGTATCATAATTAGTACATATTCAACTATGGAGAGGGAGAACATCATTTGGGAGTTTTATCTCCAACCACATACCAATGATCTCGTTCTCACCTTCCCATTGGGAGTGGTCACTCCCTTCACGAATGGGAAGATGATTATTATGTGAGCATATAAACCCATCTAAGAACATATGTGAAATTAAAATAATTATTACATACAACCATTCATACAAACACTAGGTATAAATCTATATATTGTAACCTCAAGAAACCACATGAACTATAAAGCATGGTAGATAGAGATTGTAAATAATTATAACATTACTTTGGCCAAAGCAATGTATAGTATTTTCATATTTTAAGATTATAGAAAATATTCCACATAAAAATTACTCTCTACTATAAAATCAACATAACATTTATTGTTAATCATCAATGAGTGACTTGTAAATAGGATCCCTACCTAACACTCATCATCCCTAAATGAGGACATATATTTTAGTACTAATCATACTCAAAATTATTCATAATGAAATCACACAAAATAATCCACACAAAGGGAGTACTAATATGATTGTATATTGGAGTCTTTGACATAAATATACAAGAATAACAAGTTTGTTTTAAGTTATTCAACCACTCCATGTATCTCATCTATAATTCCATCATACATCACCATACAACTTAAAGTGTAACTCCAATCATCCAAAAATAGAATACTTATTTAATATATTTAATGTATACATACTTATTTTTATATTAAAATATATATCTATCCATTTTCAATAAAATTAAATGTTCATACATCTCTAGGGTCAATTAGTGAATCTAATCTAAAATAGACACATATTTATAATTAAAATGCCACTATTTGGTTGAATTTGGATCCATGCTATAGTCATTTGAAAGTGTGTTTATTCATAGCCTATATACATGTGTATCATATTTACCAACATACATTTCAATCCATCTCATAATGAAATAAAAATATCATATTAATAATAATTAAACAAAGTCTATAATTCAACTAAAGGCTATATTTCAATAAGAATATATGGATTCGACACTAAATTTAGGGAATGAATAGAAAGTCTCAATATTAAATATATTTTTATCCTTATAAGCCTATGGGTGAGAGTGAACTCACACCCACAGGTTTATAAAGATACAATGATATCCCAAAATGATTCAAAATTTAGGAAAGCTTCAAATATAATTCAAGCTAAATTAAATAATCCATAGAGATAAATAATGCTACAACCATAGAGATATTCTAATAGCTATTTACTTAAGTATAATAAACTACAATTATATTGGCTTAGTTATTTAAGTAAAAATGAGTTAAAACCATATAGGTTCATAAGCATATAATTAAGTTACATAAACAAATTATAAACCATCATTCAAATAGACAATAACCAACTTAGGTTCACACAATGTCAAAATATAGTACAACCTCCTAGTGGCAAGCCACCATAATAACTAGAATCATTTCCGAGTGTAAAAAAATAATACACTACCAATATTTTGTAAAATCCATAATAATGTGTTATATCCAGCCAAGACTAATGAATACAACATAATATTTTCATATCATAATAAGGCAATATCATTATAACATGGACTTTTATGACAATACTATTTTATAACATTTTTTTGTCTCATCAACACACACATATACATGTGTGTGTGTGTGTTCGTGTGTGTGTGTGTGTGTGTGTGTGTGTGTGTGTGTGTGTGTGTGTGTGTGTGTGTGTGTGTGCGCATGTGCGTGTGCGTGTGCGTGTGCGTGTGCGTGCGCGTGCGCGTGCGCGTGCGCGTGCGTGTGCGCGTGCGTGTGCGTGTGCGTGTGCGTGTGCGTGTGCGTGTGCGTGTGCGTGTGCGTGTGCGTGTGCGTGTGCGTGTGCGTGTGCGTGTGCGTGTGCGTGTGCGTGTGCGTGTGCGTGTGCGTGTGTGTGTGTGTGTGTGTGTGTGTGTGTGTGTGTGTGTGTGTGTGTGTGTGTGTGTGTGTGTGTGTGTGTGTGTGTTGATGAGACAAAAAAATGTTACAAAATAGTATTGTCATAAAAATCCATGTTATAATGATATTGCCTTATTATGATACGACAATATTATGTTGTATTCATTAGTCTTGGCTGGATATAACACATTATTATGGATTTTACCAAAATATTGGTAGTGTATTATTTTTTTACACTCAGAAATGATTCTAGTTATTATGGTGGCTTGCCACTAAGAGGTTTTAGTATATTTTGACATTGTGTGAACCTAAGCTGGTTATTGTTTATTTGATTGATGGTTTATAATTAGTTTATGTAACTTAATTATATGCATATGAACCTATATGGTTTTAACTCACTTTTATTTAAATAACTAAGCCAATATAATTGTAGTTTATATATATATATATATATATATATATATATATATATATATATATATATATATATATATATATATATGTATGTATATATATATAATTATAATATATGGAAATTTTTGAAATAAACCAATACAACTCATGATACAACCAAATTGACAACAACATAGTTTCACATTATTTGTATTAAACAAACATAATGTATATAATAATTATTTTTTGCAAAGATAGCTTTAATATTCTATAGATATTCAATAGAAAGCAATACCCATCATTATACAACCTCTTAGGGATTGAAACAAACATGATAAATTCATTCCTCAACAATATGCTATAGTCATGATGATTATCCATGAAATAAATACTCAATAAATGTGATTTATGAGTCATCATACTATGGACTACTATTGTAGCCATTAGGGCTTATAAAAAACCCATTTTTTGCAAAAGATATAACTAAGTTATAAAATAACCATTAAGTTGTAAGGAAATACATCCTAAAATGAAAAAAATAACTAAATGATGAACACATCAAACAAATAATACAACTTGTGACATATTATTAAACACTTAATAAATTAGACTATGAACATAATAGGTTTCATGTAGTATTTGGGGTTTATAAATTAGTTACAAACCTGATATTTCTTGATTTACTAAGAAAAAAAGTAACCATTTTTGAGACAAAAAATATTCATAATTATTTTAAGTTTCTAATTAATTTATATTTAATCATCAAATATTTCCTTTAGAATTGTCATGTCCCCAAATACTTTCATTTAAAACATTTTCCTCTTTCATTGTGTCTTTCTTCCTTCTTTCACCTTCCTTTTTATTATTTAAAAATCCTAGTTTTCTTAAGTAATAGACTCATTTTTTTCCACCTTATAACACCATATTCACCTTCATTAGTCTTTATTATTCCCCTAGAAGTGGGTCTAATAATTTTAACTCTAATACTATTGTCTAGGTTTCTAATCTAAGTCACATTATCCAAATTTCAGCTTCCAACTAGAGTGTTCATCATTGATTTGTATAAAAACCAAAAATCTAATAATTACATCATTTAAAAAAAATTGTTACATATCATAAAGTAATTTTTGACCTAATTGAGGCTTTGAAACATTAATATGACAATACATAATTTACCACATAAAGTGGTTGGAATATTTACATTAAAATCCTAGTGTCCCACTAGCAAGATTGGGTATTAGGTTACTCACATTAGGGACCTAATAAAGTCATAAGATTACAAAATATAATTATAGATTAATAATTATGATACAATGCGAGAAATAAAACATCATGTAAATATTCAAGTAGGACCTTAAGGATACAAATAATGCGTGCAGTTAGAGACATAATTTTTAAAACCTCTAAATATTTTGCATAGGTAAGAGTAAACAACAAAGTCACAATCAATGACAAGTTGTTTGTTTCTAGGTCCAAATCACTTTTTTATATTATTATCTAAACCAATATGTTTCAAAATAAAATAATTTATAATAAATGTTTAAACATCATTGAAAATAATTGGAAACATCTATGTAATCAATAAAGAAATAAAATACTATTTAAAAAATCATAAATTATGAAATTTTATGTGCATGTGTGATAGTTATTTTCAAGCTCTATCTAGTCCCAAATATCATTATTCACTACCCTATACCATATTATTATCTCCCCCATGACTAATTTATGAGGGTAAAACTATCTTATATCCACCTCAATTAGGGTGAGAAGTAGTTAGTTCATTTTATCATACATATCAAAACAACTAAATTTTTTATTATGAAATAAATTATATAAGTACCATTATAATATCTAAATCATAATAACAAAAATTTAATCAAAACCCATACATTTCCTATTGAATAAATATGCTAAAAATAGAGGTTCAAAATGAAAAGTACAATAGTCACAATAAAATAATCATACTAGTACCTAGATATATATCCCAAATTAATGAATAGACTAATTATTTGTTTAAAATAAGTGATGTTCAGTATAGATAGGATGGGAAATAATATAATCCCCCCTTAAATAATTCATCATCTTGATGATGTTATGGAAAATAAAACATTTATATAAATATTATAAATTCATCATATTTAAGGAAATAAGTATGGAAAAACTTTATGAAACTCTTCATAATCCTCCCAAATGGCACTATCTTCAGAATATTGGTCCCACTAGACCTTGAAGTTATCCACTTATCTATTATGGAATTTAATATTGTGTGTTTTAAGTATTATATGGTTATCTATTATTAGTACTCCTAGGTATATTACTTATAAATAATTTAAATAAGGCACGTGTGAAGGATCAGTTACGTATTTCTTAAATAAAAAACATAAAAACATTATGAGTTTGATTAAGTGTTGGTGGCAAATAAATTTTGCATGAAATAGGGTTAATCACTTCCAAAACCTCAAAATGTCATACTTATCTAGGTAATAATTTGGCTACCTTTTGAAATTTAATTGAAATATCTTGGGGTTTCACATGTAGACTTTTTTTATCTCCAAATGATAATTGACTTACTATCTATTTAAAATCAACATAGTTGTTCGACCTATTATTGGCTTTAACAATTTTTTTTCTAATTAGCCTAAATTGTTCCTCCATTTAAAAAAGTATTTTAAACCCAAAAATTACATTGTCTTCTAATCTATCCCAACTGATAAGCATTATACATTTTTTTCCATATAATTATTCAAATGGTGCCATTTTTAAATTAAAATGAAAAAAATATTATTAAATGAAAATTCAGTTAATGGACGATATTCTTCCCATTTGTATTATTGGTCCATAAAATACATCCTTAAAATATATTCTAAAATATGGTTTACCCTTTATTTTTTCCTATAATTTTTAGGATGGTAGGCTATAATAAAGTTGAGTTGTGTTGCCAAGGAAACATTAAGAATTTTTAAAAATCTATAGGTAATATGACTATATCTATTTGAAATTATTTTCTGTAGAATTCTAGGTAACTTGGAAATTTCATACACAAACATTTTTTCTAGAATTAGTGTGTCATCTATTATATTTATTGTAATAAAATGTGAAACATTTTTTATCTTATAAACTACCACTAAAATAATATCATGCATATTTACAGACATGGGTAATCCTTGGATAAAGTCCATTCTAATAACTTGCCACTCCTATTCTAGAATGCCATGGGGGTATAAAATCATCTAGGATGAATGTGTTATGATTATACATTATAAATTATAAGCACATTTACACAAATTAAAATTCACATTTATTGATTCCTTACCAAAATATATAGGCCCCAAATATTTCATTATTTTCATCACTCTTAGATAACCAAAATACAAAACATTATGAAATTATAATGCATTGTGAATCTAAAATTATATCAATTTAGAACATACATTCCTAATTTGAATCTTAGGAGTCAATTTTTATAAACATTAAATCTTTATTGTATGTGATATTTTAGTTTTGATAAAAGAGATATCTTAACTTGCTCATAGAATTAGTCACCTGGAGAGAATTTTAGAACATGATCTTGAAAGGTAGTTATGATAGTATACATAACTACTAAGTATCTTCTACAAATAAGAGCATTTATAACTATGTTTTATTTTTATTTTATGTAACTTATATAAAACTTAGTCTAAGAAAATATCTATCCATCACCTTTTAAAATAATTAAAATTTGATTGTGTGAAGATATACTTGAGTCCCAAATTGTCAGTATTGAGATCAAAAGGATTTCCTAATAGATAATGCCTCAAAATATACAATTCATTCCCTATGAAAACTAATTACAAGTCATGTAAGGCATGATTTTATTCATAAGGATTAAATTTTAATTATTCATAAGCTAATACCAAGCCTTATTGAGAAAATACTAATTTCAGATCATACCCTAAAGCATTTTTTACTATTGGTTGGGTACATATTACATCCATGAAAATGATGTAGTCATTCCAAATCTTGTAAAACTAGATAAAGATATTCAATGAATCCGTAAACTTTTCTTTGATGTCTCAATAAGTAATAATGGTATAGGGATAGGTATTAGTTTTATCTCTTCACAAAAAAAGAGTTATTTATATTCTTTCATACTTTAGTTTAGCTGCACTAATAATGTAGTTGAATATTAATCTTTGAGTTGAGGTCTCCAACTATTCAAAGAAAGAGGGATACAATCAATACAAGTATTTGGTGATAATTAGTTGATTGTTTACCAAGTGATAACCAAAATCATAACCAAGAATAATTTTTTAAGATCTTACAAACATAGGGTTTGGGATCTGTTAGAAGACTTAAACACTTTAATCATTTAAATGATATTAAGAGCAAGAACAAAAGATGTTAATCATATGGCCTTAGTAGGATCCAATTATAACCTACATGAAGAAATAATAAAGAAAATAACTATAATGTAAATTTTATAGTAAGGCCATCTATTCCTAATAATGCAACCAACTAGCAACTCTTTGATAGTGATCAACAAATTATTAATTTTTTGAGAGAGGAAGCTAATTTTTTTAATAAAAACTAGTTAGGAATCCAAGATCAATATGGAGATAAAATCATTTAGTTGAATATAGATAAATCACCCATGGGCCGTATTAATTTAAAGAGTATCCTCAACTTTCAAGATTAGTTGAAAGGTGAAAATAAAAACATCATAGTCAAAGGAGAAGACTATGATTTGGTAGTCATTTTAGAAGTAAAAAAACATGAAAGATTGTAAAGGTATGTAATTTTTCAAAAAAATAGGATTTTATTGAGTTGTATCAATAATTTGATGATAACTTTGCTTGGAGTTATAAAGATATAATGGGGTTTGACCCTATATTAGTCCAACACACAATAGATATGGACCCAAGTACCAAGATTTTTAGATAGAAATAGATACCAATCAATACAAAAATATAAACCTTGATGAAGAGAAATTTATCCAAATTGATGGAGGCTAATATCATTTTCCCTCTCAAACAATCATCTTGGGTTGTTAATTTGGTCTTTATAAGCAAAATGAATGGTGAAATAAAAATTTGTGTAGATTTTAGGGACATAAATAAATCATCCATAAAGTATCATTATCTACTTCCATCCATGGATTAAATTATAAAAATTGTATCAAGATCTAGAATGTTTTCCCTTTTAGATAGCTATTTTGGATATAACCAAATCCTAGTGCAGGAATAAGAATAGTTCAAGACTACTTTCACTATAAAATATCGAAGATGTGCATATAGAGATATGATTTTTGTTCTAAATAATCCTAGTTATACGTTATAAAGAGCCTTGGATATGGATTTTAGAAGTTTGATAAATGAGACAATCATGGTATACCTAGATAACATCATTGTTTATTCAAAATATGTTGATACACACCTAGATCACCTAAGGAAAGTATTTTGAAAGGTACAAAGAATTTTGAGTCTCCCTAAATACAAAAAAATCCATTTTCATATTTCATGAAGGTAAAATAATAGGACACATTATTTCAAAAGATGGTCTTGTAATAGACCCAGATAGAATAAGTATCATATCTTCACTAACACTTATGAGCCATAAAAAGGGACTACACAATTTCTTAGGAAAGATTAACTTTTTAATAAGGTTTGTTCCAAATTTTTCTTCAATTTACAATCCCCTTATTTTTATGCTTAATAAGGGTATCATTTTTAGTTGGACACAAAAGGAAAAGATAGTTTTGAAGCCATTAAGTAGGATATTTCTCAAGATCCTACCCTTATCAACTGAAACTATGAGAATCATTTCATTTCCAATGATTTTAGAGGGGAAGGTATCATAAAATCTAATCTAACACAACATAATATATAATAGTTGTAACAACCAATATCTTTCTTCAAATCCATGAAGAATCATGAAGAAAAGTATAATTTTGTAGAGAATCAAGTATATGTTGTAATGGAAGATTTCAAAAACTTTAGGTGTATGCTCTCCAATAATAAAATTAATCTACTAGTTAGTCACCAAAGTGTTAAATAATTCTTATTTATCCTAGACATAAATGAAAAAAGAGCGAGGTGGATCACAAAATTCATTTAATATAACATCAAAATTACAAATCTTGTAAGAGGAAAGGTCTTATGTGAATATATGGCTTCTAATATATAAGACTAATAAGGTAGTATCTGATGTAATATATGATCAAAATCCATCATAGCCAACCAATCAACCTCTATTAAATAGTTGGATCTATGACATGACCATCTTCTTGTAGATTAGTAAGTGTCCATATGATTTTTAGTGTTATAAGAAAAGGTATTTTGGACTCCAATTTGTTCCTTATGTTCTTATTGATAGAGTATTGTTTAATAAATATATGAATTGAGTCATGATGAGGTGTATTGATCATGGTTAAATCCCCAAGGTGCTCAAAGAGTTTCATAATGGTCCATCAGGTGGACATTTCTATGCAAGAACCACTACCATAATAATAATGAGAGGGGGATATTATTAGCTTGACATATTCAAAAACGCCCATCAATGGGTAAATAACTACAAGAAGTGTGCTTATTTTATAGGAAATCAAACATTAGATGCTATCACTCTAAAAAAAATCCAAGCTAACTAACCATTTACCCAATGGGGATTGGATATCATTGGTATGATTAATCCACCATCAATTATAGGCCATAAATGGGTCCTTATGACAACTGATTATTTCACTAGATGGACTAAATCAATTTCACTAAAAGATGCCATAGAGACATATATTTTGTAATTCATGATAGCATTATCACAATATTTGGTGTTCCTTGCACCATTATCTTAGATAATGCTAAAGGTTTTATGGGCACTCAAGTGAGCAAAAGGGATGTAAGGCACAATATATACCTAAGTACATCATCCAAATTTTACCCATATGGTAATGGCTTGGCCGAGTCTACCATCCAAAATCTCATAAGGATTATCAAAATGAGCATGGAAGATAACCAAATGAAATGTCACACAAAGTATAAATTAGCACTATGAGCTGATAAGATCACAACAAATATAGCCATTAGCAATTATCCATTCATGTTGGTATACAAAAGGGAAGTTATAGTTCCACTATCAATTCAATTACCATCTCTATAACTTCATCATCAATTAGAATTGATTGACAATGATGAAATGGTAGTATGGTTGGTAAAACTCATGGAGCTAGAAGAAGTCAAGAACTAGTCAATGAAAGTTGCAGAAGCAAATAAAGCTCAAACAAAGAGATATTTAAAAAAAAATCATATAATGATAAATTTAATGAAGACATGGTTATGAAATGGGATGCTAAAAGAGATAAACCAGTTAAGTACACAAATTTTGATTCAATATGGAGTGGTCTATACATTATAACTCAGTACAATGGAATAAACACATTCCATCTATCCAAGCTTGATGGATCTAAACTACCTATCCCAATCAATTGGATATACCTCAAAGATTTTTTTTAGTTTAAAATTAATTCCAATAAAAATTTTATATATTAGGTTTAGTTGTGTTCCCAAATAAGTGATTTCACATAGGTGAACTCATTAAGAGCTTTCACTTCTTTAGTTTGTTTCTACTTCTTTCCTATTTCATTCTTTATTAGTAAAAATCTTAGTTTCATCTTTTTCCTAGTCAAATTATGTTAAGATTAAAATGATTCCATGAAAAATGAACTACAAGGCTACTAGAAAGAGACTAATTAATAGGCAATCACTCTACATAGGTTGCCAAAAATGTTGATATTTTTTGCCTAAAAATGTTTTTTGCCCAAAAAATGTCAAAATATATAATACCCTAATGGAGACCCATTATTTTTTTGGGAAAAATGACTTAAACTAACCTAGGATCCCCTTTTCCCAAGCCAACAAAAGCTAGATATTTGGATGCAATTTTTAACTTGTAAACTTGAAAATTGCATACCAACCTCCACTTTTAGATTTGCAAATACCTGATAGAAACTATAGATTTAAGTGTAATTTTTAACTTTCCAACATAGAAATTGCATCCAAACCTTCATTTCCCACACACCCATGACAAATGGAAACTGTAACTCTGCTTGCAATTTGCAACTTGAAAATTTGAAAATTATAAAAAGAACCTTGGTTTCCACCAAACACATATCCCATGGAAACAAAATATTTAGATTCAATTTCAAAAGTAAAAAACAAAATTTTTTAATCAAACTTATACTTCTCATGCATCCAACTCCCACTAAAAATTAAAACTCTGATTATAATTTTCAACTTGCAAAGTTGTAAATTACAACTCATGTCATGCTTTCCATTGATTATCATTCCTATGGAAACCATAACTTTGGTTTTAATTTTCAAAAAACAACTCAATATTTTCTTTCCATTTCCAATGAACCAAGCCACCTGATAGAAATCAGATCTCAGAGTGAAGAATGCAATTTTACAAAGTTAAAATATTTCTCCATAAGTCCAATTCTCTAAAATTCCTACCATTTCTCCCAACCATTGACCTAAGGGCATTAATTATGGTATTATATTAATAAAATTAGGTTTTTTTTCAAATCATTATTTAATTTTTAAATACCACTATTAGAGATCTACATCAAACAACCAAGCCACAATGTTGAGAAATGCCACATCTTGAACTATAACTATAATTGCTACTCCTTGCATGATATTCCTAATTCCTCTTGTATTTTTCATCTACCTTTTTCTCTATCAAGTTAGGAATTTATTTTTTTCATGTATTTTTCCTATCTCATAGTATTTTTAGGGTTTTTTACTTTTCTTGGTGTCTAGGGTTTTGTTTTGTTTACTTATATTTATATAAGATTGTCTATATTTTCCAATTTCTTTCTAGGTCATTTTAAACATTTTTATAACTTGTGATAAACTTAGGGTTTGGAAAAACCTAATCATATATTCCATAAAAATCCCCTACATAGACCCATGGAGTTTTGACTTATGGTAACAAGTCCAAAACCCATAGAATTTTCGCCTGTAAAAGCTACCCTACAATTCCATGAAAAGTTTCATTGCATTTGCAACTCCAAACCCCCATTGAGGATTTTACTTGAAATAACAATACAAAAACCTAATTTATTTTTCATTATAACTTGAAAGCTTGTTTTGTAACTCCAAAACCCATTAAACATTTTTCCTACAAAATCAACTCCAAATCCCATCATAAAATTTAGCTACAACTGCAAACCCAAAGCTAGCTAAATCTGCAGTTGGTTTTCCCACATCACATTTCCTAAAAATTATGTCCCGAAAATAAATGAAGTTTAAATCTAAGGAAATTTTTATCCCACTTAGCTTGGAATCTAACACCAATTTAATCATGAAAAGATACTTAGGTTAAATAGAACTAGGTGATTTATGGACAAGGGTAGATGTTAAATTCAAAAACGATTATATTCAAAGCATTTATGATTGTGGACTACCTCAGGTAGTAGATTTACCTTTATCAGTATAGATCCTTGAACTTGTGCTCACATTGGTTAAGCACTATGATGAAAAAAAGATATAAGTATTGAATGATAAGGCAAAAAAGGTTCTGAACCTAGATCCCAACTTCATTGACTCAGTGTTCCTAATTATCGAGTATGAGATTTATATCAGCATAACTCTTAACTCATCCAATAAGTTTTATAAGGATAATAATAATGGATGTTTAAGGGTACTTAATAAAAAATGGATAAAATTCCCTAGTCCTACCTATAAAATATTACATAAATCCCTAACAAAAATAGACTTTAAGGAAGAAGTGGGAAACATAATCATAATCTTGGATAATGTCACTGAGAACCTTGATGCTAAGAAATTTTAGAATTGGATGTACCAATACATAATCCACCAAAATAAGCATTACATCCACTAGGATCCATTGATAAGTGACTCCATCCACAAATAATCAATGTAAGTAAAAAATATATGGAATTTCTATATGACTTCATATCTAGTCTACATACTAGCTTAGGGAAGGGATTTCCTAGGATTGAACATAGTGCCTAACCGAGTCAACAAGGCCTCTAATTATTACCTTGACCTCACCCTTGAGGCAAGTAGACAACAATTCAAAATGGTAGATTATGAATTCATATATGGCATCTTAATCATGTTTGATAAAGATTTAGAAAATAGGAGATTTTATGATGCTACTACTTCTAAGATTATAAATTAGGGATTTTATTTCATTCAATTCCCCACATACTCTCACATCAGAGTAAGAGGATTCAATGGTTATGATAATGGGCTTCAATGTAACTTGTGATGTAGTTTTTAGAGACTCACAAATTATTAACAAGCAAACATAAGGCAAGAATCCATTTACCCATTATCATAAGGAGGTATACATGCCCTTACTTATCAAAGGCTAAGTAGGCAAATATAGAGATGACTCATATGACCTTAAGAGCTATTGATGTAAGGCTAATTTAAGATATGAATGGTAACATTACCAATATATAGGGGATCACCACATATTCCTGCATTCCCTATTATGAAGATTACTAGGAATACCTAAATATGAAGAGGAAGTGAGACTATAATATTATTCCATGATGACCTTAGAGAAAATCAAAGATTATACCATGGCACTAGTCTTCAAGGACTTGATAAATGTTGAATCACTAATGGATAGGGTTTATTTTGATAATGATATCTTTTCTCAACCTTTTCCATTAGTCAAGTGGTCCATACCTGAGTCATTATCATTAATGGATAGGACCACCAATGTAATAAATAAGACAATCAACTAGCTTAGGATCAATATGGTCAAGGTGACCAATGAAACTTTGAGCATCAGTGATATGTTAAGATGAGTTATAGAGAAGGGTGTACCATTAATAGTATAAGGCTCAAGTAGTGAAACCCAAATAGAATAGTTAGATAGTCTAATGGTATCTCACAAGATAAATTAGAAACAAAAAGCCTAAAAGAGGTCAATATAGTGGCCAAGGAGTAATAACATGTCAGCCAATACTAATTTCAATTAAATAAATAGCTATTGTTGAAGCACAAATAGTTTCTCCCCTTGTCTCTATCATTCTACCAACTATAATACCTCCTCCTATCTTCACTCCACCATCACCTCAAATAATTTCCCCCTCTATTTCCACTAGCTCACCTATGCTAGTAATCCATTGTCAATAATTCAATCAACACAATTGGACACTTAGGTTTCACTTCCAATACCCTCTTCAACAATTCCACTCCCCTCTTCCATAATTTCTTGCATATAATCCCCAATATCTACCACCACCTCATTAATCACCAACACCACCCAGTAGTACATGGATACAAATTTAGTCATTCTTACTATATTATCACTAGCATTCCCAACCACTAGGATAGCTACTAATTCATTTTAATCTCCTATCACCTTACCCATTTCATCAACCTTTATTATCCCATACTTTGATTTATTCATTTATGGATCTTTATTCGACACTCTTATAGGTTCCCCTTTTTTAACTACCTATGCCTACCCCTCCACTTGTGTTACTTCCATCTCCCACACCCTGATAGGCACATTCATCTCCATTGCACACCATTTCATCCATTTCCACAATAACCTAAAACTCCACTAAGGAAGTAGAGGCATAGGAAATCATTGATACAATTATGGATACTCAACCCATAGATGGGGAAGAGATTATCAAAACATTAGTCAAGGATTTAATGGCCATATTAGTGATAGACACAACACTCATCACCATAACCACTAGTGTAGAAATTTTAGTTATAGATTAACAATTGATATTACTAGAATAATAAGATTCCACTCCAAGCTAGCTAGTACAATCAGTGGGAAAGAAATGGAAACAAATGCTATCTCCTATCACACTAGATTTTGGCCTTATAAAGGCATCAAAGAAATCAAAGGCAGCTCTCAAAACTATATCCAAAATACTATATGATTCATCAATGGATAAATATATAGAAATTATAGTCCCCCCACTATAAAAATAAAAATAATATCTAGTGGTGGTGGATTACCAAATATCCAAAGTTAACCTAGGTTGTCCTAAAAGAGAGGGATCAAAACATGATGTTAAATTAAGTAGTAACTCTCTTTTGGATAAGATGGATAGTGAAAAGGTCACAAATGAAGAGTTTAATAATAAAAATTAAATATTTGATGACTACACTAAATAAATTCATTGAGCCTATAGCCCAACCAACACAATCTATTACTCAGTTATACACAGAGCTCATCATAAAGGGAAACAAAGTGATTGAGTTAGTAATGGAGTGCTACAAAATTTTGAAGCATGATCTAGAAACTTGGAAGACATAAATGAACAAATATGATGAAGAGATATAAAGGTTATAGCTATTCTTCCCAAAATCGAATGTTGTTAGTATGATTGAAAGTAACACCCTTGTTGTAGAAAAAATATTGAAAAATGATGTAGTGCATGAGGAATTAGACTGAGCATCTAATTTCATAATAAGAATACTCATAAAGATTATTAATAAATCCAAATATACACATGATAAGGTCATGAATATGATATATGACATTGAAAATTTTCATAATAAATTATCATGTGAAGCAACAGATTATCAAGACCAAATCCTCTTAGTACATGAAGTTCAAGACAAGTTCAAAGGGGTAGTCGAGAGAGAGAGAGTCAGCATAGGACACAACATTTAACTATAGTTAAATAAGGACAAATAATCTTATTAAATTATGGTTGTAGATTAATTATTTCAATCAAATGCATTCTATATATGACATTTCTTTATTGTAAAAGATATTTTAAAGTTGCATGTTACAAATGTCAACTATCATTTTGGAAACTCTTTTTGAGAAAGATCCACTTGTAATTTTCAAATACCATTTTGACAAGTTTAAAAAGTTGTATAAATCAAACTTATAAATTGCACTTTTCTCTTTGAGAAAGTCTATGTTTCTTAACTTGAAAAAACTCATGTTGTAAATTACATTTCTAGTTTTGTCAAAGTTGGATGACTTAAAAAGTTGTAAAATTCCCAATTTAAAAATACAAGATAGGTTTTGCAAGAAATAACCTAAAATATGTAAGAGCTTTCAACTTTGTAAGTGTTAATTCATTTTTGGTGCCTCATTTCATGAAAGATATAACAACATCTGAACTGAAGATTAGGAGGATGTTGCATGAAGATTTGAGAGAAATTTCCCATGCCTCTATTACTTGTTGAAGAACTAATTAGTTACATGATCTTTGTTCCAACCATTTACCTTGCTAAAGATGCCATTTTAGCTAAAGATCATGCCCCTTTGCATTAGATTTTTAGATTTTTCTTGCTCTTCAACTGGGCATAGAGTTTTGATAACGATCTCTCTTTCAGGAGAATATTTTTTATAAATATAGGTACCATGGCATAACACATTTATCCTTTTATTATTGGAGAAATTAATATATATTTGAATAACTGATCTACATGTTATAACCTAGAGAATGATAATAGACTAAATTTTTGCCTTCTTTTTTTGTGTTATCTCTATGTATGTGATTCTATTTATTAGATTAGTGAATTATTTAATTCTTGTTTAAACCAGAAATTTTCATCTATGGTAGTATTTTACCCTTTTGATAAAATTTTTGATTACAAAATAAATAATATTGTTCATTATATGGTAAATGTGTAATATTACCTATGGTTTTATATTTTCATGAGTTTGTGCTTTAATGAATTTTACTATATTTATTATTCTACTATGTTCATAAAAATAAAGCATTAAAATCCACTATAATTATTTGGTACAATCATCATTTCTAGTTTTGTAAATTCATTTCTAAAACTATTTTTCTCATAGTTTAAACCCTAGTTAGGAGGAAAAACACTAAGTGGTAATTTATCAATTGTAATGAAATTAGTGAAAAGAATCCTACTTTATTCAAGGATTCACCACAATTCATTAAGGTCTCATAGATTGGAGGTGATCCCATTGTATCATTATATTTCCAATAGTTTACAAAACATATCACACAACATGTTAAAACACAAAGATGGGTGTAAAATCTATGTGATAATAGTTTTTCTCATGCCCGACGGAACCCAAAAATTATTACTAAAAGATTGGTGTTATTATCAACAAACATTGTATGAACATCATGCACATTTAAGAAGGACCTCATGACTCCACTGGCTTATGGATTCAAGAAATCTAGGATTACATATGGCAAAGATATAAACAAGATCAACTACTAAATGTAAAAAAATTGACTTTCAAGAATTGTCATTTCCATATAAAAATAAACATAAATCAGTAGTACCTTACACTAGAGTACATCCTTTAAATTATTTTAATCTCCTATAAATACCCATAATAGATTCATACCTCACATTATGGCTCTAAGAAACCAAAATTTCATAGCCTCTAATGGAGGCAACCCACTTCAATTGGCATAGTATGATGATATACCCACCTCAGCTCTGAAAATATTTCCATATTTTACTAGTGAAACTTTCACTTCTTACATGGAATAAATACAAGACATTGATAATATTTGTTTAGTTCACAATATAGTATAGGAAAATGTTGTAATCAAACTTCTTATCTCCTCATTTAGGGTTAAATACTTATAATGGTATAGAGGTATGCTTCCCAATTCCATATGTGTTTGATTTTAGATAAGAACTACACTATGCACATGTTTTAAAGACAAGAGTGACCACTTATCCTTGGATAAATAGTTAACTATTATTTAACGTGATCCTCATGAATACATGAGTGATTTCCATTTTTCATTTTAAAAATACATGGAATATAATTATAGTGTTGTTCAAACCAACACCAAATAATGCTTTCCAATATTGATTAAGAGCTTTAAATAGTGATATAGCTATTATGATTTAGTCAATGAGTGGTACCACACTTCCCAATGCCTATGAAATTTCAATATAAGAAGAAAATTACCTAGTTTAAGCTATAAAAAATTACCCATGGTTTCTAATGCCTCTATTTCCATAAGTGACTCCTATGTAAACTACATTTGTCCCAATTCCCATAACAATTAAAGTACTATATTTAACTCCTACTCCTACTGATGATTTATATGAGGTTAAGTCACTACTTAAATGCTTTGTCAATGAGTTGGTATCAATGGAAAGGTAGTAATCCTAGAATTACAAGCCTTATCAAAAATCTAACCAAATATACCAACCCAATAGGTAACCATACCAAGGTAATTCATATCTAAAAAGTCTAAATATACAAGTAAAACTTCTAAATATACATGCTCTACCTACACTAAGTACTTCCAAATATATTTTACCTATTCGAAATAACTTGGTTTAGGAGTACAATTTTTTTTACCCTTGTGTTCAATCACATAATTAGAATGCTTGTCCTAATGGTGTCAGCCATCAAGCGTTGATGGTAAAAATCATATGAAACACTTAAGGACATAAAAAAGAAGCCACTTCCCAACAAGAAGATACACAAGATCTTACTCAGAGTGAAGGTACTCTTTTGAATTGGTAAGAGGAAGATTTTTGTGATGTAAATTATGAGGAATCACTAATCAATGGTGGTAGTTTAGTGGTACCAAATACACACTCTAATAGGAGGGAAATTGAAAGTGATCAACATCAAAGGTGGAACAAGATAAAACTTTGAAATTTGTATAAGCATCTACAAAAGGCTACCCAATGTGCCAATGGGTGAATCAAAATCAAAATTACTGACCCCAAATATCATGAAATAAGACATTTCTCCTATAAAGGCACCAATAAAGGTTGGTAACATTCCTTTAAATATTGTGAAAAAATTAAGAGAAGTAATTTGAATGTCACCATGTGGGAAGAACTATCTATTCCATTACAAAGGTACTTATTATAGGAAGTTTTTAAGAACTTACAAATAATAGACAAAGTTTTGGCTAAAGGACTTAATGTTGTAGTTAATTTAGGTCAACTACAAACTGAAACCAAATCAAGAAAAATTGGTAAGCTTTCATTTTTTAACCTTTCACTCATAATTAGGAAACATCTCATCCATAACTACATTTTAGACTCAGGTGATAACAATTCTATTATGCCCAAGAAAATAGTTGATGCTCTTGTTATTTAGTATAAAACTATTACAAAAGGTGTGGTTCAATTGGATGGGACTACTATTCTATTATACAGGACTATAAAAGGTTTAAACCTTACCATCCATGCATGTCCAAGATTATCGATTTCCTAAGATATCTCAATTATTGATCTCCCCCCTATTTTTCCATCTACATTTTTAGAGACTTCACTATAAAAAGTGAGAGGGTATCGATCTATTGATTTCTCGCACATGTTGCTTAGGATGAGATATGGAACAAGAGTAATAATAAGAGCTAATTTTTTTTATAAAGATCATATTGATCCATACACTCCTATCCTTATGGATGTGAATTGTATATTTCAAGATGAGGAAGAGGAGCTTGATCATGAGGTTACAAGCCCCATGTAATATACTCTAAACACTCATTTAGATGAATGGGGATAAAATTTCCAATTTAAACCTTATTATTATGTATGATAAACTAGGTTGGGTACATATTGTATCTATGAAAATGATGTAATCATTTTGAATCTTGTGAAACCAGATGAGGATCTTTAAGTAATGTGTCAACTATTCTTCAATGGTTCAATAAATTGGAATGTTGTAGGGGTAGGTATTATTTTTATCTCTATGCAAAAAGGGATTTATTTTTATTCTTTTAGAATTTAGTTTAGTCACACTAACAATGTAATTAAATATGAATATTTGATTCAAGGTTTCCAATTGGCCAAGGAAAGAGCGATACAAGCACTACAAGTATTTGGTGATAGTGAGTTAATTATTCACCAAGTAAGATCCAAAAGCATAACCAAGAATAAATTATTGAGATATTACAAACATAGGGCTTAGGACCTATTAGAAGACTTTACTACTTAAAAAATTTAAATGGTACCAAAAGCAAAAAATAAAGTTATTAATCATATGGCCTCAATATAACCTTCCTAAATAAATAAAGAAGAAAAATAACTATCATGTAAATTTGATAGTATGGCCATTTATTCTTGATGATGTAACCAACTAGCAAGTATTTGAAAATGATCAATAAATTATGAATTTTTTGAGAGAGGAATCTAAATTCTCTGATAAAAACTAGTCAAGACTCCAAAATCAATATGGAGATCAAATCATTTAGTTGAAGATAAAAAAATTACCCATGAGCCTTATTACTTTAGAGAGTATCTTCAACTCTAATGATTAGATGAAAGGTGAAAATAAGAACATCACAATCAATGAAGAAGACTATAATCTAGTATTTAATTTAGAAGGAAGAACATTAAAGATTTCAAAGGTATGTAATGTTTCTAAAAAATAGGATTTTATTAAGTTGTGTTAGGAATTTGATGATGAATTCACTTGAAGTTATAAAGATAAAAGGGGTTTAACCCTATATTATCCTAACACACAATAGAGTTAGACCCAAAAACCAATATTTTTAGATAAAAATAGAGACCAATCAATCCAAAAATAGAACCATTGATGAATAATAAGTTATCCAAATTGATAGAGGCTAATATCATTTTCCTTATCAAACACTCATCTTGGGTTGCTAATTTGGTCCTTATAAGGAAAAATAATGGTCAAAGTATGATCTATGTAGATTTTAGGGACCTAAACAAAGAATCCCTAAAGGATCATTATCTCCTTCTACCCATGGAGAAAATTATTCAAACTATATCAAGATCTGAAAGGTTTTCTCTTCTAGATGGTTATTCTAGATATAACCAAAGCCTGGTGTAGGAATCAGACTAGTTCAAGACTACTTTCACTATAAAATGGGGCATGTATTCATATAAAAAGATGTATTTTGTTTTAACTAACACTATTTTTGCATTCTAAATATCCATGGATATGGATTTCAAAGGTTTGATAATTGAGATGATCATGGTTCATCTAGATGACATCACTATTTATTCAAAACATGTTGATGCACACCTAGATCACCTTAGGAAAAATTTTAAAAGGCGAAGAGCATTTGGATTTTCCCCCAAGCTAAAAATGTGCATTTTCCTAGTTTATGAAGGGAAACTACTAAGACACATTATTTTGAAAGAGGGTCCTATAATAGACCTAGAGAGAATAAGTGTCCTATCTTCACTAGCACTTTCAAGCCATAAAAATGGGAAGATCAACTTCATCAAAAAATTTGTTCCAAATTTTTCATCTATTTGTAATCTCATTACTACTATGCTTAATAAGGGTATCATTTTTAGCAAGACACGAGAACGAAAAGACAATTTTGAATCCATCAAACATGTTATTTATAAATCTCCTACCCTTATCAACCCAAAATATGAGAATGATTTCATTCTCTAGGATTTTGGAGGGGAAGGAATCATATCAAATATTCTAACCCAACATAATAAATAATAATTGGAATATCCAATATATTTCTTCAATCAATCCTTGAAGGATTATGAAGAAAAGTAAAATTTTGTGGAGAAGTAAGTATATGCTATAATTAAAGATATTGAAACATTCAAGTGTATGCTCTCCAATAATAAAATTCATTTGATGGTTAGTCACCAAAGTATTAAATGGTTCCTACTGAGCTGGGAAATAAATGAAAAAAGAGCATAATGGATCATAAAAGTCATGGAATATGATGTGAACATCAAAATTACAAAGCTTATAAGAGGAAAGGGCTTATGTGAATAGATAGATTATAATTTAAAGACTGTTGAGGTAGTATCTGATGCAATATATGCTCAAAATCCATCCCAACTAGCCATTCCACTTCTATTCAATAACTAGATCTATGACATGACCATCTTCCTACAGATTAGTGAGTATCTATATGATTTCTAGTAATCTAAGAAAAGTTATTTTAGACTCCAATTTATTTCTTATGTTCTTATTGATAGAGTATTGTTTAGGAAAGATATGAATGGAGTCATGTTGAGGTGTATCAATCATGGTCAAGTCCCCAAGGTGATCTAAGGGTTTCATGATGGTCCATCAAGTGGAAATTTATATGTAAGAACAACTACCATCAAAATTATGAGAGGGGGATATTATTGGCCTAACATATTCAAATATGCCTAGTAATGTGTAAGGAATTATTATAAGTGTACTTACTTTATAGGTAATCAAAGATTAGTAGCTCTCCCTCTAAAACCAATCCAAGCTGACCAACCATTTTTCCAATGTGGATTGGATTTCATTATCATGATCAATCCACCATTGAGTGCATACCCCAAATGGGTCCTTATAGCAACTAATTATTTCACTAGATGGACTAAAGTAGTTGTACTAATAGATTCTATACAGACATCTATCCTAGAATTCATGGATGGCATTGTCACAAGATTTGGTGTTCCTTACACCATTATCTTAGACAATGCCAAAGCTTTTGTGGGCACTCACATGAGTGAATAGGATATAAGACATAATGCATACCTAAGTAATTCATCCAATTATTACTTGTACAATAATGGCTTGGCTGAGTCTAATAACAAAAGTATCAAAAGGATCATGTAAGACAACCAAAGGACATGGCACACAAAGTTAAGATACACACTTTGGGTTGAGTCGATCACTATTAAGAGAGATATTAGAAATTATCCATTCATGTTGGTATACCAAAGGGAAGCTAGAGTTCTACTATCAATTGACTTACCACCTCTAGAACATAGTCACTAGTTAGAATTAATTAAAAATGATGAAATGATAGTATGATTGCAATAACTCAGAGTGCTAAAAGAAGTTAATAACTAGTCAATGAATGTTTTAGAAGTAAATAAAACTCAAAAAAACATAAATTTCAATAAAAAATCATCTAACTAGAATTTTAATGGATGAGACATGGTTATAAAATGGGATTTTGAAAGAGATAAACTAGGCAAGCACACAAAGTTTGATGCAATATGGAGTGGTCCATACATTATAACTTAGTGTAAGGAAGAAAATGCATTCCATCTATCCTAGCTCAGTGGATCATAACTACCTATCCCAGTTGTTAGGATATACATCAAAGCTTATTTTTAAGATTGGAATTCATTATATATATATATATATATATATATATATATATATATATATATATATATATATAATTATGTTTATTTTTTTCCCCAATAAGTGATTTCATATAGATCAACTTATTAGGAGTTTTTGCTTCCTTAGTTTGTTTCTATTTTTTCCCCTATTTCAATTCATTTTAGGCAAAATCTTAGTTTTATTTTTTTTCCTAGTTAAAGTGTGTTAATCTTAAAATTAATCCATGCCCAATAACCTATAAGGCTACTGGAAAGAGACTAATTAGCAGGCAATCACCCCATAAAGGTCACCAAAAATGTTGATATTTTTGATCCAAAACTTTCAAAATATCTAATACCCTAAGGGAGACCCATTAATTTTTTGGAAAAATTGCCTTAAAATGGCCCAAAATCCCCTTTTCCCAATCCATCATAAATTAGAGATTTGGATACAATTTGTAACTGGCAAACTTGCCAACTATATCCCAACCTCTGCTTCTCACTTTACGTATACCTAGTATAAATTGGAGATTCAAGTGTAATTTGTAACTTGTAAACTTTAAAATTATATCCCAACCTCTACTTCCTGCACCTGTTGATTGATAGAAACTAGAACTCCCCTCATAATTTGTAACTAACAAATTACAAATGAAACCCCACTTTCTACCAAACACATCCCCCATGAGAACTAGAGATTCAAATGTCATTTGAAACTTGTAAACTTGAAAATTGTAATTGAACCTCCACTTCCCACACATCTAACTCCCACTAGAAATTATAAATCTAGTTGAAATTTTTAACTTGAAAAATTACAAATTACAACTTGAGTCCACTTCCCACCGACTATCCTTCCTATGGAAACCAAAAATCTAATTACATTTTGAAACTTTTCAAATTACACCTCAAGTTACACTTTCTTTTTTCTAATGAACCAAGCCACTTGGTGAAAAGTGGGCCTCATAGTACAAAATGAAATTTTATAAAGTCACAAAATTACTCCATACTGAAACTCCAAAATTATTTCCATTTATCCCAACCACTAACCTAAGGGCATTAATAATAGGATTATGTTAATAAAATTAGGGTTTTTTGCAAATCATTATTTAATTTGCAAATAATGAAATCAGATATTTGCATTAAGAAACCAAGCCACAAGGCTGAGCAATGACATGCCTTGAGCCATGACCATCATTACTACCCCTTATATGGTATTCTTGATTCTTTCTTAATTTTTTAGCTACCTTTTTATTTATCGATATAAGTATATATTGTTTTCATTTCTTTCTCCTATCTCATAATAATTCTAAGGTTTTTTCCTTTATTTGGCATCTAGGGTTTTATTTTGTTTAACTGCATTCCATATGATTATATGTGTTTTCCAATTTCTTATTAGGTATTTTTATACATTTTTATAACCTATGAGAAACCTAGGGTTTGGAAAAAACTATAACAATATTTCATAAAGATCTCCTACACATACCCATGGAGTTTTGACCTATTATAGCAAGTCTAAAACCCATATAATTTTTACCTACAAAAGCTACCCTATGACTCCATGGAAAGTTCCATTACATTTTTAAATATAAATACCTATAAGGGATTTTACTTGTAATAAAAATCTTGAAACCCACTAAATTTTTCATCATACTTTAAAAAGTGTGTTTTGTAACTCCAAAAGTTGCTAGACATTTTTCCTACAAAATTGACTCCAAAGCCTGCTAGAACATATACCTATAATTGTAACCCCAAAGCCTACCAAATTTATAGTTGGTTTTCCTACATCAAATGTCCTAGAACCTATGTCTAAAAAAGAAATGAATTTCAAATATAAGGGACTTCATTTTCCACTAATATTGGAATCCAACACCAAAAAAATCATGGACATAAACCTAGGTCACATAGACCTAGATGATTTTAGGACAAGGGAAAATTTTGAAATAAAAAATAATTAGATTCAAATAATTTATGAATATGAACTACCCTAGGTAGTAGCCTTCCCTTTATCAGTGCAAAGCCCTGAGTTTGCGAGCACATTAGCAAAGCATAATGATGAAAAAAAGAGAAGTATTGAATGACAAGGGTGAAAGGATTTTGAACCTAAACCTCAAATTCATCAGCTCAATGCTATTAATTTCAGAGTATGAGAATTATCTCTATATAAATCCTAACCCATCCATGAATGTTTATTAGGATAATAATAGTAGATGTCTAAGGGTACTTACTGAATAATGGCTAAATTTCCCTAGGCCTAACTCTACATGACTATTGAAATCCTTGGCAAGAATAAACTTTAAGGAAGAAGTGGGTGATATAAGCATACTCTTGCATAGAGTCACTAAGAACCCTGATGTTAATAAATTTAAGGATTGGATATACCAATACATATGGGTAATCCACCAAAATAAGTAGTAAATCCACTAGGCTCAGTTGATAAGTGACTCCATCCATAAGCAATTGATGGAAGTCCAAAATATAGGGAAGTTCTATATGACTTCATATCTAGTCTACATACTAGCAAAGGGAAGAGCTTTCCCAGGGTTGAATAAAGTGTTTGACCAAGTCAACAAGGTCTTCAATTATTACCCTAGCCTCATCCTTAACGCAAGTAGAAATCATTTTAGAATGGTAAATGATGCACTCATAAATTTCTTCATAATCATGTTTGATAAAGAGTTAAAAAATTGGAGGTGGATATTCTCTAATGTTGTTACTTCTAAGATCACAAATTAGGGATATTATTTCACTTAATTCCCTACATAATCATATATCAGAGCAAGAGGACTCAATGGTTGTCCATACACCCTCCCAAGGTATGTAAGTGATAAATGGGCTTTAATGGAACTTATGAGGTAGCTTATGGGGACTTATAAATTTTTATCAAGAAAACATAAGGTAGGAATCCATTTACCCATTAACATAGTGAGATACACATGCCCTTCCCTACCAAATGCCAAGTATACAAATGCTAAGATGACTCAGATGATCTTGAGAGCTCTCAATGCAAGGCCATTTTATGATGTCAATGGCAGCATTACCAGTATATCACAACATATTCCCACATTCCCTATTATGAATATTATTAGGAAGACCTATAAGATGAAGATGAAGTGAGACTAAAAGATTATTCTAGGATGGATCTAAACTAGATCAAAGTTTATAACATGTCACCACTCTCAAAGGACTTGATAAATAATGAATCTCTAGTGGAGAGGGTTTACCTTGATAACAATATCTTTGCTTCATCTCTTCCATAAATTAGGTGACCTAAGTCTTTATCATTAATTAATATGACCACCAATGTAATAAATAGGACAATCAAATGGCTTAAGAACAAAGGGGTTAAGTTGACCAAAGAAACTTTGAGCATTAGTGATAAGTTAAAGAGAAGGGTATACCACCAACAATAAAAGGTTCCAATAGTGAAACACAAACAAAATAGGCACATACACCAGTGGTATCTCAAAATATAAAATAGAAAGAAAAGTATAAAAGAGGTCAATCTAGTGCCCAAAGAGCAACAATAGATCAACTAATACTAATTTCAATTGAAGACATAGCTACCACTAAAGCATAAATAGTTTCTCCCTTATCTATATCATTCAACCATCTACAATACCTCTTCTTCATATATCCACTCTACCATCACCTCAAAAAAATTCCCCCTTTATTTCCAATAGATCACCTATGCCAGTAACTCCATCATAAATAGTTCAATCAACACAATTAGACACTGAAGTTTCAATTCCACTCCCCTCTTCCATAATTCCTTCCATTTATTCCATAATTTCACTCCCCTGTTCCACAATTCCTTCCATATCATCCATAGTATCTATCAGCACTACATTAATCACTAACACCACCTAGTAGTACATGGCTATGGATTCAGTCATCCTAACTACAATCCCACTAGCCATCCCAACCATTTCAGTAGTTATTACCTAATTTTTATCTACTGTCACCTTCCCCATTTCATCAACCCTAAGTATCCTAACCACTTTGATTAATTTATTCATTCATGGATCTATATTACATATTTCCATAGGTTCCCCTTTTTGAGCTTCCTATGCCTACCCCTCCACGTGTATCACTTTTGTCTCCCACACCATAGTAGGCACATCTATTTCCGCTACAAATATTTCTTCCATTTCCACAATAACCCAAAATCCCACTTAGGAGGTAGAGGTAGATAAAATAATTTATACAATTGTGGATATTCAACCCATAGATGGGGAAGATATTTTCAAAACATCAACTGAGGATTCAATGACCATATTAGTGATATACACATCACTCATTACCATAACCACCAGTTTAACAACTTCAATTGTAGATTCAAAATTGACAGTTCTAGGATAAGATGCCACTCTGAGATAGCTATACAATCAATGGAAAATAAATGAAAACAAATGGTGTCTCCTATATCACTAGATTTTGGGTTGACAAAAGCATCAAATAGATCAAAGGTAACTCGTAAAGCTATATCTAAAATACTATATGATTCAATAGGGGAGAAATATTAGAAATTTTAGTCTCATACCAGATAAAAAATAAGATATAGTGGTGGGGAATTATAAAATATTCAAATTTCACCTAGGTCATCCTATAAGAGAGGGATTTAAACATTATATTCAATCAAGTATTAAATCTCTTTTTGAGAAGATGGATAGTGACAAGGTCACAAAGGATGACTTATTTAATAAGGTTAAATAATTTAAAAATGCACTAAATAAATTCATTGATCCCATAGCCCAACCAACATAAGCTATTACTCAATTCTATGAGAAGGAAACACTTGAAGTAGTAATTGGTCTTATAAGTATAAGAATAGCTATGAAGGACTAGGCTAAGGAGCTCATCACAAAAGGAAACATAGTAATTGAGTTATCAATGGAGTACTACAAAACTCTGATGGACAATTGGGAAACTTTAAGGACATCAATGAGCAAATATGATGAAGAGATCAACAGATTGAACCCATTATTCCAAAAATTACAAGCTATTGACATGATTAAAATTGACACCCTCATTATAGAAAATATTTTAAAAAATGATGTAGAGCACAAGGAATTAGATAGGGAAACGAATTTTAGAATAGTAATACTCATAAAGAGTATTAATAAAGTTAAGGATACATATGATAAGGTCATAGGTATGATATATGACATTGAATAGTTGCTTAATAAATTATCATGTGAAGCAACAAATCATCAAGACCAAATCCTCTTAGTACAAGAGGTTCAAAATATGTTCAAAGGAGTGGTCAAGAGAGAGTCAACATGGGACACAACATTCAACATGAGTTTCATCCATTAATTTATTAGGTATCATAATACACTAGATCAAATGTAGAAAGACACTTAGGTATACTAGGCTCCACAAAGGCAACTCCCTAATATAATTGCATAATGTTAAATAAATAACATATATTCACATGGTCCTAATGAATATTGTATCCTAGAGATATTTAAAAAAAATTGATGCTTTTATTGAGAAGATGTAAGCAAGGAAGGACAAAGAATCTTCTGAGATTATGGTTTTAGATTAATTATTTCAATCAAATACATTATGTATATTACATTTATTTATTGTAAAATATACTATAAATTTATAAGTTACAAATTACAATTATCATTTTGGCATATCTTTTTGAGAAAGAGCCACTTATAATTTTCATGTAACCTTTTAACATGTTTAAAACATTGTAGAAAACAAACTTGTAAATTGCACTTTTCTCTTTGACAAAGTCTGAGTTGTTTAAATTGCAAAAACTCATGTTGTAAATTGCATTTCTAGTTTTTTCAAAGTTGGATGGCTTACAAAGTTGTAAAGGTCCCAATTTAAAAATACAAGTTAGGTTTTTAAAGAAATAACCTAAAATATCTAAGAACTTTCTAATTGTTAATTCATTTTTGGTGCCTCATTTCATGAAAGAGATAATAACAATTGAACTATAGATTAGGAGGATGTTACATGAAGATTTGAGAGAATTTCCCCATCCCTCCAGTATTTTTTGAAGTGCCAAGAAATTGTATGATATTTTTTCCATCAATTTGCCTCGTTAAATACATCATTCCAACTAAAGATCATGCCCCTTTGCATGAGATTTTTAGATTTTACTTGTTCTTTAATTGGGCATAGAGTTTTGATATCTCTCTTTCTATAGAGTATTTTGTATAAATATGGATACCATGGCATTGCCCATTGATATTTTTATTGTTGGAGAAATCGTTCTACATTTTGAACAATTGATCTACATGTTATAACCTAGAGAGTAATATTAGATTGAAGTTTTGCCTTCTTGTTTGTGTTATCTTTGTGTATGCAAGGTTATTATTCAAATTTGTGAATGATTTACTTCTTGTTTTAGTCATAAAATTTCATCTGTGGTATTATTTTTCCCTTTCAAAATATTTTTTGATTAAAAAATAAAGAATCTTGTTGTTTATATTATAAATTCCTAATATTACATTTGGTTTCATATTTTCATGAGTTTTTTCTCCAATAAATTTTAGTATATTTCTTAATCTATTGTGTTCATACAAATTAAGTGTATACACATAATATTTTCCAACTTTTATTGATTACTAACACTTTGTATCTTGTAGGGACCCATCGAGTCTCAATATCTCTTAGTGCATGCCTTAAAGGGTGCATTGGGAAAGGGGTGGGTAGAAATTGGTGCTTCATAAGATTGTTGTCCCTTTTTCCTCTTGCCATCTACACACTTATCTCCAAACACTATTTACATTAAGTTTATTCTTCTTAGTTGTATCCATTTTAGTCATTTGTCATATCATTATCCTCCAAGTTCTTGTCATGACCCCTTTTCAGCAGTTGACTATACTAGGTTGACTAGGTTAACCTTTTATAGTTTTTAACCTCTCATTTTGTGTTGCTTAAGGATATTATTCACTTGGATTTTTGTTTCCCTTTGACTGACCTAGCTTGGGACCTAATGATTTATCTCCTAAAAACATATAGGGTTAACCCTATATAGATGACATATTTGGAAGGATTTAGGGCAAGATATACCTATATATACAAGTTCATTACAACCATTTGAGAAGAGAGAAGTGAAGAAGAATAAGTGATATTGAACATATGTTTACTGACCATTCTACTTGAGTAATAAATCTTAGGGTTCCATACTTTATTTAGAGACATAGATCTTATCTTATGGATAAGTATTTTTGATTCATAGATAAGTTTTGTAATCTAGAGATAATTTTTTTTTTGTTATCCTTACATACCACAACAATATCTTGTGAAGCACCTTGCCCAAGGGAGAAATTGAGGCTCAATGTTTCATCTTCAAGGTAAGTATTCCTAAATTTATTTATCCTTTGTAAGAGTAGATAAATAATGTAATTATGTTTCTCTCCCATGCATTAGGATTACATATTCATTGACATGAGTATATGTCTTCTATGCATGTTTAGTTTGGTTTATTTGTTTTTTAAACCCTAATTTGTGCCACAAGATTTGGTGTGCACTATATTAGATTTACTTCTTGTTTATTAGAATAGAGTTAATATCAAAACCTATGACTCTTTTATGGTTATTACATAATTGTGTTATATTGTAGGCTTTGGAAACCTTCATAACATGGTGTATTGTGATAAGTGATCCCCTAATTGGGTCTAATGGAACCACATATTGGTCATGCTCGAACTTAACAAATATTCCCAATCAGAAGTGTAAGTATGTTCTATCTTCTCTGAGCTATGATTGATTCATCGATATGATGAATTTATAATTGTATACATTATGGTGAACTTGACATGAACCAACTCTTATAGGATTTAATTTCATTCTTTTTCATCATTAGTTTTATCATATATTTTCCATATTGGGTCAACTACATCAACCCAACTCTAACTTCTATGCACAAGTTTTCATGTATAGGCTACTAGATCAACCTTGACAACCCAGTATAGGTTTTTATCTTTTTAAACTTCCAATCCAGACTACTAGGTTGACTTAGTCAACCCTATGCATTTTTAGGAATATTATTAAACATACTAGGTTGACCCAATTAAAGTTGTACATTTTAGGAACTTAATAATAGGTTTTTACAAATCTTGATCAACCCATTCAACCTAATTAACAGAATTTACAAGCATATATCAAGGTTATTGAAAAATAATCTTCATTCTTTACATCTCTGACCCACAAATGTTACTTTCTATCTCTTTATCTCTTTATTTATAGTCTTTCCTTTAATATTTTATAGTCTTAAAACTACCCTTACATAGTCAACTAAATCAACCCTATCGACCTAGCTTTGTGTTCAGTGTGCTATCTGAATAACTAGGCTGACTCTATCGACCCTGTTAATTTTCAAACCTTACTTATCTAGTATGGGATCAACCCTAACAAAATTTTTCTATATTCTATGCATACACTATTGACTATATTAACATTGTACCTTATTTCAAAGTTAGAATTAACCTTATATACTAGTAATTAGCTCATAGTTTCTTTTCTTATTGCTTGCATGCCTAGAATAGATCACATAGCTTAATTAGGTGGCTTTCAATTAATTTTTTAATTTCAATATTTTATATTTTATGCACACATGACCAAATTAAAAAATATAAACAAGCATTTTAACATATGACTACCCTAGACAAACCTACTTGGATTTCATCACTAAGGGGGAAGCTGACTTGATGTTCTAGTCAACTATAAAGCATGGTTAATGGTATATTCTTGCTAAGCACCCAAAACCCTTATCCTTACTATGTGTTAAATGAGGGGGTATGACCTAATACCAAGCCCATATCATTACCACTATATATCCCTTTCATCCTAAAATACTTAAAACTATCCTTAGATTGCTTTCTAATTCCTTATTTATATCCAACTTCCCATCACATTTAAAAACATATCCTAATAATCTTATAAATATTTAGGTTAACCATTTATTTAGATATTTATTTTCCAAGTTTATTTCTTTCTTTTTTCTGAATTATATTTTTTATTTTAAAAACTTGTATTACCAGCATTGGTGTAAGATTTTGTGTTGTGTACCTGAATTGGATTGGCTAGTGTTAATCCAATTGATTATTTGTTTCCCTTCTATTATTTATTTTAAAATTACTTGAAAATGTTATATTTTTTTAGTTCATAGTCTATTATAGGCTTGTTGATTTTCCCTGTCTATTGTACTAGGTTGTTCTAGTTGACCCTATACACTTTTTTATCCTTTATTTTCTATACTAGGTTAACCTAGTCGACCCTGTGCTATATAAAGGCTTTGTTTAATGTATTGGGTCAACCCAATTGACCCTATACTATTTTCTACTTTCCCTATTTTCCAATTTTATCCCAATTTTTTCTTTTATCCTTATGATATCCACTCCTACTTGGTATCATGAAACCTCTTATCAAATTCTTTCTTGATAGTCTTAACCCATTCCAAATGTACATGGTTTATTCTGTCCTACCCTATCCATCCACCATAGAATAAAAATCTTTATGGTACAAATATTCATCATATGGTTCTAAATATTTTCAATCTCAATCTACCCTATATTTTATAGTAGATATAGAGAATCCTATTAGACAAATCCCAAATCATGACAAGCATATATTATATACCAATTTTACACCTTCTAAACCCCTAATTCATAAAAACATCAACGCATCTACATCAAATGTTGGAACCTCACATTATGTTCCACCTATTATAACCAATGTTCTTAATCCTCTTATTACACCCATAACAAGATCACCTAACATTATCACTTCCCAATTTAACATGGTTGAAACCACTCAGATTGATAATCTACATGATTCTCAATTATTCAAAAACCTTGATGATAATAATATTTACACTCCTAACAATAATGGTGGCTTTACCAAGACTCTTTATTATTCTACCACATGTAAGACAACTAACACTCATATTAGGAATCCTCCACCTACAAATAATCCTCTTCCCACCAACATTACCAATGCCCCTCCTACAAAGACCAACCCACCTATTGATACAACTCAAATTATTACACAAGTCATACATCAAATGAACATCATGAAAATAACCAGTCAATCTCAAATGATGAAAATTCAACAACATTTATTAAACATGACTAGTCAATGATCTCAAGTCATCATGTCTCAACCAAATACAAATATTATACCTCCTCTTAGAGATGCCAATGTTAATATCATCCCTCAACCTCCAATGAATAATAAAATGCTTCAACATATTCAAAATAAACCTTTAACCCCATTCATTGCATCCATAGATATTGAAAACATTTCTCCAACTATCACATATAATGGGATTAAGGACCCTACTATATTTATTAAGTCTTTTGGTAATATCTATAAGGAATGGATCCAAAATAACACCTTTGATACCACCAAGATATTAGCTAAAACCTCTGTTGGTGATTCTCTTTAATGGTAAAACTAACTTCTTAGACATTGCATCTCAAAACTAGAGGATATAGTCAATGCTCTAGTGAAGAAATTCCATCATGATGACCTTCCTAAAAATTACCTTAGTTATTTCATCAATGCCAAGAAACTTCCAAATGAATTTGATCATACTTTCTTCGAATGATGGAAGTATTTTTATCATAAAGTAAACAATAAAATGAATGATGATAATCTTTTAAAACTATTTGTCACTTCTCTTAAACATCCCATTCAATACAAAGTTTGAATATTTTCACCTAAAACAATATCAGAAGCCTTAGACCAAGATTTTCTTATGACTCAATTTAAACCACCACAAAAAAATACTAAAAAACCTTTCCAATCATTTTCTCATAACATTGGTTCATCCAAGCCTCCCTAAACTCAAAATAGAGCATCCAATTTAACCAATTTTAACGCAATGTACCCTCCCTTGAGTCTAGAATAACTTAAACAAAAATTGACACCCCCTAGACCTAGGATCTTTGATCCTTCCAAACCTCATCCAAAATGGTACAATCCTAATAAGTTTTGTTGGTGGCATGCTATTATAGGTCATTCTCATGACTCTTATCATGATCCATACCAATTTTTTCTTTCTTCCTTAATTGGTCCATATTTTAATCTTGATATTATAATAAAATAGTGTTATCAACACTATCTTCAAGCTTCTCAACTTCAATACCTAATGATCCACAAAAATTATCCCATACCTCATCTGCTATTTTTTTTAAACCAAAGTTGATCCTTATTCCTACACTAATAAGGAAAAGATATCTAACATGAACACCTTTAAACATATTTTTGCATCTATTTAACCTCAACCTCTTCAGTCAAATGAACCAAAAGAATACATATTTTAAATGCATACTCCAAAACATATCATACATGTTCGTCATTTACCTCCTTTTTATATTCATATCTCTCCTACACATCTGATTTCACATTAAACACTCCTAAAATCTACCAAACCAACACATTTACTGATCTCCAAATGCACCTACCAACCCAATGTAAATCATTTTAATGGTTTAGTGTTACATCATTTGAACTAACATGTTGGGGCATCTTGTGATACCCATCCACATGTCCCTTTAGACTTTGGGGAATCTTAAGATTCCCATCCCTACATCCACTTACCCACTAGGTCATCTTATGATTCTCACTCTTATTCTAGAATGCATAATAACAACCAAATTCAACTTCAAAAAACATTTTGAGACTTTTAAACTTGTATCTCACATGCTCATCTTTGATACAGATGCTAGAATAGATCTTGTTATTTTTGTCTTATGTTTCTCTATTTTTGTGCATTTTCTTTCTTTTATTTTTTATTTCTAGTAATATTTGTACGTTCTTTGGTTTTATTTCACATTACATTTGGAATTTGCCTTCATTTTTATCCTCATATATTTCTTTTATTTTTGTCTTTTTATGTTATTCTTTACCTTATTAGCTTTATGATTATATTTTCCATTATTTGTAATTCACCCCCATGGGTTTCTATTTTGTTAGTTTTCATTATAATACATTGGATAGGACCTAGCCCTCACAAAATACCACCTTTGCATCTTTTATCATTTTCTTGTTTCACATGTTTCTTTTTGGCACCCTTGTGGGTTTTTCTTTTATGAGTTATAGTATAATACCATGGATAAGGCCCAACCCTCCTCATAAAATTACCATCTTGTCATTATTTTTATAAAAAATATATTCGATCCTTGTTCTCAACTTTAGCTTTTGCTTCTTTTGATAGATGGAATTTGCACAATAATATATTTTATCATATTTTCCTCCATTTCCCCTACACTTATGATAGTGAATCACACATTAATTTCATTGTATCCTCTTTTTACCCTTTGTCACATTCTTTTTATGATTTTAAGTACTTCAAATTTTTCATATGTCAGTCATCTTGATTTCCCCTTCCTTTCACTCCACATTGGATAAAATAAGGTCAAAGTCAAGATAACACTTTTATTTTTACCTATATTTATGAGACTCATATACCCCATGCTCTTTGAAGTTCTCTCTCTTAGCAACCAAGGCCAAAGTATTCAAATTAAAGTCATCTTTAGCACCCATGTTTGGTTTTCTAAATCCTTATAGAGGAGGAATAGAAAAAGATATCAAGAAATTTAAAAGCCAAATAATTTGAAATAAAAGGCAATGATATACAAAATGAAATGATATACAAAATGTACAATATAAATCTCAAAATTCTAATCACACCAAAAGAAAATATTCCAATCAAATCTCTTATTCCTAATCAAAGGTTAAACTCCATAGTTAGCCTCACATAAAGCTGAGGTCCATTGGGGTATGGTAGGCCAGTAGATTGGAATAGGGGAATTAAAAATACTCTA
This sequence comes from Torreya grandis, assembly GCA_037957365.1. Taxonomy (NCBI): domain Eukaryota; kingdom Viridiplantae; phylum Streptophyta; class Pinopsida; order Cupressales; family Taxaceae; genus Torreya; species Torreya grandis. The sequence continues at coordinate 147,490 of JARHVA010009675.1, forward strand.
TGGTGATACCTACTTTCTCATTCAAGTACCCAATCTTTGTAGTAGACTAATATCTCTATAAGCGGTCTTGAGGAATGGGGACCATGTTGTGGGAAGGTATGTCTAATTTAATTTTCATGCATATAGCCTTCATTAGATGATCTATATACTTCATTTATTGACCTAAGATTATAGTGGCTAAGAGAATTTATTCATAGTCTTTAAGTTCAAAAGTTATCTTGTTTTGATAAACCTAATTTGAGTGTCTTGAATTTGATAAAGAGTTTCTCTAACTTGGTTTTTCCTTCATTTTCCCCTCCACCCATTTCATTTCCCCCCTTGACAGGCAAAGTGTCATCACATATCTATTTTCTCTCTTCTTTAAATTCCTTCTTCTTCACCTCTTAAAAACATGCTAGTATTACTTTGTTTCAATTTAATTTATCATTAAAGAAAAATAACATGTTTGAGTAACTATAGATTACACCATTACACCATTTATTTACCACAACATCTCATTGTCATACTAGTCATGCCATTAAGTGGTTGTCTTTTCTTACATTATATCTTAGAACAAACACTAAGTTTGAGTTTTCATCCTTTAGTTATTTTGATTCTCATTTTTCCATCATGTTCTTATTTGATTTTTTATGGACTTCACTGATCTTACATATGACATTTTAAATTATTAAATGTTTCTCTTTATGTATGCCTTTTTCATGTTTGTCTCACATATTTAATTACATTTCATTTTCCATCTTTCATGTTTTTATTTGTTGCCTATCTTACATGAGCTTACTTTTCCCTTTCTTAAACTATATTTATTTAAGCTGTCTTGTATTGATATTTAATTTGTCATTCATGTTTTACATGGTTCCCAACTTGATTTATTATATTCTGCATTCCTTTTTTTCATTTATATTTTACATGATTTCCAATATGATTTAATGTGTTTATACGCATTTGTCATTCATTTTCCATCATTTGTCATTCTTTTGCCATCATTTTGTCATTCATTTTCCTTCAATATTATAGACTTGCCTTTTTAATTCTAATTTTCCAATTTTTCCTAATACCTTCATATCTTTGCCTTAACTCATTTTACACTACTATATGACTATAATCCAAAAAATATTGATTTTTAGTTTTTTTTTTGTATTAACTTCTATTGGTAAACCTATTTTTCTTCACATTAGACATTGTAGTCATATAAAATGTCAAAATTGGTAGCTTGAGTTTAGATTATGACACCCAACCCATAGGTCCCTCTTGCATGATCTCATGACCCTTTTAGACACTTTTTTTCTTATTCCCAATCATTCATATACTTTTGAAACTTGATTTCCACTCAGCTAGGCTAAATTTCCCATGCTAATTCCATCCCCCCAGGTCCTACACCTATAGGACAATAGTGCCCAAATGGGACTATAGTGTCAGACCCTAAGGTGTCTAATTTTGGTGCTCCTGTCCAATTGTTTTTTTTAGCTCCAACAATCATTTCCTTCTAGTTCTTATCCTTCATCTTATTAGCCTAGTGTGATTACATTAAACCCATAACCAATAGATCTCTATAAAAGTACCTTCAATGTTCATTTAAAATGGGTTGTAAAATATTAAAAAATCAATCAAGAATACAAGAAATACCATTGAGGCAAATCTCCCTATTCTCTACATATAGCCATCCAATATAGCTAAAAGCATGTTCAAAACCTCACACCAGTCTCTAGACACCTCAAGCACACCTAGTTTAGCATTTTTACATCTGTATAACAATATTTCACAAAGCACATCAAGTGAGATAACTACATACTATTTGATCCCTCTTTAGAGTATTGGTATGTAGGTAATGTATCCACATAAGGGGTGTATATACACATTCAGTGCATCTTATACACACTAACTCCCCCCTTATTTATCAAAATTAATCAAAGCACAATGGAGTCTAGGGTTTGAATACTAAATCAACTCTACAAGGAGTTATGTATACTTTCAACAATCAAGATTTCATAGGTAGGCTCACACAATGATAGTGAACAAAAGTAAGAAAACTCAAGTCTCTCCATGCAATTTGGACAATAGCAACAAAAAAGGACTATAGCATCAAACCCTAGGGTGTCCTATTTTGGTGCTCCTATCCTTTAATAAAATGAAATTAAAATTTTATTTACGACAATATCGTAGTCCTACATAGCAAATTCTAGACCCTATCTCAGTTGTTTCATCCTATTTTCAGCTAAGTCTTATTTTCTCCATATTTAATATTATTTATAGAAACATTAAAAATTTAAAAAAACTATACAAATTAGTAGTTAAATTATTAAAATATTATTATTTATTTATTCAAATTAGACATTTAACTAATTTTGGAATAAAACTCCAATATTCCCAAAATAGTTAAATCATTTGGTGAACCTGACTTACTTCATTTGCACATAAAAACCTTAGAAACCCTAGAGTAAATTCCATGTTTTTTCAATAATTTTCTCATTTTTCTTGCATATTTGAAATAAAAAATTCACATTTAATTTTTAAATCTATCTTAGTAATTTTAAAAATCATTTATTCCAAACCCTAGTTGAATCTACTAATTCCTTTTGTGCATAAAACTTATAGACCCTAGGAAATTTTTTTTACTAAACTTAGAAATACTTTTTTGATTTCTTACCTACATATTTAAATTAGAAATTCACATTGATTTTTAAAAATTCCATAGTAAGTTTTAAAATAATCATTTTTCAAAAGCCTAGTTGCATATAATAGGTCCCTTTAAATCAAGAATTTTTTCCAATATATTTCTATTTTTTAATCTAGATATTTAAATAAAAAAATCACATTAATTTTTAAAATTCCATAGTAATTTTAAAAATAATCATTTTAAAAAAAACCTAGTTTCATATAGTAGGTCCCATTTCTTTTGAGGTATCACCTTACATCTAAAATTAGATTTCACATAAAAACAAAAATGGATCTCAATTATTTAAAAATGTTTCTTGAATTTTTTGTAAATAATGAGACCATACTCAGTCTTATCATGTACATGAATGCTAAATTTTACCATATGTTAATACAAAGCTTCATTCTTTACATTTCATGCTTACTTTTCATAATATGGGATGCTATTAAGAAATTCAGTGCTCAACATGTTAAGATACCTCTTGTATCACCTCCCTTGGATCCTTTATCCCATACCATGTCATGTTTCATGGTCTATTTTTTCTCTTCCCTAGGTATCTAACCATCACCAAACAACCCAATTGACACCCTTTTTCCATCAACCACCTTGAACTATTGATTATCTCTGCTCTCCTCCTAAGCTACTATTAGTCTTATATAGATAGTAGATAATGTGGTTAAAGTTGTTACTCAATATGCTACCATGCCTCCCCCACTTAATTAGAAACCACACCACCCTCCTATTCCCTCCCATCCTTGGCCCAACCCAGCTATACAAGAAGATCTGTAAAAGGCATATGATATTGTTGATCAGTTTTGAAACACACTATCTAAGATTTCTATGTCTACTTTAGAAAGCCAATATGTTTAAGGATATTCTTTATCAGGCACACACTTAGAATTCTATGCTGATTGATTTAGATCCTTCTTATTTTGCATCAGTGGTCAACATGTTAAAAACTATAGAAGGTGCTATTTATTTTGATCATGAGGACATGCCATCTCAGATAGTTATTGATCAAAGGTTACCACTGTTCATACAAACTCAAGTGAAAACTATCACATTTAAGAGAGTTCTAGTTGATAATGGCTCTAAATTAGATATATGTGATATTGCATTCTTATAGATCATGGACATAGATATAGAATCCATGCAAAAATCATATAAGAATATTAAAGGGTTTGATGATAGACCATGACAGACATTAGGAACCATTGCTTTGGATATCATTATAGGGTCCAAAACCCTCTCTAAATAGTTCTAGGTCATGCCAGGTACTATTTATTATAATATTTTACATGGGCATCCTTAGATACACATTATGGGGGTAGTTCCTTCTACTCTTCATCTATGTGTTAAGTTTCTCCATGAAATATAACTATACACATGCACATAAGATAATTAACCATTTAGATATTATCAAATTACAAAGTCACCTTTGACTATTTCACCAAATGGGACACCTCATATCATAGTTCAATTACCACCTCATCCCATTTCTCTTGATCAAATACATACATATGAGTACTAAAAGACTAGCACATCTTGTACTCCACTTATATTTATGTCCTCAATTCTAAATACTCAACTAATCATAACAACTCCAATCATTCTAGCTACTCCATCAGTCTTGGTTCCTACACCTATTATAATTATACAATTATCTATAGCAGTTTTAGTAGTACTAGTTGATTCTAAAAATATGGCTCCTTTCATAGTCATACTTACTTTGACAATTATAGATAATCTCATAACAATGCCACCTTCTACTAATATATTTGATGAGACTCCCATATTATATTTATCCCTTCTAGTAAATTTTAAGTTACCATTTGTATAGGATATTGATACATATTCCTAGGCTAGTTCAGATGATGATACGACACCCACACTCATAGATGACTATTTGTGTGGATTGAGCTTTATACCAGTTGGCTCAAGAGATTATCAAGATGATTTTAGAGCTCTCATTACACATCTTACATCACTCCTAACATCTTGTACTACACTATCAAGATATACACCACACTTATGGGCAGAGATAGATCACTTAACACACAATTTACATGGTTACCTCTATGGATATAGAGATAATAATTTAGATTTAGGAAAGTAACACATAACATCAACCACATATTATACTATAGATTCTACTTGATTATGTATTAATCACACTACCTACAGTATGACATAAATCTATTATAAGGTTATCACAATAAAATGGTTGTCCATTTTGTCTCTTTCTCAAGATCATAGTCCATGATACAAACTAATGTAAATATTTACAATAGAGATTGGATAAAATATAGGTTTAGGGTATTATTAAAATTACATCACCACTAGCACCAGCTTCATGACTTCACTAAAGCCATCTACTACCAGAGCTAAATATCCTAGAGGAGAATCAACATCTTCACCACCAAAACAACCTTCATTTCATCTTCATTAGGATGACACTATGTATATAGAGTCTATGACATACCATGATAATTATGATGATAATATTGAGGTATTTGATGATTTCCATGATCCCTTCCTCTATCTCTATCTCCAATGAGCTCCATCCTTGGAATCTTTACCCCATCCAGCCTAGTCTTTTACATTATTGTGTACATATTGCATATTTTAAAATTACTTATACATAACTTCTTTTTAATTTCTTGGACATAGTCTCCTTATAATTGATTGTACATAGCTTATTTCAAAAATACCAAAAATAATAATTTTTTTTAAAATATCAAAGACATTCAAATATTCCAAAATAAAAAACACTCAAAATATAAAACCTTGTCAATTATATGCATTATCCATGTTTTCCATTTCTACTACCATGCTATACTTACATATTTTTTTTCTATGATATTCTTTATCGATTTATCTACATTACCATGCTTCACTTGATCTTCTTTGAGTGTGTACAGTGACTTCTAGATCCTTGATTACTTCACTCTACCCACTGAGTGGGCATCCTACTTCTACATTCAATACACATATCAGTATATCTACCCACACAGGACATCTTATACATGACTACACCATCTAGGTTATGTCATTCCTATACCACACACACTAGTTATCGTGATGATATACATTACTTACTAGCTTACATAGATTACTCTATCGACAGTCACTAGTATATATCACTTATGTATTTCTTAGAATATACCTACTCTCGTACTATATGTCTTGCACATTTTCACTTATTTCTTTGATTAGTTAGCTGTAATTTTATTTATAGCATATTGCATGCTTTCCTTCCTTACTTTGTGTAGCTAGATGTGATTATATTTCTTAATTCCTTTTTTGTCTCATGTATGTGCCTTAGGAAATTTACCAATATCCTTTGATTATATTCTTGTGTGTGCCTTAGGACATTTTCCAATGTCCTTTCCTTGCAATCTTCTATGAACTTGTGTCCCTCATGTCAACCATGCTTAATTAAATTATATGTGTATGTGGAATTTGAATATGCCTTGTATGGTTGATTTCCATTTTATGTGACATGTGCCCATGTCCCTTGTTTTCTTGGCCCCTTGGCCACTATTTCATGCTTCTTAATTCTTGCCTTATGTTCTTGTTGCTTTATTTCTTCTCAATTATTTTCAATGCCATGATCCACATCATGTATTTTCTTTATTTTTTGGATGCCATGATGGACATCATGTTTCATCCCTCCTTGACAACTAACTAGACTTCTAGTTTTATTTCATTATACTGCACATGCTATTACATTGTTATATCTATCTAGGTGTACCACTATTGATCTAAAAATATCTCATACAAACCATACTATATCTTGAGATATCTTATCGATTATCATTGTTATATCATGTATTCTCATAGCATAACACACTTATAAGACTCTTTATTTTGAGGATAGTCATTACAAGGTCTTCATTCCTACCTTTAGAAGAGGGGGCAATAAATAGGGGTTTTTTCATAGAGATCAAAGATCCTACCAGTCAAAAAATTAGCTTTTAGAATACCCAAAATAGTATTCAAACAACAAATTATGTAGAATATACTAGATAGATAGTGATAATTATAAAATAGTCTTTAGAATCAACATAAGACAAGGGCACTAACATTAGAAAATAGTTCTAGATAATTATAAAATAGTCTTTAGAATCAACATAAGACAAGGGCACTAACATTAGAAAATAGTTCTAGATAATAGGGTGTCCTATTTCATTGCTTCTATCCTAACAACAACAAAAAAATTTTTTTTGAAATAGATAGAACGTAAGAATATATATAGTTTTTTCAGTAATAGTTTAGTTTAGAATTAGTAGTTTTAGTATAGTTTCTCTTAGAGAATCTAGATATAAGGGGCATCATGCATGGCATGATGGCTCTCTCTTCTAATTTTAGATGTAGTAGTTAGTATAACTTCTAGATTATAATCCATGTTATATATACCAATGATTGGGGGTAAAGTATATGTCACATTTGTTTTTTACTCTTTATAGTTCATGGCATTAATTAGGAATTTTCAGTAGTTGCATGCCTTATTCCATCTAAAGGTGGTTAGCATCATTCCTAATTGGCTTCTACATAAGCTTATTACCTAGTTTCATAATGGCTTTCATACAAGCCTAATCTCCACCTTTTCCAAGTGGCCAAGAGTGGGCTAGTTTCCAACACACATTCGAATATCCATGTCACATTATTAGATTACAAAACATTCATGGTATTTAAGAACCATCTCATATGACACACATTCATATTAGTATCAGTTCATATCTTCACTTCATGGGGTAATGATGAAGCCAAAGGACTATCTAGCTTTTATATTCTTAAGCCACCTACTTAAAGGGATTAGAAACATAATCTAAACATTGATTAATACATGCATGATCACATAGCTTCACTTAGTGGGTGATGATGGAGCCAAAGGGCCACCCTTTGCATTCTTGAGCCACTCTCAAGAAATTGAGCACTCAACTCCTTTCATGATATTACTCTTGGTATGACACCATTTAGCACATACCTAACATCATCCAACATCACTCAATATCATAATAGGTTTTTTATTAGTTCATGTACCCAATGAGGTGTATTCATTCCTTTCTCTTCCTCTCTCTCTTACCCAAATTTGTATGTTCTTATTTTAGATATAGTGTATCTATTAAGAATTGATCTACTCTTTGTTTTCTCTTACAAGTTTACACTTCGTAATATGCTCTCTTTACACACACCTAACGTCACATAGCTTCTTGAGTTTCACCCTTGTAAGTAAGTTCAAGTACTATTTCTACTTTTCCATTATCCTAGTATTTCACTTTGTTCCATCATGAGAATAAACAAGGGGGAATATAGTCATATAAAATCTCAAAATTGGTAGCTTGAGTGTGGATTGTAACACCCAACCCATAGTTCCCTCTTGAATTCTCTCATGACCCTTCTAGACACCTTTTTTCTTATTCCTAGTCATCTATAGACTTATAAAACCTAATTCCATCTCAAATAGGCTACATTTTCCATGTTAATTCCATCCCCCTAGGTCTTCTACATGTAGGATAATAACACCTAATTTGGACTATAACACTAGACCCTAGGGTATATGATTTTGATGCTCCTATCTAATTTCATTTTTAGATATAATAATCACTTCCTTATATTTCATATCCTTCATCTTGTTGGCCTAGTATGAATACATTCAACCCATGATGAATAAATCTCTATAAAATCCCATTTAAAGATCATTTATAAGAGGTTGAAAATATTACAAAATCAAGCAAGAATACAAGTAATACTATTAAGTTAAATCTCCATATTTGTTGCATATAGTCATCTAATATAGCTATAATCATATGTAAATCATCACACTAGTCCTTAGCCACCTCACCCATTTTAGCATTTTTGCATCGACATAACACTATTGCACAAATCAGAGTAAGTGGGATAACTACATATGGCTTGATCCCTCTTCAGAGTATTGGTATGTAGGTAGTGTGCCCACAAAAGGGGTGTATATACACATTCAATGCATCTTACACATACTAACCCACCGTTATTTCTCAATATTGATCAAAGTAAAATGGATTCTAAGGTTTGAAAACAAAATCAATTATATAAGGAGTTGTATAGACTTTCAATAATTGATATTTCATATATATGCTCACACATAGACAATGAATAAAACCCAAAAAACTTAGGTCTCTATGATTAGTTTGGAAAACAATGGAGAAAAAAACTATATCACTAGACCATAGGGTGTCCTGTTTTAGTGCTCCTATCCTTTCATAAAATGAAAGTTAGATCTTGGTTTACGGTAATGTCCCAGTCCTACATAGCAAATTCTAGACTTTATCTCAGCCATTTCATCCTATTTTTAGCTAAGTATTTTATTTTTGATATTTATTGATATTTATAGAAAGGTTAAAAATAAAAATAAATTGTACAAATTAGAAGTTAAATTATTGCAATATTATCTATTGATTTAGTCAACTCAAACCTTGTTAGCTATCTAGATAACACCCTGCTTGAAAGCTTGATAGATTTAGCTCTAAAACCTTCATAATTAGACTAACATTGGAATGATATAAGTTATGAGACACTTGAACTTAGACCAAACCTCTAGATTTTGGTGAAACTAGCTCCTCTGATGTATCCCTTTGCACTACTTACTAAACTATTGATTGTTGGAATGAAAAGGGGAAGAAGGAAATTGAAATGGAAATATTGCTTTACTATTGGTGATACACTTGTATTTCTAGTTCATCCACTCTATTTGAGTTCCTAGAACACTAATTAGATAAGTAAATACTAAATCTACAAATCCAAATATCTCTTATGTATTATTATTTCATGTAGAGATTTTATCTAGTGATCAAAGCCTGAGGTAAATAATGGAATAGGCCTAATTCAAAGCACTAACTAGCCAATGTTTATCCACTATCAAATTAATAAAATGACATTGAATACTAATATGACTTGCATAAGTATCATACCAATAGCTAGGTGAGATCAATACTTGACAAGGGAGAAATTTCTACCACAAATATAAATCAAACTAACATTACACACTATACTAGCATAATGGAATCTGAAACAATCATTTTATTTATCTGAAAAGGTTACAAAACTCAATATTGGCATAGATTGGTCATGTCAAGAGAGGGATGGTCTTTAAAAATCACTAAAAATCCAACATATATAACAAAAGCATAGAATAGACAAGATATTGGAATTAGAAATAGAAGAGGAGATCAACTCCATGTTACTTCAAGTCTAACTCAATTATAATATTCATTCAAAATCTCTTAGACTTTTCTTCATCTTCTAAAACTTTTCATGAGGCTATTTGTGGAATTGGAAAAAGGATGGTGGGACCTTTGACAAGTGAATATTCCTTTGCATGAAATCTATGCCAACTTGGATGTCTTAACTCAATGTTGGAAGGCCTTCAATTACATGATAACCAAGGATAGATGCATGACTTGTCAACTAGTCAACTAAATTACAAGACCAATCAAATACAATTTAGCCTTCACTTGCATGAAATGTAAACTTGAAGGATGAAATGTGTATTATATCTCGAATCTAAGATCACATATTCAATGTGGAAACTCAAAGTTAGTTCCTTAGATATCCATCCAACACCAATCTCAAACATGACCATTTGACCAACTAGGCCTATTAGGCCAAACAGGCCTAAAAGCTAATTTATGCGCTTGGACTCCATGGAACCTAAAAAAATACACCAAATAAATTTCAAAATCAATTACGTATACTTTGAATAACTTATCTCATCATAATATATGTGATTTTAATGAGAAAACTCTTGTCATTCAATCAACATGGTTGACTAGGCCTATTTTGCTCCATTTTCCTATAGATTGGCCATTTTGACCAAGCTATTAAGGACACTTCTAGGAATAATTTTTACCAATTGAATATTTAAATACAAATAACAAGTCTTTGGATTCAAACTCCATTGATTGGATCCTATTGAATTGCCTTGTACTTTATTTTCTATGTTTTTTCCACAAAAAATGATTTCTACCTTCATCCATGCATATCCATGTGTCAAATTGGAATTTATGGAATCCTCTATAAGTTTAATTTATGTTTGAAAATGTTTCAATTCTATCCATGGTGATTTGATGGAAATGAAATTAACCTTTTGCAAAACTAGTTTTTTTAGGGTTTAGGAGGGTTTTAAAGTTGAATATTCAAAATGATGATTCATGAGGTACAGACCTCCAAATAAAAAAATATTTACATTTATGTGTGTAACAATTACCTCCTTAACATCCCTAAAAATATTGGGTTTCCATGAAAAATATATGAAAAGTTATTAGGTGGAGAAAATTTACCTGTAGGGTTTTGCTTACATTTTGGGTTGCCTATGCTATTAACAATTGTTCATAAATCATATAACCTCAAATGATATCAATTGTTCATTAATCATAATTAAATATGGGTAATAAAAACATACTAATATTATTTGGCCAAACTTCACATGTGGTGAAAAATATGAGCATCTGAAAGGGAGGCTTAGAAGGGTGCCTAGAACTATAAAAAGTGAAAATCTTCACCAAGATTAAAATGACTCTTAAATTACTTCCTAAATCCATAAAAAATAATAAAGGGTTATGTACCATGCTATCCAAACACTCTATAATCATATTTTTCTTAAAAAGACAAAAAAATCTCTTTTTGGCCTATATGCTTATTTGCTTGCAAAAGCCTATATGAGCATGGCTTGCATAAAATTTTGATATTTTAAACTATTTAAAAGTCTTATTATTATGTAAAAACAGCATCCCACTCTTTTTAAACTTTTACTTGGGCTTAAAAACCTCTGTGGTACTCTAGAATGATGCCTCCTCCAAAGGTGGCGTCAAACAAACATGTTTAGGATTGTGAAAAAACAACAAGAATATATACTCATAAAATGGCCATAAAACATTTTAAAACTATGTTACAACTCATTATTACCTTTTAAAAAAAATCAAGTCAAAATTCCTCCTGTAGCTCCAAGAAACCTCAATTGTCTCTCAAATTTGACCCCTGTGCATGGACTGTATGCATTTTTGACTGAGTTTTGCATTTTTGACTGAGTTTTTCATGTTTCAGTTTTGGATTTTATATGTTTTCAAGATCAAAATAATAATAAATTATCTCAAAAATCTCATCAATAACTTGAAATCATACTCTACCCCTATTTCTAGGATGATTAGATCTCCAAATAAGGCATTTCAGGCTTAAATAAATGTTCTTACACTATTGTAGGTGGATGTTGATGTAGCTTGACCATATTTAGTGTAAATTTAATATTTAATAAGTTATTTAAGTCTATTAATACTAGTTTATAATCTCAATTAATTTCCTTGTAGCCATTTGATCTCTTTATGCAAGGTTTTAGGCCTCCTACATTCATATTTTGTACATATCTGATGTACCTGAATATAGGAGGACATTTGAAAGTTACTTCGTAACCAATTTATGATATTTTAATATTATTCATTGGATATGAAACAACCTTATAGGCCATTGTTCACCTTTTTCTTTCTAGTTTGAAACAAGGTTTTACCCTTATGATGGTTGTAGGTTTTATTGAGAGTGATGTAGGTGAGTATTTTGTACCTATAAACCACATATACCTTGTTTCTTAGACTTCCTTTGAGGTTAAAATTTTCCATGTGATCTAAGTAAACTATTAGGCTTAGTATTCTACCTTCATCCTCACACTTCCTGAATAGGCCTACTTGAGATAGACAAGGCCTGTAATTGGTAAAAAAGAAACATTTGTACATTTTTTAATGTATTGAGATATAAATAACCTCTAAATAACCCTTCAACTATTACCAATGTATCCATTCTCTTGACTAACAACCTTGAAACTCCATTCTCCTTTTAGGCACCTTCTTTAAATTAGGCCTAATCTTGAATTCATTCATAACTATCTTGGTTGTAGGTTATGTTTTTTAACTAAATTTGGCTCTTGACTATTGTACACATAGGTTTCATCTTCAATGAGTATACCATCTCCTTGGACTTGACATCTTAATAAATTCAAGGAGGTTTCCCTGGATGACCTTATATCCTCTAACTATAATTGAAAACAAATCAATGTAAGGCACTATATGTTAATTGATCCAGACTGTAGGTACCTCTTTTTGTTATTCTAAAACCTCTTTGAACCCTAGTATGTCTTTCCCTTTAGACTCTCTTCACTAAATGATAATCTCAATGACATTTGTGTCTTAATATTAGATAAAAATTCCTTTAAAAAAATATAATTTCTATCAAATAGGTCCTCCCACATCCACACATAGGCCTATATGGACTTTTCCTTGATTCTAGGCTTGTTTGAAACTTAAAAATCCTCTTCTTCCATGTTTGTTTATGTGGAAGTCTCTTTCAAAACAATCCTATCTTTTTTACTAAACACTCACTTTAGAAAAAAAACAAAACTTAAAGATCCAAAACATATATAATTAGGCCTCCTTAGAATGTGACACACACCTGTAGGTGCACTTAAGGGTGTACATAACTTTATCTCCTCAAAGACCCTCTTGAAGTTTGAGATATGCCTAGATCTTTTCCTTCATCATAAGGTCATCATCTACTATGTCTATGTCATTATCAAATATTTATTGATATTTTTGAGTGCCTATAAGATCTTTTTAGGATTTTTACATAAGGCACAGGCCTATATGTATATTATCATGACTATATGTGACCATGATTGGACCATACTCTTCCTGCCCATACTCATGTTGACCTTGAAACTCCATTAGCTCTTTCTAACCATGAAACTATGGAAAGGAAAAGGTATGAAGGTGATATGACCATGATGGAGGATGAAAGATGATGAAATGACATGAAAGGAGGATGGAAAAAGGGTGAAAACATAGTGATATTGCGGTGTATGACAATAAGGTGGAGATAAATGAAATGGTGTTGGAAAGGAGCATGGTGAAGCATGATAAAGACTGAGATGATGGGATATATGAATACATGGGAAAAAAAATTCACACCTCATGAATTTAGAGGACATTATAGGAGTGTAATAGGGTCAATCAAAAACATAATTTTCTATAAAAACATAAAAATTTGCAAAGAAACCTTAAAGAATGCTAAACTAAGCCTCTTTAGGCACTTTGAGAGCATAAAATGGCTTATTGACCATGATACCTAGTAACATTATAGTAATTATGATTTTAAACCATGAAATTTTTTATGAAACCATAAAAAACACAAATTTCTTAAATATTTTAGGTTGTCTTCCTCTTTAAAGACCGTACAATTCACCTTTGAAGCTCATTATACACTACAAATTGACTAGCTCAGTTTGTAAGCCTTGTTTGACCTTGAATTTCATGTGGAATAGATTAATAATGCCATGGAAAGTTAGAACAATCTTGCAATATCTTGGAACAATTTTAATTTCCTTGAAACTCTGCCCAAGTGAAGAGAAAATGGAGAAAACTAGTTGCCATTCTAGTTGTAAAGCAACAAAAATTAAACTGTCTTCAACTAAATGGTTCATTAGATTGGAGAATATAATTAAAGAGCCAATTAAACCATCAAGAAACCATCTGAGTCTATTTTATTCACCACAAATTTGAGAGTTGTACCCTCCCTCAGTAGTCCATACCACTCTCAAACTTGCAAGCAGGTCTCTTTGTGTCAAGAAGAAGGGTATTAATATAAGACTAGTAAATGACTTGTATGATCATGAATAGCCATGAAACTCTTAATAAATCCTATTTATGACCAAAAAATGATAACCCCTACCTTGGTTATATGTAGTCCATATGTATTTTGTACTATGCTTGAAAAAGTTAAGGAAATAAGCTCTTTTTAGCCTTTTAAAGACTACCAAAGCATTCCACCACTTAAAAAAGAAGTATTTAGAAGGTATAAATGAAAATCATAGAAATTTAGACTTTAAAAAACAATTTTAATGTTTTTAAACTTAAATAATGACACATGTGGGTCAAATTAGGGGCTTTTAGGCTTATAAGACATATGAAAACAACTTTTCATGATAATTCAATGACTTTTGAAACCATTTTTTTACATTTTTGACCAAAAATTGAATTTTTAGGCCAAAATTCACTAGTTTTACCTATCAAAAAAATATATTAACTATATTTATGAAATTTTCATATGATAAGGGTGGTAATTTAGCCTTAACAGGTGAAATTACTAATAATTTTGGTGACTCTTAGGGGTTGACTAGCTAGCTGGTCAAAAGAGCTCATTATTTTGCATATGACAATGGAAAATTGAAGCATAAAAAGTTTTACTATATCACTTTATTGACTAAAAAAAGGACTCTTTTTGGCACTATACCAAAAAAAATGGAAATAACAACTAATCTAAAAAATAAGGACAACTAATCTAAGGAAAATAAGAAAACAATAAAAGGAAAGCAAATTGTTGCTTGTGATAATCATTTATTAACATAAATAAAACCTAAAATAAATAACTTGAAGCAATAATCTTACCTATAGGATAAAATGGGAAGTTATTTTGTGCACCATGGATCCTTGAAATGTATTTTCCATCTCTTAGCGACATCTTCTTGCAGATAGGAAAACTTGTATGTTCATGTCTTTGAGATGATGAAGCTAGGTCTCCAAATTCCATCCTCAGTTGCATGGATTTAAGATATGGATCTAAGATCCAATCATAGTTTTTCCATATTCTTATTTATTTCATTAAGAATACTATCTTTGCTCATTCATAGGTTTATTATGATTTGACACATTCTCATTCAATGATTGTGTTGGAAATCTAGCTAGTATGCTTGGGTTGACATATTCATTAGGATCCATTTAAATTAGTGGCTCACTAAAATATTCAACCTCTTGATATGTATTTAAACATGCCTATGATATTTCATTAATTTCTTCTTTATTAATAATTCTAAAAATACTCTTTACAAGACATTTATCAATCTCCACTTGGAGTAGAGATGGAATATCAAACTTTTCACAAAAACTCTCCAAGTCATCCAAAAAGGCCTCTTCATCATGATACTTCATCTATATTAACTACTGCAATCTCTTAAGAAACCTCTTGTAAATAATCTTCTTATTCATCATGGAAAATTGAATCATTTTTGTCCTTGCCATGTGGTGTCTCAATAATGATTTCCTCTTCTTGATCACTAAAATTATCATCATTATTTTTTTCCTTAGTTGAATCCTCTTTACTTTACTCATAAAGAAGATATTATTGATCCAATATTGGCATGGTATGTCCCTAAAAATATTTGATAAAATGAGAAAATTCCAATGGTTATGACATAGATGACTGATTTTGTTCTTTAGATTGTTGAACTAGAACAACTATCACCTCCTCTCTCTACTATAATATTTATTGAATGGATTTCTTTGAAGGAAAGAATTTAGGATTTTGAGGAGGGAGGGGTGAATGATGAGTAGCTTTGGATTGTCTTTAATTCATGATTTGGTTCTAAAATGGGAAATATAAAGGCTCCTTTTTGACCTTTTGATTTTGGTTCTCCTCCTCTTTCCTTGTCTTCATCTCCAACTCTCTGATCTGTTTATCAATATACTCTTATAATATCTTCTATTTAAAGTGGTAAATGGATTGATAAAGATAAATAACACAAAAAAATTATTTATGGATGATGGAGCCTCTAATCTCAACATCAGGTTGTCTCATAACACTCTCCTTTCTTTGATAGTTCTCTTGGATAGATCTTTAAAAAGGGAAGTCCTAAGAAACACATGAAGAAATTGGAAAACTAGAAGGGGCACTTGGAAAGGTCTCTAGAGGAGGAATAGATTGCATATAAGAAGAGTTAGGTTGAACCTATTATTCCTTGAATCCTTTTATTTTGTCCTCGATACTTTTAATGTAATGACCTACATCCATCATCTCACCAGTGAGATTGCCCCAATTTGATCTCTCAGCAAGTGCCCATACCTCTTTTATTTTATACAATGACTCTCTCACATAATGGATCTAGTGAGTAGGGGTATCTTGGACATAATATCTATGTGAGTGTAGCTCTATTGCATTCTTTTCAAGGCTCACTACAATTTGTTTAAGTGTTGATATAGATTGGGTAGCTATAAAGTGGCCATAATGAGGTTGGATAGATGAGTAGGATAGCTCATGATAGGGATGGTAAGGGGAAATATTGTGATATATTGGTTGTTCATAGATAGGACTAGGTAAGTATTCCTACATATATGATTGGTATAAGTCCTCATACTATTAGAGAGGACCATAGTGTGGTTGCTCATACTGATCATAGTGAGGAGAATATGGATCCATACTAAAACAAGCCATTAGAGACCAATAGTAAACCAAGTGCTAAAAGTAGTTAATATTTGAAATTATACCTAATGTTCATAACCAGATTGGAGTACCATAAATCTAGACTAATCTTTTGAAATGCCTCCAAAGGTTAGTGTGTAGTAGTAAGGTCCCACAAGCATGTCAAAACTGTTAGCCATCTAGATAGCACCTTGCTTGAAGGCTTGATAGATTTATCTTTAAAAACTTCACACCTAGACTAACATTGGAATGATTTGAGTTATGGGACACTTGAACTCAGACTAGACCTCTATATTTTGGTGAGGTTAGCTCCTTTGATGTATCAGTTTACACTACTTACTAAACTACTGATTATTGGGATGAAAATGGGAAGAAGGAAAATAAAATGGAAATCCTACTTTACTATTGATGATACACCTATATTTTTCATTCATACACTCTATTTGAGTTCTTAAAACATTGATTAGACAAGTAACGACTAAATATACAACTCTAAATATCTCTTATGCATTAGTATTTCATGTACAGGTTTTATCTAGTGATCAAAGCTTGAGGAAAATTGTGGAATAGACATGATTCAAGGCACTAACCAACTAATATTTATCCACTATCAGCTTGAACCAAATGACATTAAACACTAAACATGACATGCATAAGTAACATACGAGTAGTTAGGTGAGATCAAGACTTGACAAGGGAGAAATTTCTACCACATATGTAAATCAAACTAACACTACACACTATACCCACATAATGTAATCTAAGGTAATCATTGTGTTTACCTAAAAAGTTAAAAAACTTAATATTTGTAGAGTCTGGTCATGTCAAGAGAGGGAAGGCCTTGAAAAATGGCTAAAAAGCCAACATATATAGCAAAATCATAGAATAGCCAAGATATTGGAATTGGAAATAGATGAGGAGATCAATTCCATGTCACTTCAAGTCCAATTCAATTATAATATTCATTCAAAATCTCTTAGACTTTTCCTCATCATCTAAAACTTTGCATGAAACTCCTTTTGGCATTGGGAAAATGATGGTGGGACCTTTTACAATTCAATCTTCCTTTACATGAAATATATGATAACTTTTATTTATTAAATCCACTTGAACTAAGCTTGAAAGTGTTGGAAATCCTTCAATTACATGATAACCAAGGATAGATGCATGACTTGTCAACTAGTTAACTGAAGTGTAAGACCAATCAATTCCAATTTTACCTTCAGTTGTATGAAATGTAAAATTGAAGGATTAATTATGCATGATATCTCCAATCTAATATTTTATGATCAGCATGGAAACTCAAATTTATATCCTTAGACAACCATCTAATGCCAATCTCAAACTTAACCATTTGACCAAGTAGGCCTATTAGGCTAAATAGGCCTAAAATCCAATTTGTGCACTTGGAGTCCATGTAACCTAAAATAAGACACCATGAAACCTAAAAAATATTGAAATATACTATAACAACTTCTCTCATCACAGGATATGTGATTTTGATGAGTAAACACTTGTCATTCAATCAATATGGTTGACTAGGCCTATTTCGCTCCATTTTCCTATGGAATGGCCATTTTGATTGAGATGGTAAGGACACTTATAGGAATATTTTTTATCAATTGAATATTTTAATACTAATAAAAGTTCTCAAGCTTTAAGCTTCATTGATTAGATCCTATTGAACTACCCTCTACTTCATTTTCCATATTTTTCCATAAAAACATGATTTTTGACTTCATCCGTACAGATCCATGTGTAAAATTTTCATGTATGGAATCATATCTAAGTTTAATTCATGTTTTAAAAAATTTCAATTTGATCCATTTTGATTTTATTGCAATAAAATCAAACTTTTAAAAAACTAGTTTTTTTAGGGTTCAGGAGGGTTTTAAAGTTGAATATTTAAAATAATGATTCATGAGGTACATACATAAAAATAAAAAAATATTTACATTTATTCATGTAAAATTTAACCCCTTAACATATTTTAAAATATTGGGTTCCCATGGAAAATATATGAAAAGTTATCATGTGGAGGACAATTGCCTGTAGGGTTTTGCTTGCATTTTGGGTTGCCTACACTCATAGTGATTGTTCATAAATCACATCCCATAAAATGATCTCAATTATTCATGAATTATAGTTAAATTTTTTTCCTAAAAATATAATAATATTTTTTATTCAAACTCCACATCTGGTGAAAGATATGAGCATCTGAAAAGGAGGCTTGGAAGGGTGCTTCGAATTGCAAAATGTGAAAATCTTCACAAAGATGAAAATTACTCTTCACTTGATTCTAAAATATTGTAAACATAATCATTGGGTCTTTACCATGCTATAAAAACCCTTTTAAATCATCTTTTTCTTGAAAAGTCAAAAACTCCCTTTTTGTCCTATATGCCTATTTACTTGCAAAAGCTTGTATAAGCTTGGTTTAGAATAAATTTTGTAGTTTTTAATATATTAAAAGGTCTTATTATTATTTAAAAACATCATACCATTCTTGTGAAACTTTTACATAGAATTAGAAACCTCTGTGGCACTTCAAAATAATACCTGCTCCAATGGTGGCCTCAAATAGACATGTTGAGGACTGTGACAAAAAAATTAGTATCTACACTCATCCAATCACCAAAAAAATTATCATATAATTATTCAACTCATTAATACCTTGTGAAAAAAAAATTCAAGTTAGAATTCCACATGTAGCTCCTAGAATCCTTAATTTTCTCTTAAAATTGACCCTTGTGCATATACTGTTTGCATTTTTTATTGAGTTTTGCATGTTTTAAAGTTTTTTCATGGATTTTATATGTTTTAAAGATCAAAATAATCATAAATTATCTCATAATTCTCTTTGATAACTTGAAAAAATTTTATATGTTTTAAAGATCAAAATCATCATAAATTATCTCATAATTCTCTTTAATAACTTGAAAACATACTCTACCCCTATTTCTAGCATGATTAGACCTCCAAACAAGGCATTCTAGGCTTAAATTAATGTGCTTACACTATTGTAGGTGTTGATATAGTTTGAGAATATTTAGTGGAAATTTAATATTTAATAGGTTATTTAAGACTTTTTATACCAATTTATAATCTCGATTCATTTCCTTGTAGCCATTTTATCTCTTTATGCAAGGTTTTAGGCCTTTCTACATTCATATTCCATACATGTCTAATGTACCTGATTGTAGGTGGACCTTTTAAAGTTCCTCCATAACCCATTTATGATATTTTAATAATTTTATTCCTCAAAATCCTTATTTACTATATATGAAACAACCTTATAGGCCACTGTTCACCTTTTGCTTGCTAGTTTGAAGGAAGGTTTTACCCTTATGATGGTTGTAGCATTTATTGAGAGGGATGTAGGTGAGTATTTTACACCTATAAACCACATATTACTTATTTATTATACTTATTTTAAGGTTAAAATTTTCCATGTGATCTAAGAAAACTAGTAGGCTTAGTAGTCTACCTCCATCCTCACACTTGCTGAATAGGCCTACTTGAGATATACCAAGACTGTAAGTGGTCAAAAAGAAACATTTGTACAGATTTTTCATGTAGTAAGATATAAATAACCCCCAAGAAAACCATTAAAATATTACCAATGTAGCTATTCTTTTGACTGGAAAACTTGAACCTCCATTCTCCTTTTAGGTACCTTCTTTAAATTAGGCCTAATCTTGAATTCATCCACAACTATCATGGCTATAGGTCATGATTTTTTACTGAATCTATCTCTTGACTATTATACACCTATCCTTTATCTTCAATTATTATTACCATCTCCTTGGAATTGACATCTTCGTACCTTCAAATAAGGTTCCCTTGTTGAACCTATATCCTCTAACTATAAGTGACAACAAGGCAATGTAAGGAGCTATAGATTAATTGATCCAGATTGTAGGTGCCTCTTTTTATTATTCTAAAACCTCTTTGGACCCTAGTATGCCTTTCCCTTTAGACTCTCTTCAATAAATTACAATCTAAATTCCATTTGTGACTTGATATTAGATAAAATTTCCTTTGGAAAATAACCTCATTGCTATCAAATAGGTCTTCACATAGGCTTGTATGGACATTTCCTTGATTCTAGGCTTGTTTGAAACTTGAAAAGCCTCTTCTTCCATGTTTATCAATGTTGAAGTCTCTTTCAAAACAATCCTATCTTTGTTACTACACACTCAATTTCTATAAAACAAAAACCTTCAAGATCCAAAACATATACAATTAGGCCTCCTTGGAATGTGACACAAACCTGTAGGTACACTTAAGGGTGTAGGTAACTTTATCTCCTCAAAGACCCTCTCAAAGATTTTGATATGCCTAAATATCATACTTAATCATAAGGTCATCATATACTATGTCTATGTCATGATCAACTAGATATTGAGCTTTATGAGTGCATGTAACAGCTTTATAGGATTAATCCATAAGGCATAGGCATGTAGGTACATTATCATGACTGCATGTGACCTTGAGTAGCCCATAATCTTCATGCCCATGATCATGTTGACCTGGAAACTCCATTATCTCTTTATAACCATGAAACTATGGAAAGGAGAAGGTATGAAGGTGCTATGACCATGAATGGAGGATGAAATATGATGAAAGGACATGAAAGGAGGATGGAAAAAGGGTGAAAACATAGTGTTATGTTAGTGTATGATAGTGAGATGGAGACAAATGGAATGGTGGTGTGAACATGACAAAGACCAATATGATTGGATATATTTAAACATGGGAATAAAAACATCACATATCATGAATTTGGAGGCCATTAGAGGAGTGTAAGAGGGTTAATCACAAACCTAGTTTTCCACAAAAACCTAAAAATTTACAAAGAAACCTTAAAAAATGCTAAACTAATCCTCTTTAGGCACTTTGAAAGCATATGATGGCTTCTTGACTATGATACTTGAAAATAATTTGATAATTGTCATTGAAAACTATGAAATTTTTTAAGGAACCTTTAAAAACACAAATTTATTGAAATTTTGAGGTTGCCTTCCTCTTCAAAGACCGTACAATTCACATTTGAAGCTTATAATACACTAAATATTAACTAGTTAAGTTTATAAGATTTGTTTGACCTTGAATTTCATGATGAATAGCTTCAAAAGGCCATGGAAAAGAATAACAAGTTCCAAAAATCCTAGAATAATTTGAATTTCCTTGAAACTCTAGCTAGGTGAGGAGAAAATGGAGAAAACTAGTTACATTTCTAGTTGCAAGGCATAATAAATTGACCTGTATTCAACTAAATGGTTTATGAGACAAGATATTTCAATTGAGGAGCCACTTAGACTATCAATAACCCTATGAGTCTAATTTATTTTACCATAAATTTGATAGTTTTACCCTTCATTAGTAGTCCATACCACTCTCAAACCTGTAAGTAGGTCTCTTTGTGTGAAGAAGAAGGGTGTCAATATAAGATTGGTTTATGACATATATAACCATGAATATCCATGAAACTCATTATAAATTCTAGTTATGAGCTGATACATATAAACCCTACGTTGGCTATATAGAATCTGTACATATTCTATACTATTCTTGAAAAAGTGAAGGAAATAAGCTCTTTTTGGCATTTTGAAGACTACCAAATCAGTCCACCACTTATAAAAGAAGTATTTATAAGGTATACATGACAATAATGCAAATTCAGACTTTTAGAAACCTTTTTCATGTTTTTTAAACTTGTAAAATGGCACATGTGGGTCAAATTAGGGGCTTTTAGGCTTATAAGACATGAAAACACCTCCTCATAACTTAAAACTTTAGACTTAGGATATTTCCATATGTTTTAACATGAATAAAGGCAAAATGGGATAATTTAGTGACTTTTGAAACCATTTTTGACATCTTTGATGAAAATTTTCATTTTTAGACCACAATTCATCGATTTGACCAATTGTAAAGAGCTATTGGCCAGATTTAGGAAAGTTTTATATGATAGGGGTAATAATTTGGCCTTGAAAATTCAAATTAATAATAAAACTTTAACTAAATTAGGAATGAAACTCTAATATTCCCAAAATAGTTAAATCATATGCCTTTACCTTTCTTTCATTCTATTTCTTTATCTACAAAATTAAGCTATGTGTTTTTTAACTATGTCCTTTCCTTTATCTTATTTGTTGCTTACTACATTTACCTACCATCATAATTATGTGTTATCATGTTTTATTTCCAAAAGCACCATCCTGTGTTACATTCACATGACACATGATGAGCATCAAGTGTGGCATATGTATACATAATATTTCCAAACTTTTATTGATTACTAACACTTTGTATCTTGTGGGAACCCATCGAGTCTGAATATCTCTAAGTGCATGCCTTAAGGGGTACATCGGGAAAGGGGTGGGAAGACTATTAGTACTTTATATGATTATTTTCCCTTTTACCACTTTCCACCTATAACCTTATCTCCTAAAACCATTTACCCTAAGCTTATTCTTCTTAGTTATACCCATTCTAGTCATTTGTCATATCATTATCCTTTGTGTTCTTGCCTTGACCCCCTTTCACTAGTTGACTCTACTCGGTTGGTTGGGTCAAATCTATATAATTTTTAGCCTCTAATTACTATATAGGGTTGACTAGGTCAACCTTATACTATTTAAACATATTTTTCACTTGGAGTTTTACTAGCCTTTCAGTTGACCTAGCTCAGGACCTAATGATTTATCTCTTAAAAATATACAAGGTTGACTAGGTCGACCCCATACAACCAACATATTTGGAAGGATTTAGGGAAACATTAAACTATATATACAAGTTCATTTCAAACCATTTGAAAAGAGATAAGATAATAATAATAAGTGTGAACAAACATCTACTTATTAACCACTCTACTTGAGGAATAAATCTTAGGGTTCCATTCTTTCTTTAGACATATAGATATTGTCTTGTGGAGAAGTATTTTGGATGAATATATATGTTTTATATCCCATTTATGATTCATCTTTTTTATCCTTGCATACCATAAAAATATCTTGCAAAGCACCTTGGCCAAGAGAGAGATTGATGCTTATTGGGTTCATCTTCAAGCTAAGTATTCCTAGCTTTATTTATCCTTTGTAAGAGTAGATAGATAATGCAATTATTCTTCTCTCCCATATATTAGTATTTCATATGCATTGACATAATTATATGTATTATATGTATGTTTAGTTTAGTTTGTTTTATTTCTAACCCCCACTTTGGACCACAAGCTTTGGTGTGTGCTAGATTAGATTTACTGTCTTGTTTATTATAATAGAGTGAATATCAAAACCTAGGACTCTTTTAGGGTTGTTTCATGATTGTGTTATAATTTAGGCTTCTAAACCATTCCTAGCATGGTTTATTATGACAAGTGATCCCCTAATTAGGTATAGGGAATCCACATATTAGTCATGTTGTCGCTTAACAAATGTATTCCCAATCAGAAGTGTATGTATCCTCTACTCCAAAATAGGATTGATTCCTAGACATGATGAATTTTTGATTGCATACAACAATAATTAAAATCCACTATAATTATTTGGTGTAATCACCATTTCTAGTTTTTCAAATTAATTTCTAAAACGCTTTTCCTCAAAGTTTAAACCCTAGCTAGGAATAAGAACACTAAGAATTAATAATTTTACATGAACTAGTAATTTATCAATTACACTAAACTTAGTGAAAGGAATTTGGCCTTCTTTGGAGGTTAACCTCAATTTTGTAAGGTCCTACACATTGGAGGTGATCCCATTGTATCATTATATTTTCTATAATTTTCAACACATTCCATACATCATGATAAAACACAAATATGGGTACAAAATCTATGTGATAATAGTTACCACAATAAATGGAAATTTCAAACATGTTTTAAAAACTATTTATGAATTATATAACACCTCAGTATTTTACACTTGTAAAATACATATCATGGATTTAATTTTATATTCTATATCTTTCTCATTACCAAAAATCTCAAAGACATTGTCTATCTATGCCTAATCACTTATTTCTTAGTCTAAAAATGTTATTCTTATGACTTAAGCCTTTTATCTTACCCAAAATGCTATAAAATTGTTTATCTTCCATTTCTTCAAGTGTTGGACCTTACCTATTTTCCAACTACCTGGACACTTACATCCTATTCAAATGTTTGTAGTGATACAAGTGTCTTATCCTAAGTGTCCAGTGCCCTAAATTCATCTAATTTGGAAATAAAATATATTCTTATGGTTAGCCAACGTGATTTAATGTGAGATATTCTCCAAAAAGGTTTGTATAAACATAAGATCAACCCTCATTCATTCCTCACCTAACACTAACCTAGAGAGACTAAGGTAACTTATTAAAATTATTTTATCAATAACTCAAGTGATCAAAGCTTCCCTATATTTCCCTATTTTCATATCAGTTAGAGGGACAACCCATATACAAGTTTTAATATTTAAGGAATAACACAAGGGCCATATTTGTGAAGTTTCAAGCTAGGCCACTATTGTAATTGCTTATCACACATTACATGATTCACACATAATACAACATGTAGGGGATAAATACATAAGTTTAAGGCCCTTTTTAGATTATTAGCTATGTAGGTAACACTCATTAACATAGGGTATTTATGGAAGCTTGACACTATGTGCCCACTAATTCATTTTTTCCATAACTAATATGAAGATGAGGAACTAGGGTTTTGATTTTTGATAAGGAATGATAATCCATGATCTATATATGAATGCACCATAGTGAAGGCAACATAAAAACCAAAAGCATCTAAGTGGTCACATCTAGTTTCATTAAGTATTCCATACTAGACACTTGCATCTACATTAGATAGTAATGTTGATGCAATCTTCCTAGGTTGAGACAAGTGTCTTTTGATATAGAGGTAGAATTATAGAATTTTCAAACTATTCTACAATATAGACACACTCCACTTTCTACCTGTTTTAGATCTAGATATGTATTAACATCAAAAATAACTATGTATATTATTTTCATTGTTATTACAATATGTAAGATAACTATACTTTATATTTCTAGCATATCTTATCATAATAAATTTAGTGTATGTTTATCTAAGTTTCTCAAATAATTGGTCTATTTTAGAGATAGTCTACCATCCTAATTACCTAAACTACCTCTTACCCCTTTAACCCTAGATTCCACATATCTAGAATTTTAGGGTTAAACATTTGGTGAACCTAACCTTTCATCCAAAAAACCCTAGAAATTGATCTATGTTTCCTTGATTTTCTATTATTTATTTAATAATATTTTACAAGTCATAAATTAGATTTTTTATCAATATGTTTAATGTGGATATATCTATTAGTTACTTCATATTATAGTACTTCATAGTATTTTCTACTTTTTATGTTTTGTACATGCTTAAATTGGTCAAACCTATAAATGGTTCCAATTATGATTACTAAAAATCACATGTATTATTTCATACCCCCTTTTGTTATAATATTTAAAGTGATCTCCTACCTATTACTATAAAATCTCAAATGGATTACATGAAACATTATTTATCTTACCACCATTCCAAAAAAAATTCCAATGATGTTATAGCTAAAAATTCACTTTTAGACTTGCTCCATCATTCCTCCCATTACAAAGACATTATTTTAGATGAATTATGCATGACCATTATACCAAGTAATGGGGATTTTCCATATGTGTATTCTATGTTAAATTGCATAAAATGGACTAAAAATAATATATCCTTTAAAAATGAATATCTAAAATTGTAAGGCCTCATAAATTATTTATTATCATTATAAATATAGGTTTGTGTGTGCAATAAAATTGTAAAAACATTCATTACGGACAATGGTTTAGGGATAAACATTTGTAAGATATCATATATTTTCTTACTATAAATTATGCCTAATGATTTGGAACATTTAAATATGATCATCAAAAGATTTGATAATAGTTCATAAATATTATTAGGGAAGATAACATTAAACATTGTCGTGGGATCCTGTACATTACCTACTTTATACCATGTTATGTAAAATTATTTAAAATATAATGTAATTTTGGGATATCCTTAGATACATGAAATATATATAGTTCCATATGATCTACACACATGCTTAAAATTCAGCCATCGAGGATTTATTTATGCATGCACAATTGATACTAACAGCTTAAAATATTGTGACATAATCCAAAAAATAAATAATCCTATGCCATAACCCTATAAAATTATTTTTTATTCTTGATATTTGATAAAATATGGATAAAAATGACAAGGTTTGGGAAAACATGAGTAGGGTATAACTCAACCCATCTGTCCTAAAAATAACACAAATTGACAAGGCTTGGTATTTTCATATAGATCTATAAATTGTAAGAAATATACTCATACCAAACCTTGTAACCAAAAGGAAAAATATGATTGTATGCTTACTTACAAAATAGATATACCTTTGGTTTACCCTAATTTGATTGATGAGATACATTCAATAAATTTTTTGACATTTGATGACTTTCTAAACGATGAGTCACTATTAGAGTACCTGGGGGCATATGAGGATCTCATTTAATTATATCATAAGAATATGTTTTCTCATGCCACCTCTACTCCTAATTATTTTGGTGAGAATGATGATACTAATGTCCATAATTATGTACATAATTTTATTCCTATAAAAACATTTTTTGAAGAGAGGTTTATGCTTCTAAATGAAGAAATAATAAAATTTAATTATGGAATAGATAAAGACCCTTAACTAGTATTGATTGCAAAAAAGATGTAAGATGATGAAGTCAAGGCCTATCATTATGTCCTAAATGATTAACCAAAACTATTTTATTAGGATTACTCAAATATGGCTTGTATTGACCCATTGGTGGTGATACACAATATATTATTTTATCTTGATACAAAGCCTATTAAGTAAAGGATTCAAAAAATCCATCCTAAAGTGGCATTTCTAGTAAAAAAAAGATTTAAAAACTATTAGATGTTGGATTCATACAAACCATTACACATTTTGATTGATTATTTAACATTATGCCTATTACAAAGCCTAATGGTAAAATTATATCTTATACTAATTATCATTATTCAAATAGTGATTGTCCAAATGATGACTTTCCATTACCTAATATTGACATGAATGTCAATTCCACAACTGGATATGAGACATTTGCATTTATGGATGGTTTTGTGGGATGCAACCAAATTAAAATTAACCCATCTGATCAATAGAAGACAACATTTACCTTTCCAAGGTGCACATTTTATTATATAATCATGCCTCTTGGACTTAAAAATATCAAATAAATATATCAGAGGGCCATGGTTCATATCTTTCATGATTTTATTTAAAAAACCATTGAGGATTATGTGAAAGATTTATTTTCCAAATCCAAACACCAAAAATAAAATATTCTTAATTTATTATAGATATTTAAATGTTTACACAAGTTCAATGTCTATTTAAATACCAAAAAAATCATTTCTGGAATGCATTATAGAAAGCTCCTTAGGTACATTATTTTCGAGTGACGCATATGGTTGATCCCAAAAGGGTAAAATCTATTATTGAGATGCCACCACAAACTAATCTAAAGGAACTATGATGTTTAAAAGTTAGAATTTACTTTATCTAATGCTTCATCACTTAGTTGGTTAATAAAATAATTATCTTCATGCATTTTATAAAAAAGGACACCAAATTTGTATGGGATGATATTTGTCAAAAAAACAATGATAAAAATCAAAGAATATTTATAAAACCCATAGGTACTCATGCTTTTTATTCTAGATAGGTGATTACGTATATATATCTTGGCTACTCCTAAATCACTTAGAGCCTTGTTATCATAGTATAAATATAATCATAAAGATAATATAATCTATTACATTAGTCAAAAACTAGTTGATTATGAAGGGAAATATATAACAATGGGAGAAATATGTTTAGCCTTGGTTTTTTCTACATAAAAACTATGGCACTATTTGATCAAAAATGAGGTCCATATGATAGTTAAATAATATCCATTAAAGTTACTTATAAACAAAAAAAATGTAAGTAACAAAATGAATTAGAGTGTTTGATCTCAAATTTGTGTCTTAAAAGCTGATAAAAGGTCAAGTTATAGTTGGCCATTGGCTACCGCTCCATTGCCTGAGCATTTTCAAGTTACCAATGTTTTCCATGATGAATTTGAGGCATACAATATATATTAAAATCTATGGACAATGTTTTTCAATGGATTAGTATGTATAATATGATCAGGTGATGGTATTATATTCTACATCCTTGAGGGAAAATATATACCCGTCTCTTACATATTAGTTTTTTCTTGAACTAATAATACAGTAGATTATGAAGCCTTGATAATTAGTCTTTCAATAGTACAAAATATTCATATCAAGTACATTCATGTCTTTTATGATTATCAGTTGATAATTAATCAGGTTACTAATTATTAAAAAACTAAATAAGAACACCTTATACCATATAAATTAATGGTGGATAGACTATAAGAAAAATTTGATATACTTTCTATTGATAGTATCCCCCATAAAGATATTTGTTATGAAAATGTAATGGTCAGTGTGACATCCTTGATGACCTTTGATATTAGTTATGATCATATAAACATTACCATATGCTAGTTATAAGAGACTTCCACTTATTCTAAAAAAATTAATGGATTAACCACTCTTGTTATTAATCATAGTTTTACAAACATAGAATGATATAATGATATTTATAATTTCCTTTAATAAGCTTATATATTAGACCATTTTACATGGAAAGAAAAATGTAACTTACAACATGAATCAATTTGTTATGTTATTATTGGGAATGAATTAATAAAATGAGGTTTTTATGGACACTCTATTTGATATTTAGACACAGCTAAGGCACATACTACATTAGAAATGCATGATAGTGAGTGTGGCACACATTTCAGTGGAAAGGTTAATTATCAAAAACTCTTACATCAAGACTATTATTAGCTTACCATGGAGTAATAATGTGTTGAAAATGATAGATTATATTTACAATGTAATAAATATAACAATTTGAACCATATACCATTTCATGAGTTACTACCAATTGCCTCACCATGGCCTTTCTCCTTATGGGGACTTGATTTGATTGGCAAAATAAATCTAGTGTTATTTTGGTGGAAATAAATTCATAAGAAAAAAATATAATATTTTATCAAATGATTGGAGGTAATTTACCTTGAATTCACTACAATAGAGGACATATACAGGTTTTTGATGACTAATATTACTTCTCATTTTGGCATACATTTGGCTATTATTTTTTTACAGTGGATCCTCATTAAAAAATAAGATGGTCAAACGATTTTTTAGTAAATATAACATAAAACAAACCTTTTATACACATTAATATCCATAGGGAAATGGATAGGTAGAGGAAATAAATAAAATCATTGTCAAAATAGTTGAATGGTAAAATTTAGATTGACACTAAAAAATGGTGTATGCTTTATGGGCATACCATACTAATGTTCACACCCATACTCAATATACACCTTATTATTTGGTTTATGGTACATAGGTAGTGTTAATAATTCAAATTAAGATAAATTCCCTCCATATATATTTCAAATATATTTTAAAATATAATGAGTATTGTTGGTTGAATATTTTGTCAATCAGTGTACTCATAAACAAAATAGGTCTGATCAGCCAAAGTAAGAAGATTAGTCATCCAAATGTGTAGGTTTACCACATCAAAAGGAGACTGATCCCTCTTCTCATTAAGGGGAGGTTCCCTATAGATATGCTATATATGTATACAAATAGAAAATAATACTCAAGGGTATGAAAAACCATCCATCTCTCTTTCTTCAGAGATGATGCATGCAAATCAAAGGAAAAACTCAAGGGAAATGATAGAAAACACTCCTCTTATTTTATAAGTACTATTCAACAAACCATAATAATACTCTTAGTAGTAACAACAAAATTTAAATAAAGATGTAGTAACTAGCAAATTGAGATGCAGCACAAAGTCTCCACTTGAATTGCTCAAGAGTAAGATACGAAGGACAATGAGGGCACAAAGTCATCCCAAGGTCCTTTACACAAAAATGAAAAGAAAACACACTAAAGGCAATTATGGGGGCACAAAGTCTCTCCACAGTTAAATCTTTAGGACACCTTCCTAACTGCTATCACTAATTTTGCTTGTTGAATTAAATGAATAGAAGATATATTAAGGAAAAAGACATAAGAACAGTTTCCTCAACAACAAAGATATAACAACACAAAGTCTAAAAAATCACTTGCTTTCTTATTCCAATAAAAAAATATGAAACAAACTGAGCTCAAATTCTAAGAAATGCCTTTTAATTTGGGTAGAGTTTCATTCTGATTGTCAAAATGAGATGCATTTACAATAGAAGAGAGTCCCTTATATAGCTTCTTCAAGAAGGACTCAGGAATAGTAACACATCATGTTGCATTTAAATATGTTAAGAAGACATGTTGGAACTTAGGGGCATTTACCCATTTGATTTTATCAATGCAGAGAAATAAGTCATGCTATTGAAAGTTTACAACTTTAAATGTCCACCTGGTGATCTGATCCTACCTTCATCATTCCTCCTTTTCTGGTTAATTGAATCGGGTCCTAGATTTAATTCGTTATTCTATTCCTTCCTCACTTTCTACGAGTCTTGGCCTTAAATCCTGTGATGCATTTGGGTCTATAGATTCAAATGATCAATGGATATTTTATGAGCTTTAAAATTGATGTTCGCATGCCCGTCACTATGTTTTCAACAACTAGTTCACTGTCTTGAATTTGATCTCTTCAGGTGCATCACCCCTTGATCCTTCTTCAACTTTTCTATTTAGCACTTTCTTAGAAATAAATTGTCCTTTTGAGCCTTAAGAAATGATCTACTTTGGGTCAAGAAGAGCCCCCCGCAAGGTATCTACCCTTTAGGTAGTCTTAAAATGGCCTTTGGGCTTCTTGTTTTACATCTTCCCGAAGGGAAGGTGACCCTTTGGCTTTAGGGAAGTATCCTAATATTTGGCAACCAAGAGTTCCCCATAAGGGCACCTACCCTTCAGGGTCCTTCGACAGCCTTTTCCTTAGAGTCTTCACAGACATTTCCCATGGATATTTCCTGCAGACAATTCCCACGGGTATTTTCCCTGAGCTTTCTCTATGGACAAATTCCCATGGACAAATTCTTGCAAACAAAATGTCCGTGGACATTTCCCATGAATAAAAAATCCACATACATTTTTGTTTGCCTTGATCTTTGCTTCTTTAGAAATTTCTTCGGGCTTTCTGCTCATAGCCTGTTTCTTGAATTCTTTTAGACTTTTTATCTGAAGGAATTCCTTTAGACAAAAAATCTAAAGGAATTACTTCTTTCCTTAGTCTTTTTTGAATTCCTTAAATAAAAATCTGAAAGAATTACCTTTGCAGCCTTCTTTGAAAATTACCCTTCTAAAGGGTACTTTTGTCGATCAAGTGCCCTCCACAAGGGCACTTGTCCTTCGGGAGGCTCTTTAAACTTTTACATTTGAACTGCTCCCTTCAACCATTTGAGTGAATTGCTTGGTTGAATCAAGCTATTGAACCATTTGATTAAACCAAATGTTGAACCAATTCATTGAACCATTCCATTGAACCAAGCCGATGAACCAAGCTTTGAACCAAAATGGTTCAAGCCGATGGTTCAATTGAATGAACCAAGTCTTTGAACCATGTAGATGAACTGAACCGCTTGTATGAACCTACCTTTAAACCATTTATTTGAACCAATCGTTGAACCGAGCTTTGGTTCAATGGTTCAAACAAAGCCTTGAACCAATTAACGAACCATTTGATTGAACCAAAGGATGAACTAAAGCATTGAAACAAAGTAGATGAACCACCCAAGTGAAACAAAGCATTGAACTGATTGGTTAAACTTTGAACTCATTGAACCTTTGAACCAAAGTGGTTCAATGGTTCAACGGTTTAAGCCTTCTTTGCTTAGATGCTTGTTGATGGATATTTTTGATTAAACCAAGGCACTGAACCAATCTTAAAAATGACCAAGTGTTAGAAATTGATTCTTTTGGTTGAACCCACTTATAGAAGCCTTTAAACCTATAGAAATAAACCTACCTGTAGAGTCTGTAGAAACCAAGTCAGTAGAAATCAACCTATGAAGTCCTTTGAACTTGGCATGTAGAGTCCATAGATTTTTTATTCCTACTGAGTCTATAGATTCAATCCTATAGAGTCCATAGATTTAAGCCTGTAGAGTTCGTAGATTTTTGAGAAGCCTAAAAAATGAGGAATTTGAATGCCCAAGATAGATTTTGAAAAGGGAAGAGACAATTTTGGTTTGTAGGACCAAAATAGTTTAAATGTTGTCCCAAAATGAGTGAAACTTTTTGGGGGACAACAGATGGCTCCAGTTGGGGAACTTTTATCAATTGTAGAATGAATTGAAGGGAGTAGAATCTAAAATCTCCAGTGTCTTCATGTGTACCATGGGGCTATGGAGTCATGCTTACCTAGAAATGAAAGGCATCAAAAAGGAAACAAACTAAATAAAATAGAATTAAAAACTATACAAATATACATATGTATAGGTGAAATGATCTGACACTTCAAGAATTGCAATATTTTAGATGCTGCTTCTTGAGAGATAATGAAAATAGTGCTTTGTCTTGGTAAACTAGTAGGAAACCATTTTTCCCCCAGAAATGGTGATGGGTGAATGGAGCTCTCCACCAGCAAACCAATTTTTTGTGTCTTCCTCTTGGCCTTTTCTTCTTGTTCTAAGGTAGGACGTGGTATTCAATTTAAAAGCCATAACTCCTTTCTTTCTTGGCAAAGGGTTCCTTTGCCTGATTTTAATTTGTGGCAGCATGGTCCATTACCATAATTGGTTATTCTTTTAGTTCAGTCTAGCATATGATTGGATTGTCCATATCAAACTCCTAACAAATTATCAGCTTAGCATCTCCTTTGATGTGAAGGAGTTTGATTTCTTCATCTT
This sequence comes from Torreya grandis, assembly GCA_037957365.1. Lineage (NCBI taxonomy): Eukaryota > Viridiplantae > Streptophyta > Pinopsida > Cupressales > Taxaceae > Torreya > Torreya grandis. The sequence goes on from JARHVA010009675.1 coordinate 181,451, forward strand.
GAGCAATCTTCAATCTAAGCAACAAAGATTCACATCTAGCTATGTTGTTGGTGTTGTTGACTTGCAAATTGCAAGAAAGAAGAATATCTCCTTGAGGAGATATCAACATAGTCGTAACTCCATCATTGGTGGAAAAATTGTGGCCATTGGATTTCAGGATCAAAGCATCATCAAAAGTTGATCTCCTATCAGATTTCTCTTCATTAGAGATGGAAGATCCTTCCTTATTTGTACTACAACCTACCAATTCCCTTGAAGTCTTATTTGGATCAATTCCTAGATTGTCAGCTACGGGACTTTCATCTATAGAAACATGAACATCTTCTATGGTAAAGAAATAATTACCCCTACCTGAAGACTCAAATAGAATTTGTGTTGTAAGTGTTGATGTTTGGGTGACCATGTATTTTGCCTCCTTTTCAGGGAGCAACCTCTTCATTATGCCTTGTATAGGGATCCTTGCCTCAGATAAATCCATGCTTAGTTCTCCTCCCATGTCCTTGTAGAAATTTTGTCCAAGTAAAATGCCATAGGATGCTAGGACATCAGCCACCAAGACAGTCATCTTGATTCTCTTGTTTGGAAAGGCTACAAATGTAAATTGGGCATCTTTGATTTGCCCCAGCAATGGCACTTGCTTGTTATCCATGGAGAAACATCTCCCAAATGTCTTGGTTAGTGTGACACCAAGAGACTCAGCTACTTTAGCAAGCATGACATTATCAAATGCGCCTAAGTCTATAATATAGTTACTCAACTTGTGGCCATAAATTAATAGGGAAACATAAAAAGGTTCTATTTTTCTAGGAGCAACTGGGGGAGTAATGACAAGATTATTTGGAATAGACATGTTATTTGGAGAATCAAGAGTTACCTTTTTAGCCTTTTGTCCTACAGGGATGTTTTGGTTCTTGACACATTGGATCAACTTATCCAATTGATCAGGATTGGACTACAAATATTTAAACTCAGACATTTGTATTTTTGTCTTTTTGACATGATTGATTATGTCAAATGGCTAAATTGAGCTAGGTACAGAGAAAGGTACTTTAACTTTCTAAGTTTTAGGAGGGATGGGAGGTGGGCTGGTTTGCAAATTTGAAGTAGAATGGGAAGGCAAAATTGATTTATTTGTCTTTTGGGTGATTACCAAATCCTTTGACTGAAAAGGCAAAATGGTTCCACGCTTAGAAATCATGACTGCTAGCTGTGGTTATTCTTCTATCTTCCCTTTAATAGCTTGCTAGATTGATTGGTTTTTGGACCTGGTAAACACTGCATACGATCCATCAATAGCTTCTCCTTTGCTTCTAGGTTCATCTTGATAGTTCAGGAAACCAATGTGGGAGTTGCCAGTTGATTATTCTTAATTGTCTTTAAGGAGATCAACATTCTTTTCTTGATTCAATTCAGGCTGAAAAGAGAACTCAAATTTTGTTTCAAGATATCCCATTGCTGAATTGGTTAGAGGAGCTTCCAAGGCAAGTTTCCCTTGTGGAGGAGGAAGGCAATTTTGTTGCCCTTGATTCCTAGTATCATTGCCTTGATATGACTAATTTGGAAATGTCCTTCTTGGCATATCTCTATATGAAGGAGTAGAAGACATTCCTTGCACCATTTGATTTTTCAAGGCTAGCACTTCATTTGCCAACTTTTGTACCATTGGATTAGTAGTGCCTGTAGATGCATATTTAGAAGATGATGAAGGTCTATTTCTATTTGGATCTTTTCTTATTTTCCCTGCTAAGATGAGATCATCTTCTACCTTAGTGGCCAAAAGTTGATCTACAACAAGATCCATTCAACTAGCGCATCTCATAAGAAAACTAACTTTAGGTAACTGAGAATTAATGAAGAAGCATTTGAGATTCTCATCTGTAGGTCAAGGAATTATAAGAATTATATTCCTCAGTTTGTCAAATTTGGCTATAAAGTCCCTCATTGGTTCAGAAGGCTCTTTCTTCATCTATGTAAGTTGAGCCAAAAGTGCATGTGCATCTTCTACAGGTTTGAATCTATCTTCAAACTTAGCTTTAAGGGTATTCCAATCAGTTATTGACCGAGCTTGTAGATGATAAAACCAATCTGCAGCAACACCTTGTAATGTTTCCATAAAAAGCTTGACTGCTACATCTTCAAATTCTACTCTGATTACTCCACAAGCTATGCTAAAGGCTGTAATGTGTTCATCAAGATGAACTTTCCCATCACCATAGAATTTGGGAAAATTCTTCCTTAAACTGTGTGGAAGCTCATGTAGAGGTGGAGTAAGATTGAGAGGACCAAAAGCATTACCTTAGGGGCCTTGAACTGCCATTATAGGATTATGAAAAGGAGGGATAACAAATCTCAGAGGGGTAATTATTGGCAAAGCTTTATCAATAGTAGAAGTAGATACCTCATTTGGTAATGGAGATCTGACTTTAGTAGGAGGAAATCTCTTGGTTCATTGGAGATGAGATGGTGAAGGAAATAGATCAAAATCACTTTGTTGTACCAACTCAAATATAGGGTCAACGATACCTTTATCCCTTTGGCTTTGTGTGTACCTTGAATCTACCAAATTGTGAAACAAAAATGGGAAAAGAATTAACATTGCTTTAGTTAAAGCTTGAGGCTTTAAACTATGTGTTCTTTTCCATTTATTGTGGAGGTGAATGTATAGATTATAAATTGGTAATGGTTATTATATCCCTAGTGGAGTTGCCAAAAGCTATTGGTTGAATATTTTGTCGATCAACATACTGATAAAAAAATAGGTCTGATCAACCAAAGTAAGAAGATTAGTCATCCAAATGTGTAGGTTTACCACATCAAAAGGAGACTGATCCCTCCTCTCACCAAGGGGAGGTTCCCTATAGATATGCTATATATGTATATAAATAGAAAATAATACTCAAGGGTAGGACAGACCATTTATCTCTCTTTCTTTAGAGATGATGCATGCAAATCAAAGGAAAAACTCAAGAGAAATGATAGACATCACTCCTCTTCTTTTAGAAGTACTATTCAACAAACCACAAGAATACTCCTAGTAGTAACAGCAAAATGTAAACAAGGATGTAGTAACCATCAAATTGAGATGCAGCACAAAGTCTCCACCTGAATTGCTTAAGAGTAAGACATGAATGATAATGAGGGCACAAAGTCATCCCAAGGTCCTTTACATAGAAATGAAAAGAAAACACACTAAAGGCAATTATGGGGGCACAAAGTCTCTCCATAGTTAACTCTTTAGGACACCTTCCTAACTACTATCACTAATTCTACTTGTTGAATTAAAGGAATAGAAGATATATTAAGGGAAAAAGACATAAGAACAATTTCCTCAAGAACAAAGATATCACAGCACAAAGTCTGAAAAATCACTTGATTTCTTATTCCAATAATAAAATATGATCAATAAATTGAGATCAAAGTCTCAGAAATGCCTTTCAATTTGGGCAAAGTTTCATTTTGATTATCAAAAAGATATGCATTTACAATAGAAGAGAGTCCCTTATATAGCCTCTTCAAGAAGGACTCGGGAATAGTAACACATCATGTTACATTGAAATCTATTAAGAAGATAGGCTGGAACATAGGGGTGTTTACCCATTTGATTTTATCAATGCAGAGAAATAAGTCACACTATTTAAAGTTTGTAACTTTCAATGTCCACCTAGTGATCTGATCCTACCTTCATCGTTCCTCCTTTTTTGGTTAATTGAGTCGGGTCCTAGATTCAATTTGCTATTCTATTCCTTCGTCACTTTTTGTTGGTCTTGGCCTTAAATCCTATGAATGCATTTGGGTCTATAGATTCAAAGTATCAACTACTATTTCATGAGCTTTAAAATTAAAGTTTGCATGCCCGTCACTATGTTTTCAATGGCTAGTTCACTATCTTGAATTTGACATCTTCAGGCACATCACCCCTTTTTCCTTCTTCATCTTTTCTATTTTTCACTTTCCTAGAAAGAACTTACCCTTTTGAGCCTTAACAAATGATCTACTTTAGGTTAAGAAGAGCCCCCTGCAAAGTAGCTACCCTTCGGGTGGTCTTCGAAGGGCCTTTGGGCTTCTTGTTTTACATCTTCCTGAAGGGAAGGTGACCCTTCAGCTTTAGAGAAGTGTCCTACTATTTAGTAGCTGAGAGTCCCCTACAAGGGCACCTACACTGTAGGGTCCTTCGGTGGCCTTTTCCTTAGAGTCTTTGTAGACATTTCTCATGGATATTTCCTACAGACAATTCCAGTGGGTGTTTTCCCTAGGCTTTCTCCGCAAACAAATTCCCATGGACAAAATTACATAGACAAATTCTCGTGGACAAAAATTCCATGGACATTTCTCATGGAGAAAAATTCTATGGACATTTCCTGTGAATAAAAAGTCTAAAGACATTTTTGTTTGCCTTGGTCTTTGCTTCTTTGGAAATTTATTCAGGCTTTCTACCCGTAACTTATTTCTTAAATTATTTCAGACATTTTGTCTGAAGGAATTCCTTCAAACAAAAAGTCCAAAGGAATTTCTTCTTTCCTTAGTCTTTTTTGAATTCCTTAAATAAAAATATAAAAGAATTACCTTTGCAGCCTTCTTTGAAAATGACCCTTTCGAAGGGTAATTTTGTCGATCAAGTGCTCTCCATAAGGGTACTTGTCTTTCAAGAGGCTCTTTGAACTTTTGCATTTGAACCGCTCCTTTGAACCGTCTGAGTGAACTGCTTGGTTGAACCAATCCATTGAACCAAATGTTGAACCAATCTACTGAACCATTCCATTGAACCAAGCCAATGAACCAAGCTTTGAACCAAAATGGTTCAAGCCAATGGTTCAATTAAATGAACCAAGTATTTGAACCATGTGGATGAACCAAAGCATTGAACCACTTGGTTGAACTTGCCTTTGAACCATTTTTTTGAATAAAATGTTGAACCAAGCTTTGGTTCAACAGTTTAAACAAAGCCTTGAACTGACTAACGAACCATTTGATTGAACCAAAGGATGAATCAAAGCATTGAAACAAAGCGGATGAACCACCCAAGTGAAACAAAACATTGAACCAATTGGTTGAACTTTGAACTCATTGAACCTTTGAACCAAAGTGGTTCAATGGTTCAATGGTTTAAGCCTTCTTTGCTTAGATGCTTGTTGATGGAGATTTTTGATTGAACTAAGGCACTGAACCAATCCTAAAAATGACCAAGTGTTAGAAATTGATTATTTTGTTAGAACCTGCCTGTAGAAGCCTTTGAACCTATAGAAATGAACTTGCTTGTAGATTTCATAGAAACCAAGTCTGTAGAAATCAACCTGTGAAGTCCTTTGAACTTGACCTATAGAGTCTGTAGATTTTCTCTTCCTGTTGAGTCCATAGATTCAAGCCTGAAGAGTTCATAGATTTAAGCCTGCAGAGTTCGTAGATTTTTGAGAAGCTTGAAAAATGAGGAATTTGAATGCCCAAGATAGATTTTGGTCTATAGGACCAAAATAGTTCAAATGTTATCTCAAAAATGAGTGATATTTTTTGGGGGACAACAAGTACCATGAAAAGAGATTTCATCAATTGGAATAGTTGAGTGAAAAATGTAAAACGGGTATTGGACACTTACTATTTTATTAGTATCACATTAAAAGTGCATATTAAAAAAGGTTTGGCCACATGAATTTATTATGGGTGACATGGTATTAGATAAAATAAAAAGAACATAAATATAACAAAATACAAGGGAAAATTTAAACCAAATTAGTTGGGACTATTTTACCTTACAAAAAAATTGGGAAAATTTGTATACCACATAGCTAAACTTGAAGGAAATCCTCACAAAAATCTAATGAATATAATACACTCGAGTAAATATCTCACTTTAAATATTCTAAAAATGCCAAAAAAAAATTAAAAATCTAAAAATATGTTAAGAATTTACATATCCTATTCACTCCTTGGTATATATGTTATTGGTTCCATGTTGGTATATGGCATTCCAATATTTCATATATACACTTGCTTTAAAAATATTTTGAGTATGATTTAGGCATACATAGATACATGATCTATGTACTTTTTAATGTTGGTGTTTCCCTTTACTCACATCACCAAGACATTGGGGGCATCCACCTTTTCAATCACAATATATCAAGGTTAATAATTCTATGGTCACTTTACATTAGTATGTTTGAGATCATATATGTACTTGCACATGTTTATATATTTTATAGTGTACTTTATATGCTTTTTACTTAATATTTTTTAATGACACATATATCCATGGACTAGTGTGTTATGTTTATGCCAGCTTCTTATGCTTTCATGTATGAACCTCCTTGAGTATCTTAACTTGATATTGTCTTGCTTGTTTAATAATTTGAATACACATGTCCTCCACATTAACACTTCCACTAGTTATTAGATTGAGATTCTACTGGGGGAGTGTTTTGGAAACAAGTTCTTCACACTTATATAATTTTTAAATTAGCCAAAATTCATAGTTATATGATTCATGTACACATTTTTGGTAGAATTATAGATATTGGTACTATTGTTATACATAGTTTCAACATGAGACATATCACCTTAGTATTTCACACTTATTAAATACATATCATGGATTTAAGTTCAACTTCTAGACTTTTTCACTACCAAAATATTTGTATACACTATCTCTCTATGCCTAATTACTTATCAATTAGTCTATCCAATATTACTAATGAATAAAGCCTTATATCTTTCCTATAATTTTATAAGCCTTCTTATCTTCCATCTCTAAAAGTTATAGACCTATACCTATTTTCCAACTACCCAAACACTTGTGTCTCAATCATCTACTCGTATTGATGCAAGTGTCATACTCCAACACTAGTGTTTAGTGACCAAATATATCAATTTGGAAATAAAACCTATTCTTATGGTTGGCCTCAGTGATTTAATGTGATATATTAACTAAAAGGATTGATATAAATATAAGAACAACCCTCATTCATTCCTCACCTAGCACATACCTAGAGAGACCAAGGTGACTTATCAAAATCATTATATCAAGTATTCAAGTGAGTAAAACTTCCTTATTTTATCTTATTTACATATTAGTCATATAGAAAACATGTGTATAATTTTAATTATTGAAGGATCAATCCAAGAGACATATTTTGCAAATCATAATATAGGTCATTATTGTACTTGATTATCATACATTATATGATTCACCCACAAGTGAACACATAGGGAATAGATATATAATTATGAGGTCCTCTTTGGATTATTAGATATGTAGGTAGTGTTCATTAATATAGGGAATTTGGGGAAGCTTAATACTATGTGCCCACTAACCCATTTCTAAGACAACTAATATGAAGATGAAGAACTAGGATTTTTCTATTTGATAAGGAGCAATAGTCCATTACTAAGATCTGAATGCACCAGAGAAAAGGAAACCTAGAACCAAAAACCATCCACATGGTCACATATAATTTTATTATATATTCTATACTAGAAACTTTCATCGATATTAGAGATTAAAATTGATGGAATCATCCTAAGTAGATGAAAGTTTCTATGGCTATAAATGCACAATTTATAGAATCATACAACTATTTTATAATCTAGATCAAGTACACTTTCTACATGTTCCATATCCATGTTTATATTAGCATCAAAGTTAACTAAGTATATTTTTCACATTATGATTACAATATCTAGAAAAATTATGCTTTCCATTTTTAGCATATCTCAACATAATAAATTCATTATATGTTTATTTGAGTTTCTTAAATAATTAGCCTACTTTAGGGATAGTCTACCCTTATTTTACCTTAGGCTACCTCTTACCAATTTAACCCTATATTCCACATATTTTTATGGTTAAACATAAATAACATTGGTGCTAATGTAAGACTCTTATTTAGGATTTAGAATGCTTCTCACACATGATGAAAATTATTATAATACCTTAATATAATAATTAATATTCACACATGATGAAAATTTATAGTTTCCTACCATTTCGTGATACATTTTATCTTTACAAAATCTATAAATATCCCTTAAGCTAAAATAAAATGGACCAAATATTGTATCTTATTTTGGAATAAATCACACTTTAATAGTTTCCCATAGAGTTTATGCTTCTAAAATAATTATAACACTAGTTTCAAGTTTTAAAATTTATAATATTAATCCATATAATATATTAAAATATCATCTAAGAAGACAAGCAATAATTGATATAGGTAATCCTTGAACACACTATTCATAAGATTCATGAATGTTGTAGGTGCATTCATTAACCAAAAAAGTATAATTGTAAATTCATAATGTCCACACCTCATCCTAAAATTTATTTTGGGAACATATTCATCCTTTATGCTCAACTAATTATACCCTACTCTAAGGTAAATTTTATAAAACACCATTTATCTTTCTAAATGATTGGAAAGCTCATCAATAAGGGGTAAAGGATACCTATTCTTAATAGTTACTATATTAAAAATCCTCTAGTCTTTGTAAAAATGAATATTCCCATCCTTATTTTTGACAAACATCGTAGGTGATTCCCAAGTGATACACTAGGATAGATCAATCCTTTGGACAACATATATTAGAGTTGGTAGTTTAATTATAACATTTCAGTTGTCATTCTGTATAGTTCCTTGGATTGAGGTTAAAATCCTAGAATTATGTCAATTGTGAGTTGAATTCCATTTCAAGATGTATTATAGTAAAATATTCTAGAAACACATGCCAAAATTCATGAAAAAGGGGATAATCCTTAATTATATCTTCCTTAGGTTCTCCTACCTCATCTACATTGACCTCAAAAATATCACAACCCTTTTGTCAAGATTTATTTACTTGAATGGGTAAAATTTGTCTTAACTTAATCTCTTTTTTCTCATCCTAAATTTTAGTTTGATTTCTTGAATCATATAAAATTTTTACTTTATTTTTAAAATAGTCTAATTTCCCCATATGCTTCCAAATCCAATTTACTCTTATAATCACATCATGTTATCCTATTACAGATACATACAAGTATATTATAGTAATGAAATTTTGTAATTCCAATTTTGATTTTACAAGATGCTTATCAAAATTGACCATAGATTGGTTATTATATTTCATAATCCATGAATTTTGCATATGCCTAGTCCTTATAGTAAATTTATTAAAAATTGTTTCTTGAAATGAAACATTTAGTAGCTCTAGTGTCTATCAAAATGGAAATAGAATATCTAAAAAAATTATCTAGCACCTCTACAAGTGAGATTTGAATTTATTCTAATAATTGTCAATTTTATATGAATCCATTGTTGAGATATACCCTATTGATAATATGAAGTGGAGGTATTATTTAATTTGTTACCAGCTTTCCACTATGGATAGTACTAATAGTATCCTTCATGGTTAAAACATCCCCTAGGTAGTCATTCTATTTCATATCGATTACCTCCTCTAATTCAATACTTAGAGATATTTATTGGCTTCATTATCCAAAAAAAATTGTTATACCTAAAATTATTATTAATATTATGTTTGAAATCTTTGATTCACTTCTAGTTCTCTTTTAAATAAGGCTTAGTACCTTCAAAAAAAATTATATACATATCTCATAGTTCAACCAGAGATTTGAGATTTTATTCCTATTTAACATATTTTTAAAATAATTGATCCATAGAGATACATCCATGCATATAAAAATCACATAATATTTGAGGTTTTAAACCCATGATGAACTTTCAAATTTATAAATAGTCATCCTTATGATATAGGGGAACATATTTTATAAGTTTTGTGAGTAGCTCTAAATTATAAATCACCAATAGCTCTCCTTGCTTCAAATTTTAAAAATGTATTAGATTATAGTAAAAATAAATGTGTGTAACCCACCTTTCCTTCAACATATAAAAAAATATATTCCAAATTGGTGGTAGTGGAGTCATTTCCATTTTGTTATTTCCCTACTAGGTTGATACTTCACCAACCAATTAGTATGATCCTAATATTTATTTTATTTCTTAGAAGTAATTTACAAATTTTTAATTGTTTTTTTATTTATGTGAGACACCATTAAAATCCAACCCATAAAACCATACCATCAAAATTCTATGGGTTCAGTTTATTCATGGCATATGTAAGTTTTACCTCAACTTGATCCCTTGTATCTTGATGATATTTAACATGATATTTATCATGACCTTATTCCTTATCATCATTGTGTTATTATTGATGGAATTAATAATTATGACAATGGAATTATTTCTAAAATGTTGATATTATATGGTGTGTCTCATCTAAGGTTGTAAGGATATGATATAGATTAATAATTTATTCTATTTGTAATAAATTTAGACCAGGTCACTGATCCTAATGGGGTAGATTTCCATTAGTGTTATCTCTCAAAAAAATAATATCTTCATAATAATAAAAATGAAAAAAAAATTACAAATTATAAATTTTGGACTCATTAGGCCTAAGCATTTAAACCTATACTTTGATACCATGTTACAACCCTACTTGGGTTTAACTTAAAATTTACAACAATTTCATTTTTGAATAATAAATAAAATAAACCAACTATTATTCAACTAATAAAGGTATTTAAAAATGTAATAATTTATTTTTTTCACCATATTAACATATAATTCCACTATTTCTATTTTAAAATCATATGACAAATAATAGATGCATAATAAATGATAAATCCCTTATCTAAGCATAATCTGATATATATTAGCCCCAATAATGAGTACATAAGTATATTAGTTAGTCTATCATAATATATAGCTGAAAATTAAATATACAACATGTTAAATAATGAGATTAAAATTATTCCAAAAGCCTATACTATAATGATATATTTAATACAATCATTACAAATGTACAATAGTGTAGTAAAACATCAATGTAGTAAATCCTAAAAATAGTGTAGAAGCTATGAGTATGCATAAAAATTGGTTAAGATTTAGTTTTATATAAGAATAACATCACCTATATGCTTTAACTCCAACCATAGACCGATGGTATCCTACTCACCTACCCATTATGAGTGGATCTTCACTTCACAAAAGGGTAGATAATGACAATGTGATTAGATAGAACCATCTGAGAACATATGCGAAAGTGCAATCACTATTTCATGAAATATAAATAAATAAAATAAGTATTTATTCATATTTTATGACCTAAAATAAACACATAAAATATAAACTATGATGGATATAAAATGTATATGACTATAACATTACTTCGGCCAAAGCATTTTATACTATTTTTTCAAATTTCAAAAATATGTGTTATAGTTCACATAAAAATTAATATTTTCTATAATATATAATAATCATTACCTTTTTTTTTAATTGATTATTAGGGACATTTAAATAGGCTCCCTAACTTTCACTCATCATCCCTTAAAAATAAGGACGAATTTTTTACTACTAGTCATAATTAGCATTATTCATAATGAAATCACACAAAAATAGTCCATATGGTTAAAGTAATAATATGATGACATATTGGAGTCCTATACACAAAGATACATGAATAAAAATATTGATTTAATATATTTATCCATTCCATATATCTCGTCTAGAATTCCATTATACATAACCATACACCCTGAGGTGTAATTACAATCATCAAAAAATAGAATACATAGTTAATATCTGTAAGTTAGACATATTTATTTACTAAACTAGTTGTATATCCATTTTTAATAAAAATAAAAATTCATACATGTCTGGGGTTAATTAGTAAATCCAATATTAAAAGAGGCACCAATATTTATACTTAAAATACCATTATTTGGTTGAATTATGGTTTGTGTTACAATCATTTGAAAGGGTGTATCTCTACTTCATATTAGTATGTTACCATTCACAGCCTACATGTTTGTGCATCTTATTTAACAGAATACATTATAATATATGTCATAAACAAATAAAAATATCATACTAATTATAATAACACAAAATGTATAATTAAGCCAAAGGCCATATTTCATCAATGATAACTATATTCCCCACTAAACTATTTAATGAAAATAAAATATTAATCTTAAATACACTTGTTACTCTTATAAGCATGTGAGTGAGAGTAAACTCACATCCATATGGTTATAAGGAGATAATGATATTCCAAAACTATTTCCAAATCAGGTAAGCCTCAAATATAATTCAAACTAAATTAAATAAACTGCTTATATAAATGATGCTAAAACATATAGATATTCAAATAATTATTTACTTAAGTAGAATAATCTACAACTATATTGGATTAATAATTTAAATACATGTTATTTATAGCCATATAAGTTTAAAAAAATCTAAGTAGGTTACAATAACTATCTATAAACCATCATTTAAGCATTAAAAACCAATTTAGGTTCTTAAATCATCAAAACATACTACAACCACTAATGGCAAACCACCATAATAACTAAAACCATTTCCAAGGGTAAAACAATATTGCAATACCACCAATTTAGGTCAGAACCACAATGAATTTCAATAAATAGTCAATAATAATGACTACCACATGTTATTACCATATCAGGCTAGGGAAATATCATAATAACATAGTTTTTTATGACAATACTGTTATGTAATAGTTTTTATCTCATCAACAAGTACATAATATGACTATTTTAAAAAGAAAGTAATAAAAATCATCCTACATTTTTATTATCAATAACATTATTTCACATTATTTATATTAAAACCACCATCTTGTATATAATATATATTTTATGAAAGGATAACTTTAATATGCTATAGCTATTAAAGAAGAGCTGATATCCCTCTTGTTACAACGATATAGGGATTAAAAAAACATGTTACATTTATTCCGAAAAAATATGATATAATGATAATGACTATTTATGCAATCAATAATCTAGTAAAGTGAGATATGAATCATCATATTATGGACTAATGTTGTATCTATTAGGGTTTATAAAAAAAGTTTTTTTTTCTTTTTTCACAAGCTATAACTACACTATAAAAAAACCACTAAATACCTCCTACATTGACACAAATCACTAAATGATGAATATATCACAACTATAAAAACTAATACAAGTCATAACATATTATGAATCACTTAATAAATAAAAGTATACATGTTGCATGCAGTCATTGGGGTTTATAAATCATTTACAAACATGATATTTCTTAATTTAGCACAAAAAAGCAACCTTATTCAAAATAGAAAATATTCATACTTGTTTTATTTTTTTACTTTCTTGATATTTAATCCTCAAGGATTTCTTATTAAAATTCCATGTCCCCAAAGACTTTCATTTTCACCTTTATCCTCTTTCACTATTTTTTTCTTACTTCTTTCACCTTTATTTTTATTATTTAGAAATCTTAGTTTTCCTAAGCATCAAACTCATACTTTTATTCAACCTTATACCACCATATTCTCATTCATTAATCTCTATTATTCCCATATTATAAGGCCCAATACATCAAACTATAATAATTTTGTATATGTTTTTAATCTAAGTCACATTACCCAAATTTTTGCCTCCAACTCAAGAATTTATTATTGACTTGTATAAGAACCAAAAACTTAATCGCCCCTTATTTTTTTAAATTTTTTTTACATATCATCGATTAGATTTTGTCCTTATCAAGGCCTAAAATAATTAATATGGCCATACATTATTTACCTCATAAAGTGGTTGAAAAAAAAATTTAAAATCCAAGTATCCCACTAGCAAGGTTGGTTATTAGGATACTCACATTAGGGTCCATACTAAAGTCATAAGCTTTACACAATATACACATAATTTTATAAAGATGATATTGGTAGAATAAGACATTATCATTAAAATATAAAAGTAGGATTTCAAGGATAAAAATTATGCACAAAGTTAGAGACACATATTATGAAATGACAAAATAGTATATAGAGGTAAAAGTAAACCATAAGGTCACAAACAATGACAAGTTGTTTTATTCTAGGGCTTAAAACACAATCCTTATTTTATTAGCCAAAACATGATGGTTAAATAAAAAATATATATATGAATTAGCTCAATACAAATATTATTCTTATGAATAGTCAAATATAATTCATAATAAATGGACACATCTATGTAATCAATATAGAAATAAAATGTAATTAAAATAATCATAAATCATGCAATTCTATGCACATGCATGCTAGTTCCTATAAAGCTTTGTGTAGTCTTAGATACCATGATATGCCACTATATTTTTTATGGTTCTCTCTTAGGAATAATATTTAAGTGTAAAACCATCCTACATCCACCTAAGATAAGGAGAAAATTATTTATTCCATTTTGTCATACATATCAAAAAAAATGGAAAAATTAACATAGAAAAAATGTTATATGTACCATTGTAATATCCAAATCAGAATTTAGAAAATTTTATCATTAACCATACATTTCCTATTGAATAAATATTATAAAAATATATGTTCAAATTAAAAGTACAATAATTACAATAAAATAATAATAAAATTACCTAGTTAAATATTCTACATTAACTAATAGTCTAACCTTTTTTAAAAATTAGTGTTATTCATTAGGGATAGGATGGGATGTAACACCATAATTAATTTATTTGTATTCCCACATAGTATTACAAGTGATGATGGAAAGTGTTTTGTAAATAACATAATAACATAGTTACTAAGGCATTTATTGATTGAATAAAATCATAGTACTCCCTATCACTCCTATGAAAAATGAATAGTGTAAACATTGAACAAAGTTTTCATGAAATATTGGACCAATATATGTAATACAAAAATATTGTACTAGGATATAAAAATATTGATGATAATTTGGGCTTAGCACATGACTTACAAATAGATGACCAAGTATTGTCCATTTAAATTAGTATATCGATATGAATTCGTAGTGCGCATAGAGTATATTTTACCAAGCCTAAGATTTGTTATTACATTTAAGATAAAAAAAAATGACTTGTTAAAATAAGTATTCATGGAATTGGAAAAAAATATGAAAAAATATTCATATCCACTTATAATCAAACATAATAAAGATAAGACAAATCTTTGCATGGCTAACACATTGAGCAAAAATAATTAAAGATACATGAAAAAGTATTAATATATGAAATTAAGTATAAAAATCAAGAAAAATAAAAAATAAGATGGTTAGGACACTATCTAATTTAATAAAGTTTAGATCATGGATCATTAAGATTAATAAAACTTTCAATAATGTTGTGAAAAGGATATGTAAATAGTACATGTTGAAAGCATACACCACAAATTAATGCAATGATAAATAAACAATAAATAAAATAGGGTGATGGAAAACAAACAAACACACACACACACACACACACACACACACACACACACACACACACACACACACACACACACACACACACACACACACACAAATAATTTTGGAAAAAATATAAAATTAGGATTTTTTTTAGAAAAAAAAGAAAAAATAAAAAATTCTCAAAGATAAGAAGATATAGGAGATAGAAGATAATTATTACTACTACGACTCAAAATAAATAATTCATGAAATAGTGAATATTGGTATTAAAGTGTCATAAATAATGTTATCCTTGAATAAAAATCAAGATATGTTTGTTTTCTACATAAGGATAAATTCACATAATAGTTGAATAAAATACATAACTAAAGTAAAAATAAATGGGTGGTTGGTGGGAAACATAAAAAATGGTTAGAAAGGAAATGTAGAACCAAAAATGATAAAGTAAATATAAGTTTAAGATATAAATTAAAAATTAAAAAATAACTAATTAGAGCATATGATGCCAAAAAAGAAAAAGAAGTTAGGTGAGAATGGTTATAAACATTAAATGAGGGTAAAAATAGTTGTTTACCTATAACATTTAATAACAAACTTAGGAATTTTATAAAAAAATGATTTACCCTACAAGTAAATTACACAACCCTAAAAATAATGACACTCTATTGAATTTTTTTTTTGAAAAAAGTATGCCCTTGGTAAAACCCTACCTCACAAAGAGGAAAAAATGGTGTTACGCTAAGTAATTAAATTTAAGAAAGTAAATAAACAAAAGTATAAAAAACATTATACAAAATAATATATATATTATCCTAAAGGAGTTTTTTTGAGTTTCGTTCATATTGTATCCCACTATAAGGACACTCAAAAATATATACATTCATAACTAAGGAAAGTTGAACACCACACAATGGAGCAAGAATGATTGGTAATGATAAAAAAATGTTTAAACATAAGAGATAGATTATATGAAAGAACATATAATTATCCAAATAATTTATCTACATGTATGGAATTTATTTATGTATTTAATAATAATGTCAATCATAAGCAGGGTGATATTTATTAAATCACATGAAGATGTCTTGTATATTGATATACCCTACCACATCATAACAGAACTCATCCATACCATGATAGGATTAATGAGTCAAGTACAAAGAACCCAAAAATATGAAAAAATAATGTAGGGATTATGAATTTAATATTCACACTTATTAGAGAATTATCTAATTATAGGGTTCTCTCCTATAAATAATTTAAAAAACTACTGTTCACTATGTGAAAAATTTACTATACAAATCAAGAGGATTATGATACTACTAAAATCATCCAAATTTCATGGTAAATGATCAACATAGGCTTGAATTATGACTTATATACCACCCTCTACAAACAATACCATGAGAATATTCATAATATCAAGCAAGGTACTCAACAATTTCTCTAGGGTTCCTTGTTATTAGTTTTAACTATGCATTTTAGGAACACTATTATAAAGTATTAGTGATTAATATAATGAAAACCAAACATAATTTTAGTATAATAAATTAATAATACATTATAATATAGTCAATAAGGATATGGGGATATATCACACATTTTATCATGGGTAAATTTTATTAGAGAAATGGTAGTTTGGAAGTACAAAATCTATCCACAAATAGTTCAAAATTACTACACTATGTTAGTGCCCAAAATTGCACTAAAGTAATTGAGCCCTTGTCAAGTATGAATTATTGATTTTTTATCCTAATTTTAGTTTTAAAGTGTTCATTAGAGGTCAAGTTTCATGTCTTATTAATTTGATATTTTCTACCCTTTCATCTGTCAAACGCTGAGTTGAATTCATGTTTGAGCACTTTAAGGCTTTTTTGTCCCATTTGCCATAGCCTAGACATTTTTATTTAAAATAAAATTTGGTGAGAGAAAGTATAATAGAAACCCTTTTAAATATACCAAGGAATTATTTTTATTTTTTGTACCAAGGCTTGGTCATGTTTATTAACATGACCAAGTCTTAGTTGGTCCATTTTATTTATTTGGTCCAAATAATGCTTGGTCCATTTTTTATAAGCTCAACGTAGAAGTCCTAGGGCTTCCTTCATATTTATAAATTCCCAAAAACATTAGGCTACATCCTTTTTCCTAATTTATTTTATGTCTTGAGATCTAACACAGTAATTTTCATTGTAAATTTTGAGCCAATCACAGTTGAGCTAGTGGATTATGATCCTATGATGCATGATCAAGGTTGAATTTTCAATAGAAATTAAGATGAGTGACAAGGTGATAAGTCTAACCATTAAGAGGACCCTATTATTGATTTAAAATATGTGGAGAAAAGGATTGGGCCCTATGCATAGAAATTAATGATCCATACTTGATCTATACAAATGGAATTGATGATGCAAAATGAAGTAGGAATTTTTAATAGAGCTCAAATAAAACATAGAAACAGACTGGTTAGTGTACCTATGAATTTTATTATTATTATTAAAAAGCATCCCATGTTTTAAGGATCTCTTAGAATCAATAATTTAGACACCATGAACATCTCCTACAAATTTGGTGCCTTTATGTTTTTTCTATCTCAAGATGTAATATTTTAAAATTTGAACAATAAATGTGATGGTCATGTGGATGTCAAATTATGGGTACATAGATGTCAAAATAAATATCAATTATTAATCATTTAGGGCTTAAATTTGATGGTCATTTAAACTTCATTGATAGTAATACAGATGTCAAATGATGGGTACTCAGATGTCAAATTTAATTCATGGTACTTATCCATTGGGGCTTAAATTTATTGGTCACACAAGTTTCAAAGACATTTAAGTGGATGTTAAATGATGGGCATGCTGACATCAAATTTAATCCATATAAATTATCTATTGGGGATTAAATTTTATGGCTATATGAATGTCATTGATGCTCACATGGAAATCAAATGATAGGAACACAGAGGTCAAATTTAAACTATAATTTTGGATTCAAAATCCAAAGATCAATGGTCTATGGTGGTCCATCTAGGGATAATCAGACGGTGCAAGGTATGTTTTGAATTTTTAAGAACCCAAGCCAAATTAGAAGCTACCACATGGTGAAAGGATGCAAGCCTAGGGTGAGACTAACTATGTAGAGCACAAAAAGCCCAATGATTCTATAGGTGGCATGACTTGGGGCTTATAATAAGAGCTAATATTATGGGGATGCCAAGATCTCATAAAGCTACCATGTGGAATTATTTCATTCATCCTGCATATAAGGATATACCATTTCCACATAGGAAGGTGGAGATTTCAATAGATCTCAAGGCAAACGTGGTAGCCTATGAACCCTCTAAGGATGATCAAATAAGCAAGAATGATGATGAACAAGAATTTTAACCACATATGGAAATAAGTAACATTGAGGTTAGTTTGAACAAAAGCATTGATGAAAAAATGTGACATGATGGTGCCACATAGGCATACATGTAATATTCAAGGACCCTATGCAAGTATATTAGTAGAGATTTCACCACTAATAATAGCTTGGAAATTTACAAATTGTAAATTTGTGAGAAGGGCAATGGATCTATAATATTCTTAAGAAATCATTACAAGATTAGGTTTTTCCATGGCATGCATAAAGGGAAGGGAAACTATCCATGAGGTTCCAGCTATGGAAGTAAGTGGTCAAGGGCATCTCTAGGTAATTACAATTGAAGATAAGAAGTTTGTTTATCTTCTAGATCAGGAATATTCTACTCCTAACTCATGTAAAAGGCATTTTAAGATAGGAAATACAAATATTTACTTCAAGTATTCATCATTTCTTATAGAGGTAGTTGTAACCATGATTTTAATTGTAGTTACATGAAGATTCTAGGCATGACAAAGGATTTGTTCTAGCTAAGAGCATATTGGTAGGACTTTGGCAATTACAAGTTGCAAACCTCACTCCTAGATTTTAAATGGGTAAAAAAATTATGATTCAAGGGTTTCTCTTCTATTCACGGTGTTGGTTGGCCATTGTGTTGGCCATTATGTTGGTTGTTTTTGGTCTTTTTCTTTTCTCTAAGCTGAGGTTCTACAAAATGTTTTGGGATGAACTATTGTGCATAGATTTTGTCTCTCTTGCGAAGGTGGCTACAACTTTATAGCTATTAACAAGATTTAAGATCATGTTTATGTCTCCCTTGTCAAAAGAGAAAACTCATCATTCTTTTCCCCTTGGAATAATTTTTAAAAACTAATGTATGTAAGGATTCTTTTCAAGTTATTGAAAATGCTTTTGATTCTTTTCTATGTCTTGTTGATGGAGTGTAATAATATGTTTAACAAGTTTTGCTGATTAGATATTTGGGTTCGTGTTCATTAATGGTTTTAATTTTGAGCATGGATCTAGGTTATAGACCCCTTTCTATAGTTTAACTTAGAAGTATGTTGTTAAATGACATTTTAGGGAACCCTGGGTCTATGGATTTAAAAAGGAAAAGTGTTTTGAAATTTTAGTTGTAGTATATGCCCTGAGGTTTTAGGGATCATTTGGTAGTTCCCATTAACTTAAATTTGAGTCTTTTATACATCTTTACAAAGGATAATGTCATGGATATTGAAAGATCACCTATTATTTAAAAAATATCTAGCAAGTAACCATGCCTTTCCTCTTTATAATTAACAAACTATCATATCTAATCCTACCCTATAAATCATATGATCCTTGTTGGATATCATAAGTGTTATTTTCTTGAAAATGCATAAGATCTTGCTTATATAACATGTATTTTCATTTTGTGTTTTAAAGGTTAACATTGCAATCTTTCATTCAACCCTAATATTGATAATTATTTATGAAGAAGGTTGTAAGCACTTTTATATCTATCTTTAGTAGCTTGTATTTAGCTTAAAGCATTTACTCATTCCATGTGACAACCCTTCATAGGTGGAGTGAGTGAGTTAGGTTGTGTCTTACTCATAGTTTTATTCCCTTGTGCCAATAATCCCCATAGAGGTTGAATTGTAGAATCTCTTAATTTGAGCAAGCTACCCCATAGGCCTTCACACCTTGGTTTAGGCAGAGCCATAATTATCGAGGAACTAACCATACCCTTTGTAGGTGCCTCTTAGTTATTTTTTCTATTTGGTTCATTTTAGATTCCAAACCCCTCCCTAGGTAAAATGACTTACTAGTGGGGTTTTCATATATGTTTTCCATTTTTCTTCAACTGTACAAGTTTGAGCATATGAAGTGTACAATTGGTAGCCAAAACACTTGTTGCATCATTACTAGGGACATTTATTATCACCAATGTTTATGGGGACTCTTGTAGACAACTATAAGTATTTAATGTTATGAAATTATCTATTACTATTTGCTACATCTAGTTTATCTTGGCCGTCAATACCACAACACCCCACTAGGGATGTGTAAGGAATTAAGATATTTGACAAATTGAATTATTAAAATCTTTATTTCAAAGAGATGTTAAAGTTACATGTTATAATGTGTTCATTCCCTTTTGTGTCAGGAGAAGAAACACCTACAACAATCAATATGCTCTGATACTAACTGTTAGGTAACCCCTTATCCAATGGAAGCACAATTGATTAGTTTCTTATAAGCAATTAAACACAAAATTATACCAAAATGATAAAGTAACTAGAAAATTGAGACAACAAAGAATTTGAGAGACAATACACACTCTTGTATTAAATACTACTAGAAGAAAATACAATAAGGAAGATGCCACTTCTTCCTCCACCTCAAAGGCTTGCCACACCTCAAGACCTTCTTCCCTCTCTCTCTTGCTCAACACAATGACTCTAAAGCCTGAGTTATTATCCCTCCTTGAATGCTTTAGTTGATCTCCTTGACCTTGCTAGCTTCAATGCTTTTTACTTGCCTTCTTAGAATATTATAATACATGCCTTATGGGTCTTTAAATAGGATCCCATGCTTACAAAAATAGAACTCTAGTTACAATAATTAGACACGCAGCTCAAGACTATAATTAGTCATTTGACATGCAAACACTCGCTTCACTTAACTGACTATTCGTCAATAGCAATTTTGGAAATACACAGGCGACCAACACCTGTCCCTGCTTGTCTAGTGCTGTCGATGTCGGCCAACTGTATGCCATCACCGGTCTCCTTCTCCACTTCATCTGACCGACGTCAGTCATACTGCCGACACTGGTGGATCTAGTTCTTCAGTATCCTTCCTTGTGTCTGCAAACAATTGAAGCTTTTAGCTCCACACCTTAACAATCTCCCACTTGGAGATAAACAGTTGCAACTTGTACCTAGACCTGTACACCATCTATTTTGTTCCTTAGGCTCTATATCCCTCTTTAATGTCACTCTTGAAGACCAACCACCATGTAAACCTGTGATGCAATACCTATATCTTATGCCACAAGAATTTTGCTGCTCCCAAATTCTACATGACACACTTTTGAACCAACTCTACCCTTAGCTCAGAAAACTCCCTATATATGAAACCCTGCAACAAGTAACACAATACAGTAACAGGATAATGTAGCTAATATTATTCAACCTGGTAAAGATAAAATACAATGGTCAAACCTCTATTGCCTGCAGCGTAAACAAGACCATATACCATAGCCTTCTATCTCATGTGTCCATCCACTCTCTTCTCTAATATGGGAATCCATCCCTTTATCCAATGCTTTCTTCCAGCTGACAAATCTACCAACAAATACCTATTTGGTTCTCCAAGGACTCACACTCCTCATCCATGCCAAGCTCCCATTGTTTCTGGATTCTACCTGCATTGCTTCTTCCATCTTCCTAGTTCATGACTATCAGTAAGCAATATAAAGAAGGTGAACAACGAATATGAGGTTCACATACCTTTCCTAACCTCCACATGGGTGTTTAAGACTTATTAATTCACCCAACATCCGTTCCAGTGACCGATCTAGGCCATCTCCCAGTCTGCTCCCGACCGATGTCGGTTCCCTGCACTGACCCTGACTGCCGACATCATTTCCCTGGCTGATGCCGGCGTCCCTCCTGCCAATGTCGGTCCTTATGACCAATGTCAGACTTCTCCTTCTCAACCTACCGACCTTGTTGGTATGCACATGACTGATGTCGGTATCTGGATGACCGACGTCGATTCTAGGCGACTGACATCAGTGTCTGTGTGTTCTTATAAGTGATGAAATTTTCATCCGCGAGCTCTTCTTGGATCAAACCTCTATCCATGCTGCCCTGCTCAAATTTATTCAGCCCCTGTGATTGATCTCTGCCCTTCATCTCCTCCATAAACACCAAGGCTTCTTTGTTCCTATCAAAAGCATCAAATTTCCTCTTTTTTCAATGAACTCTATCTATGCTTTTCAAATTTGAACACATACCTTTTGAATCAAGAACTTCCATTCCCTTCTTATTCATGTGACCAAGCCTATTAGGCCACATCTTTGAATCTACACCAGAAGTAGAATCAGTAATACAAGTAGACAGATAAAGAGTATCTACTTTCTTACCTCTTACTAGAACAAGTGTTCCCTTGGTAACCTTCCAAGAATCTGCTGTGAGGGTTATTGTGCATCCCTCATCTCCCAACCTTCCTACAGAAATTAGACTCTGCTTTAGAATTGGAACATGCATGACCTCTTTCAACACCCATGTGTTGTCAATCTACAATCTCAGCTACACTTTCCCTTTGCCAACTATCTGACAAGGCATACCATCCCCTAAATAGAGCACTCCAAAGTCTCCCTATTCATACTCATAGAACAAATCTCTGTTTGGGGATGCATGAAAAGATGAACCAGAATCTAAAATCCATGATCCTACCTAACTATCTGAAGAAAGTATGAGAGCGTATTGCATCACAATATTTGCATCCTTTGCTTCTTCCATACCTGCATGTTGGTTCTCTTTATCTCTCAACCAACACTCCTTCGTATGTCCTTTCTTTCCACAAAAACAGCAGGTAATACCTTTGGACTCAGATCTCCTTCCCAACCTTGATTTCCCTTGCTCAACCTTCTCCCTTTGCCATCCCCTACTTTTTGCACTTAGAGCATTCCCTGATGATTCACCTATGCTTCTCCTACGTATTTCCTCATTCAAGATCACACTCACAACATCATCAAATTTTAAGATTTTAGAAGCAGATGCAGAATTACTTACTGCCATAACCAAACCATCCCAACTTTCAGGCAAAGAACATAAAATCAAGAGAGCCTTTACCTCATCATCAAAAACAATATTGACTGAAGCTAGTTGGTTTACCAAACCATGGAAATCACTGAGATGAGTATGTACCGATCCACCTTCCTGCATTTACAAAGTAAATAGCTACTTCATAAGATATACCTTATTAGAAGCCGAGGGCTTTTCGTATAAATTCACCAAGGACTTTATCAACTCTTTCGTTGTCTTGCACTGTGATAAGTTGGAAATCACAGATGATGCAAGGCTCAACCTTATGGAACTGAGAGCCTTTCGATCAAGAACGTTCCATTCTTCATCCTTCATATCTGTGGGCTTGCATACAACCCCACCCAATGGTAAGTACAAATCCTTCTGATACAGATAGTCCTCAATCTGCATCCTCTAATGTTGATAATTCTTGCCATTAAACTTCTCCATTCATAGCTTACTTTCTTCTACCATTGCTAAACTCCCACTCAATCAGAAAACCCTATGAATGAACTGTAATAAAAAATTAACCTGCTTCCTGCAAACCGTAGCTCTGATACCACTTGTCAAGAGAAGAAACACCTACAACAATCAATATGCTCTGATACTAACTGTTAGGTGATATCCAACAGAAGCACAATTGATTACTTTCTTATAAGAAATTAAACACAGAATTATACCAGAATGATAAAGTAACTAGAAACTTGAGACAACAAAGAATTTGAGAGACAATACGCACTCTTTGTATTAAATACTACTAGAATAAAATACAATAAGGAAGATGCCACTTCTTCCTCCACCTCAAAGGCTTGCCACACCTCAAGACCTTCTTCCCTCTCTCTCTTGCTCAACACAACAACTCTAAAGCCTAAGTTATTATCCATCCTTGAATGCTTTAGCTGATCTCCTTGACCTTGCTAGCTTCAATGCCTTTTACTTGCCTTCTTAGAATATTACAATACATGCCTTATGGGTCTTTAAATAGGATCCCATGCTTACAAAAATAGAACTCTAGTTAAAATAATTAGATACACAACTCATGACTATAATTAGTCATTTGACATGTAAACACTCGCTTCACTTAACTGACTATTCATCAACAGTAGTTCTAGAAATACACAGGCGACCGACGCCTGTCCCTACTTGTCTAGTGCTGCCGACATTGGCTGACTGTCTGCCATCACCGGTCTCCTTCTCCACTTCATCTGACCGACATCCATCATACTGCCAATGTCGGTGGCTCTGGTTCTTCAGCATCCTTCCTTGTGTCTACAAACAATTGAAGCTTTTAGCTCCACACCTTAACATTTTGAACATTATTTTGGAAATTTTAGTGTTATTGCATTCTATCTCATTAAGATTCAACAAGTTTAATTTCATCTTATATCACAATAGTTTGTCAACTATTATATTCTATAATTTTGATTATAGTGGTGACTCCAATCTTATCATTTGGTTTCAAGGAAGATCAATTCCTAGTTTGATTATCTTTGTTAAACTTCAGCTATGAGCATTCTCTTGTTTGTTAATCTGAAAGTATTGAGATCATATTTTAGATGTGACTCATCTAAACAACTTGTCCCACCCATAAGTCTACATTAAAGGTAAAGGAGACAAGTTTGGAGGCTCACTGAAGAGCATAGTGTAACTATACAATATTTCTTGGACTCTCAAGATCCTGATAATCTTGAATGTTTTGTTGAGATACCCATTATTGAGGACTATCATATCTCTCCTAGCAACTCTGAAACTTATATTCCAATTTATTATCCATCTCCTTATCAACTAGCCAAATCCCCTCTTAGGTGTGAACCATAAATTCCACATCATTTATCCCCTCGCATCCCTTTGCTAGTTGTCCTTGAAACTCTAATTAAATAAATCATGAGGCATAGAGACCCAAATGGGGATGAAATTCATGTATTCTATGTTCCTATATTTAGGCATATAAATTTTGATAGCATGGAAGGATATCCTAATGAAGTCTCAAATGAAGGAAATGCCTTCCAAAATTCCAAGGGAATAATGCAGTGAGTGGTGATCAGTACCTGAGGGCCTTTCATAAACTTTTTTAAGATTATTAGGTTGATCATGAGGATGTGTGCATTAATTTTTTTGTACACACACTAGAGGAAGACACTCAAGAATGGTTTAGTTCTCTTCCCAATGGATGCATTGATTCATGGGAATTAATGAGTAATGTTTTTAGAATTCAATATGGTGATAAAATTGATATGAGGTTCCTTTTGGCTGAATTTGAAAACATCAAGAAGAACCCCAATGAATGTGTTTAGGGCTTCAATACATGTTTCAACAAAAGTATGATGAGACCACCCAAAAGCATTGGGCTTAGTGATACAACATGCATGATAAAGTATTGTTATGCCTTTGACAAGAAGGATATATAGTACTTGAGGTACAAGGCTCCCACAAACCTACAATTAGAATTAAATATGGCTATCAATATTTAAAATAACATAAAGGATGTGGGAAAGCACATAAACAAGTAGGATGATGTAAATTTGGTCAATCTGGGAAAGACACAGTCCACAAAGATAACCAGCCTTGAGGAGACTATTAAAAATTTAGCCTCTGCTATCAAATAAATGTCATACAAGTTGGATAGAGCATAAAAGGGGATCCCTAATGTGTCTAACATTCAAGAGAGGGATCTAAATTTTTTTCAAGGAAGGCCTAATTTCCACCATCAAGATAATGATAGAGGGAAGAGGCTTACACGAGACAAAAAGAAGAAAGAGATTAGAATAAAGGGGCTAAAAAAGAAGTGATTGATCTGTTAAACACCAAATTGAATGCGGTAGATTATGATATTGATATTTATTAGCATGATAAGTGATTCTTTACACATTCTCCATGTGATATAGCTAAAATGATTGATGAAGATGTGGATGAACCTAAGTCTTTATCATTTGATGATGAGATTATGATGTTTAATTGTTAGAGTCACCAAATCAAGATGTCTTCCTCCATGGAATTACTAAGTGCTACCACTATTGATTAGTTTTGGAGTGTAGTACAAAAGGTATGCATCCCAACTTGTGAATTTTCTTATGATGTCAGTATGGAACAAGCATATGAATTACTCATTCATGATTTTTATTTTTTAATATAAATGATGATTAAGAAGTATGATGGGGGAATTCCATCAGTTGAGGATAGGCAACTACTAATTAATGTAATAGTCACCCAAGTGAAAGAATACTACTTGAGAATTAGGTAACTAGATGTTGCCCCTTAAGTCACTATCCTTATAAATCAAAGGGTAAGGGATGAAAGTAAGGAGGTTAATAAAACTATAACAATCCCTAATGCTTCCAAACTAGTGCCCATTTCCCAAGTTGATAAGCCTAGAGGTGTTCCTACTAAGAATAAAGTACCTTTGTTATCCAGCATTACTAAGAGGGTGAATGATGCTAAAAAAATCCACTTTTGAAGACTATTGCTAAGCATGCAAATTCAACCTAGCCTACTCTAATTAAGACCTTAAGTGATTGCATTCTAGTTGAAGGTGTTGGTACCCTTCCACCAGATACTCCTCTTCCTCATTATAATATATGTGATATGGCCTATGTGTTGAACCAACTAAAAATTAGCATGCCACTTGTTGAATTATTAAGAATACTTGAACATACAAAGAGGGAATTTGAATGCTTTGAATTTGGTGAGAAAATAACTACAAATGAGATTAATTTGCCCCAAAAAACCCCAAAGGTAGATGAACAATCTAAAGAGGTGGTTGAACCAAATCCAAAAGTCTAGTTGGGGACTACATTAGTAGAGAGTCAGCTAAATGTAGATATATTTTATACAACCCTAGTGATCAATGGTCTGATTATTCATAACTATATGTTTGATTTTGTTACTTCCTATAATATAATGCCCTTGGGTGTCATAAATAAGCTTAGTGTGGAGATTACATCAGCCTTTGATAAGTTTTACACCATGGATTCATCAAAAGTTACTATTTTTAGACAAGTTAAGGGGTTGGTAGTATAGTTGGTAGTGCATCCAAGTATTTGAGCATGGATGTGGTAGTTATAGACTACCCACCTAAATGGGGGATGTTGATATCACATAAATGGGCTACTAGCATGGGTAGAAGTGTATATATGTACTTGTCTTACGATACCATTCCATTGGAGGGTAAGAATGTCAAAGTTTATAGAGTCAAAGATGTTTCATGTCATTGAAGATCCAAAACATGCTCAAAATGAAGTATTATACATAGATGTTCATTTAAAAATCTTTGTGAGGAATATTGACATTGTTAAATAGCTTATTACACTTGATGTTAAACCTAACAATGAATGATTAGTTTTGATGACATGCTTTGATGGGAATTGCTCCATTATAAATGGATTTGGGGTTGTATTTTATGCCCCTAATGATAAATGATTTAATTTTTATTTTTAGTTGTCATTTGAGTGCACTAACAATACTATTGAGTATGAGGCACTCTTGCTTGGTTTATATATTACCCATGAACATAATTTAAAGTATGATTATCAAGGGTGATTCTAAGATAGTGGTAAAAGAAGTCCACAATGCTTATGCCATAAAAAATAAAAGGTTGAAACAATACTAAAATGTTGTTTGGGATTTTTTTGAATTCTTTGATGCATTCAACATTTTTTATCATGATAGGAGTTTAAATGAAGAGGATGACAAAAATTAAAGGTTAGGTGCTCAATTTAACTTTAAAAATATGATCCCTCACTGTCAATATCAAGTGGAGGTGATTGTTAGTCCTTCACTTCCAGACAATGTTCATCATTGGCAGTTGTTTGATGACGATGATCAAACCAAAAGGTTTATAAATTATGAAGCTAAGTTCCATGATCATCTCATAGAGTTGGAATTCATGGTTTAGGTTTGTGATGGAAAGGAAACATTTTTTGGTAAGGAAATTATTCAACTAAATAAAAACATTCTCCCTAGAGGATTCATAAGTTTAGAATCATCTTTTGATGGAGCGGATAGAATCAAGACTCGAGACTCATATATTTTAAAGGAAATGATTGAGTATGACTTGGGTTCCAATGATAATCCAAGGAAGGTTTGGAAGGGTTATCACCTAAATTTAGTTGAGAAACAAGTTTATATGTAGTTTCTAAATAAGCATTAGGGCTATTTAGCATGGTCTTATTCTGAGTTGAAATCTTATAGGGAAGATTTGTTTCAACATGTCATCCCTTTAAACCTTGATATCAAGCCTTTTAGGTAGAAACAAAGACCTGTTAACCCCATCTTATCCACTAAAATGTAGAATGAATCAATTAAGATAATGGATGGTGGTATCATCTAGCCCATTAGGTATTCATCATGGGTCATAAATTTAGTCACTATCAGAAAGAAAAATGGTGACATCTGCTTGTGTGTGGATTTCAAAATTTTGAATAAAGATTCTTTAAAAGATAATTATCCCCTACCCAATATGGATAACCTATTACAAAGTGTTATAGGATCACATATGTTTTCCACATTATACAGTTTCTCAAGATATAAATAGGTTATGGTGAAGGAATCCAAGAGACCAAATACTATATTTATAATGCCTTGGGGCACATATGTATATATGAGGATGCCTTTCAGGTTATTGAATTCTAGTGCTAAATTTTAGTGAGATATGGACATGGAATTATTATGGGTGATTAATATGTTTACATTTGTGTATTAGAATGACATTGCTATGTACTACAAGACTAGAGAAAAATAGTCAAACCATCTAGAGTAAGTATTGACTAGATGTAGGGAGTTTGGCATTTTTTTTAATCCTAATAAATTCCACTTCAGAGTACAAGAAGGCTAAGTTGTTGAGACATATAGTGTGTAAAGATGGTATCAGGATTTGTTTTAAAAGGGTAGAATCCATTCAAAAAGTGCATATCCTATAGTCTAAAAAGGGAGTTCAGTCCTTATTTGGACAAATTAATTTCATAAGGAGTTTTGTGTCTAATTTTGTAGATATTAATTTACCTATTACTTCCATGTTGAATAAGGATGAAACCATCAAGTGGGAGGAGAAGGACATGTGAAAATTCAATGGCATCAAATGAGCTTTAAATATGCCTCTATTTTGGCCATCCCTAATTATACTAAGTTGTTTCAAATATTCTCTTTTACATCATATAATACTATCACTCCTATTATTTTGATAAAGAATGAAGATGCTCATCATCAACCAATATATTTATTTAGAAAATCTATGTAAGGTGATGAAATAAATTACACCATCATGACAAATCAAGCCTTCACTCTCTTGAAGGCTATTAAGATGTTCAGGCCTTATATTTTAAGTTCAAAGATTGGTCTTGCATAGCATGGTGAAGAACATTTTGATTCAAAATAAAGTATCTAGTAAGAGATGTAGGTGGGTCAAAAATATAAAAGATTTTGACATGGATTTCATACCACTAAGTTAGTGTGAGGGATGGGTGTATCCAAGCTCATGTTTAAGACCAATTTGTAAGTCATTGAGGTAATAATTATTATTTTCAATGTTGATGATTCCTTGTGTCAATTTCACATGTCTCCATGGTATAAGGATATTGTATATTACTTAAAAAATATGAATTATCCCATTGACATGGACATGAATTAAAGGTTGACTCTTAATCTTGTTTCCCAAAAGTACCTCTTGATTGAAAATAGACTTACATGGATAAATACCGATGGGGTTCTCTTGAGATGCATGCTAGAAGAGAAAACTACAGACCTAATTAAATACTTCCATAGTGGAGTATGTGGTAGCCATTTTGTACCTAAGGTTAAAGCACATAAAATTCTAAGAGCTAGTTATTTTTAGTCATCATTATTTAAAGATTTTTCTCAAAAAGTGCGATAAGTTTTAGCGTTATGCTAGGAGGATGAAAGATTTTGGTTCTCTTTATTTATATCCTATGATGATTAAAGAATCATTCAGATATCTGGAAAGGAATTCATTAGATAAATTATTGATTTATTGAATGTTAGACATAGGTAAATACTACTTGCAATTTATTACTTCACCAAATGGGTTAAGGCAATCCCTACAAAGAAGGAAACACACCATGTGGCTATGGATTTTTTGCTAAATTATATTATTTGTAGATTTGGTATGCCTATCAATGTTATTGCAGATAATGCCATGAGTTTTAAAGTTAAATCTTTAGTCACATTATGAAAAGAGTATGGGATTGAATTGACCTATGCTTCTAGATATAACCCTTAGGGGAATGAGCAAGTAGAATATAATAACAAAAACTTACTCAACATCATTAGACAAACATTGGAATCAAATAAGAAGTGGGGTGAATAATTGAAGTTTGCTTTGTGGACTGATACAATCACACCTACGAGAGCTTTAGACAAAATCCATTTTGAGCTTATCTATGGAGCTCAATCATTTTTTCCTATGAACTTGTAGTTTTCAACCTATCATCTCATGAAGAAACTAAAATATAATGAGTAAATCAACCACTATGAAAGCAAGATGCACCAGATTATTGAGCTTGATGAAATTTGAAGACAATATCATGAATAGCACTTCAATTTCAAGGAAAATCAAAATAATATATTTGATAAGAAGGTCACTTATAGAACCTTCCAAGTAGGTGATTCGGTTCTAATTTTAGACAATAGGCATGAGGAAAAAGGCAAGCATGGAAAATTTGATGCCTTATGGATGGGTCTATACTCTATTGATTATCAAATTGGGGAGCACACTTTATTATTGAGAGACTTAAATGGTGAAATATTATAACTACCAGTCAATGGTAGATATATGAAGCACTTCCTAGGTTGAGTTCATCTATAATTATGTACATAATTTTATAGTATATAGTCTTATTATTTTGTTTCTTTGTCACCCCTCTACTTTGGGACTTATTTGTATAGTTTCCTTTTATTATTTTGTCTTATGTTCATTTTCATATCCTCCTGATCTATTTTATCAAGCTACATTGTTTTGTTAAACCTTCATGAGTGTTGCTAATAAATTTTTAAGTGTTGACTATGTGACCCAATGGATTGACACATGGTCTTATGTTTTGGTGTTCTTTGCACACCCATAGGGGATGTACATCCTCAAGTGAGAGCCAATGTTAGTGTCCAAAATTGCACTAAATAAATTGAGCCCTTGTCAAGTATGAATGTTTGAGTTTTTAGCTCAATTTTAGTTTTCAAGTGTTCATCAGAGGTCAAGTTTCATGTCCTATTAATTTTTTCTTTAATATCCTTTGGTCTATTAAAATCCAAGTCGAATTCATGTCTAATAACTTTAAGTCTTTTTCTCCCAATTACCCTAGCCTATACCTTCTAAAATAAAATCAAATCTGGTAGGAGACAATTTAAGTGGGAAACTTTTAAATATGCCAAGGACTTAGTTTTATTTTTTTTACTAAGGCTTGGTCATGTTTATTAACATGAACAAACCTTAGTCTAAAAATTCATAATGTTTGGTCCATTTTATTTATTTGGTCCAAATAATTCTTGGTCCCTTTGTCATAAACTTAATGTAAAAGTCTTGGGGCTTCCTTCATATTTATAAATTCCCCAAAACCTTAGGCTACGTCCTTTGTCCTAAGTTCTTTATGTCCCAAGATCTAACTCAATAATTTCCTTTTCAACTTTGATCTAATCATGGTTGAGATAGTGGGTCATGATCCTAAGATGCATGATTGAGGCTAAATTTTCAATGGAGATTAGGATGAACATGAAGGTGACAAGTGTCACCATAATGAGGACCCTATTAGTGATCCAATAGAATGCAGAGTAAAGCATTGGGACCTATACATAGAGAACGATGGTCTATTCCTTATCTATGTAAATGGAATCAATGGTGCAAAATGGAGGACTTTTCAATAGAGATAAAATCAAATGCAGAAATGGACTAGTCAATGTACTTTTGTATTTTATTAATTTTCCTAAAAATCATCTCATGGTTGGAGGATCTCATAAAAACAATATTTTGGATGTCATGAACATCTCCAACAAATTTGGCACCTTCATGATTTTTTTGTCTCAAGATGCAAGATTTTAAAATTTGAATAAGAAATGAAATGATCACTTAGACATCAAATTATGGGAGCATGGATGTCAAAATAAAGCTAAAAAATTAATCATTTATGGCTGAATTTGATGGTCACATGAATGTCATTGATGATCACATGGAAGTCAAATTTAAGACATGGAAATTATCCATTGGTGCTTAAATTTGACATTAAAATGAACATAAAATATGTTCACATATAAATCAAATGATAGGCATGAAAATGTCAAATTTAAGCCACAATAATTATCCATGAGGGCTTAAATTTGACTGTCACATGAACGTCATTGATGGTCACATGAACATCAAATATCAAACATGTAGACATCAATTTTAAACCATAATTTTGGATTCAAATAATTAAAATATCAATAGTTTATGGAGGTCCATGTATGGATAATCAGATAGTGTAATGTAATTTTTTGAATTTTCAAATAACCTAGGCTAAATAAGAAGCTACCACATGGTAAAAGGATGTTAGCCTAGGTTGAGATTGACTTTGTAAAACATAAAATGCCCATGGATTCTTTAGGCAGCATGATCTCAAGGGTCAAAGTAAAATATAATTTTAAGGGCT
Organism: Torreya grandis; assembly: GCA_037957365.1. Taxonomy (NCBI): domain Eukaryota; kingdom Viridiplantae; phylum Streptophyta; class Pinopsida; order Cupressales; family Taxaceae; genus Torreya; species Torreya grandis. The sequence goes on from JARHVA010009675.1 coordinate 214,510, forward strand.
TGATGAGAGCCTACTAATCTACCATGTGGCATGTTAACATTCATCATGTATATAGGAATATAGAACTACCACATAGGAATGTAGACATTTCAATGGAGTTGCAGGCAAATGTGACAACCTATGAAACCTCTAAGGATGAACAAATAACTAATAATGCTGATGAAAAAGAAACTCAACTACATATGGTAAAAATTAATGTTATGTTTAATTTTAACAAAAACATTTATGAATAAATTTGACATGATAATGCCTCATAGGCATACATGTCATATTGAAGGACCCTATGTAATATATTTAGCAAAGCTTTCGTCACTAATAGCATCTTTGAAATTTACAAATTACAAATTTATTAGAAGGAATATAGATCCAAAATATTCCCAAGAAATCATTTCAATCATAGGTTTTTCCATAGTTTGCATAAAAGGAAGGGCAGATGTCTAGGAGGTTCCATATGTGTAAGTAAGTGGTCAAGGGCATCTCCAGGTAGTTACACATGAAGACAATAAGTTTGGTTGACTTTTAGATCATGAATATTATCCTTTTAGATCATTTGAAAGGAATTTATAGCCAATAAATTGAAAGATGTGCTTCAATTATTTATCATTTCTTGTAGAGGTAGTTGTAAACATGATTTTACTTTCATTTACATGAAGATTCCAGGCATGGCAAATGATTTGTTCTAGCTAGGAGGATATTAGTAGGTCTTTGGAAATTATAAGTTGTAACCCTCACTCTCAAATTTGAAATGGGTAAAAAATGTTAAAATAGATGGATTCTACTCTATTAAAGTGGTTGATTGGCCATTGTGTTGGTATTTATGTTGGTTATTGTTGGTCTTTTACTTTTCTGTAAGTTGAGGTTCTACAAAAAAAATTGGGATCAACTATTGTGTGTACATTTTGTCTCTCTTAATAAGGTGGTTGTAGATGTACAATCATTATCAAGATTTGAGATATGTTTATGCATCCCTCATCAAGATAACAAACTCACCATGCTTGTCCCCTTGGTAGTATTTTAAAAAATTGATGTAAGGTTTATTTTCAAGTTAATGAAAATGTTTGTGGTTCTTTACTATTTATTGTTAACTAAGTGCAAAAATATGTTTTAAAAGTTCTACTAATTAGATATTTGGGTTTGTGTTTAGTACTAGTTGTCATTTTGAGCATAAATCTAGGTTATAAATCCCTTTATGTAGTTTAACTTGGAAGTATGTTATTGAATCACCTTTTAGGGAACCCTAGGTCTATGGATTTGACAAGGCAAAGTGTTCTAAAATTTTACATTTAGTATATACTATAAGTTTTTAGGGATCATTTTGTAGTTCCATTAGCTTTCATTTGAGTCTTTTCTACATCTTTGTAAAGGATAATCTCATGGATATTACAACATACCCTACTATTTGAAAAATCTCTAACACACCACTATGCCCTTCCTCTTTATAATTAACAAACTATCCTATCCTACCCTATAAATTATATGAACCTTTTTTCATATTATAATTGTTATTTGCCTTCAAATTCATAATATATTGCTTATATAACATGTATTTACATTTTCTATTCTAAATCTTAGCATTGCAATATTTCATTCAACCTTGATATTTAAAATTATTTAGGATGAAGTTTGTAAGCACTTTTATATCTATATTCAATAGCTTGTATCTATCCTAGAGAATTTACTCATTTCATGTGACAACCTTTCCTAGGTGGAGTGAGTGAGTTTGGTTATCTTTTGGTCAGATTTATGTTCCCTTATGTCAATAATCCCCATGGAGGTTGAATTTTAGAATATCTCCATGTGAGTAACCTACCCCATAGGTCCTCTCACCTTGGTTTAGGTAGAGCTAGATGTAGTAGGGAGTTGACCATACCATTTGTATGTGCCTCTCAGTTATTTTCTTAATTCAATTCATTCTAGATGCCAAACCTTTCCCCAACTACAATGACATACTAGCAAGTTTTTCATATCTATTTGCCATTTTTATTCAAGTGTGTAGATGTTAAATATTTTTACATAACACCATTTGAAAAAAATCCATCTCACTTCTACCTTTCTTTATGAATTTATGGAGGAATAAGTATAAGTTGTATTTTTAAGAGCTAGAGGACTATATACACATATTGAGGTATCACATGTCATGGGTGAAGTAGTGGAACAAAATAAAGGCTCATAAATACATGATGTAACTAAATAAACAACCAAAAATGTCCCAATTATAGTGTGATTTCATGAAACATAATAGAAACAAGAGATGTCAGGACCATTTCAAATAGAACCAAAACTATGCATATCAATGTGATTACAAAAGGAGTGTGAATTAATGAAACATAATAGAAATAAGAGATGGTAGGACCATCTCAAATAGAAGAAATGCAATGTATATTAATGTGATTATAGAAGGATATCCCAACATCAAATCCAAATGTACAAATTCATCAAAAGGAGACATATTTTTAGTCATGGATTCCACTATAATGTATGTCCTGGTAGAAGAGTAAATGGATAAATAGGGGATTCCACATTATTATCTGAGTGAAAATAAATTTAAATTAGGGGAAGGAACATATAAAGGCATACAAATAAAAATTTAAACATAAGAAGAATCAGGGGTTCCCACTACTTTATTTATGGTCACCATAAGAGAAGCTTTATTGAAAATGAGTGATGGAAAATAAATAAAATCCATTCACCCATGAGATAAAAATAGGAAAAAAAATATTAAAAAAAATGGATCTCCATACAAAATTAGTATAAGGAGAAACAATGTTATCTAATACTTATTTTTGAAGAGATGGAGGAATGTGGGACACTAATAAATAATAATATGGAAAATAAAGGGGATTCATATAGTAGGTCATGAGGCATATCAAAAAACATTGGAGTTTTCACCAGCTCCAAGGGATGTGGTTAAGGAAACCAAGGAAAGTAATCCATTATAATATAATATTTTGGATTCTAAGACTATATTACTAATTTGGGATAATTTATCTAAAACCATGACTAGAAAATATGAGAAATACTTACCCAAGGAAGGTGATACACCAAAAATAAGCAATAAAATTTTGTGGAAAAGGTAACATTGTCCTATAAATATATAAGAGTAAATCAATCAAAGATACTTTGGTATATTGTATCATATGCCTAAGTTTTGTTTGTTTATCGTGTTATCCCCCAATTTTATTAGAGTTTTGATACAATGGAGAAGAAGTTGTTTTGGATTTTTCCTATAATTATTATTGATAGTTATCTCAAGGATGAGATCACGTTATAAAATTTGGGAAAAATTTGGTAGGATTATTAAACTTAATATAATCTTATAAATAATCACTATAAATATTCAAAATTCATTGTAACAACATAATATATCTCGAGACCAATAAAACATAGGATTACACAAACCTAGATAATGTTGTAAGGTTTAGTTATATATGGTAATAAAATACAGTATGCATGAAGATAAATCATGTCCTATAAATACATGATCTTTTTTATTGTAAATTTATATAGTCACTAATCATATCATAGTATTTTAGTAGGAAATGATAAACAAGAATAGAGAAGTGATAGATGATATATGCGATAGTATTAAAGAGAAGTGATAAAAGAGATTAATATTAAAGAGTGTGGGGGTATAACATAAAGAGATATAAAAACTCTCTCTCTCTCTCTCTCTCTCTCTCTCTCTCTCTCTCTCTCTCTCTCTCTCTCTCTCTCTCTCTCTCTCTCTCTCTCTCTCTCTCTCTCTCTCTCTCTCTCTCTGACACACACACACACACACACACACACACACACACACACACACACACACACACATTTACACACATTTAAATTAATAAAAGAGTTTTGTGTTACATAATGTTTATGTTCATGAATGCACTACTTATAATTTTGATGAATACACATAATACATAATAAAAACACATAATAATAACCTATACACTCATTATCTCTAGATAGATTCATCTTGAACCAAAATAATTATTTGTAACCAAGATTTTTTTTTTTCAACATTCCTCCTTGTGCCACTAGTGTTTCTTGTTCATCCAAATATATCCTTATAGAATTTCATTTGAAATTTACGACTAAAAATATTTATATAAATTTCTATTTAGTGAAATATAATTAATCTACAAAATGTGTACTTGTTGAATACATTTATAAAACTCTTGTGTTATTTTAATAAATTTATTATATGTATATACTTAAATTATTATATGTGAATTGTAAGTCTAGAAAAATGTGCATTGCATCAATTATCCAAAGAAAAATAATGTGCATATGAAAATATTTATACATCATTCAACTATTAAAAATTAACATGAGATTGAAAACATTTTTTTCATGGTTTAAAGTATCAATGGAAAGCATACTCCATAACATTATTTTACCATGATATGCCAAATGATAAATCAAATAATAGTCCTTTTATTATTTTTATTATCATCCTTTTATCACACATGACATTATTAATGATAATGTTTCTAGAGAAAATAATTTTTTTATCATTTATATCTTATCAAGGATAGTATAACTATGATAAATCATAGTTACAATGGTCATGTATGCACACTCATAGGTGGTAAAACCATACTAGTTTTTTAGTCCTTGGACCCTCATAGTTATTTTCTATGTAGTATCAAATACAAGATCATATAGTATATTTCTCGGATTCAATTGGCTTAAAAAACATGATAAGATACCTTATACACTACACATTTTCATAAAGCTTGTATACATAAATGAGGTATACATGAGTTTTAACTCATATTATGAGAAACATATCTAACTTTAGATATCATAAGGGTAATTATCTTATGTACCTTTAAAGCACTAAATCATACATCCTAATTTGTTCCATGTTAATTATTTACATGTACTTTGGCACTTGCTAATGTTCTATATCACCTTTTGGTTTGCCACTCTTGAAATGAGATCCTAGGGAACATCCCCAAGGTTTTTGTCTACCAGGTCATGACATAATGATCTTTACTCAAATGGGCATTATGATAGTTTCAAATAAGGGGCCTATGTTAGTTTAACTTATCCTAAATGATAAATGTGTGTTATAATGAGTTGTAGGCACTTCAACAATGTAAAACAAGGGGAGTTTATTTTTTTTCAAATTGGTTTCATGTATATATTTGATAGTGAAAAGGTATGCATTCATTCATTCATCATATTGTAGGAAGCTATATTGAACAATAAACATTTTAAAACATGCTCAAAAGAGAAAATTAACTGAGCAATGGTTTTGATAAATGTATGTTATGGATGGTTTTGATTTGCATTCATTAAATTAATTAAAAAATATATATTTCGATAAATACAGTGGATAAAATAAGTTAACATTCATATATTTATTTTAGCACTTGTTACTACCAAAACCTAAGTAAACCACTGGTAAAAATAGCAAAAAAAAAAGAAAAGAGAGAAAAAATTATGAAGTAATGGAGACAAAATTCAGATTTTGATTTCATGAACTTGATAAACTGACTACTAGACCAATCAACATGTGCACAATTGAATCCAAAGTTTATGTAATTTTATAAGAGTAGTATAAAAGGAAAATAAAATAACCACCATAGTATACATGCATTAATAGAAGTAAAAAATAAAAAATATTTATATTAATTACAAATCCATAATTTCATAATAAAAAACTTTTTACATACAATTGATCTCCTAAGAATTTAGTACTATAATGATAGGGGAGGAGTTGAGGGAAAGAGTTAAAAAAATAATGCTTTAAATAAAATCTTGATTGACAAAATTCTCTTGTGGAGGAGAAATTGCCAATCCTTTGATTGTCAAAATGATCCATTATATAGAAATTTGGTCATCCATTAGGGAGATTGTTCCCCCAAAAACTCCAATAACCAACATTGATGGCTCAAATACCCCCTTTTCCTTTCATTTATTCCACTTTACACTATTCACGTTGGAATAGAGACAAGAAATTGGAATTAGCAAAACCATTTTAAAAAGTGAATAGTAAAAAAGCTATCAAAACATGAACTTTTATATAGGCAAAATTTTGAGAAACCATTGTTACGAAAGTGATCATAATTGAGTCAGCTTCCCCAAAAAACTTAAAAATCAAAAATAGACTTTGTACGCCCAAGATATCACTAAAGAGGTGAAATATTGTAATAGATGGCCAAACTATACCTATTCGAGATTTTGCATATTATAATATTATGTTTATGTGTTATTTATCTTTTATGTATCCCTGGATCTAATAAATTTTTTATACCCCATATAAGACTATAATTTTCCTTGAGACATTTATAGACCTAATCAATCCTAGAATGCCTAATTAATATTTTAGATTAGATAGGCTTTGAATTATTTTGAACTTGAGCACAAGTTGTACTCTAGGGTGAGCTTGATAGAAGATCGAAGGTGGTGAGGATGAATTCAAGATAAGGAAAGTTACATTTTGAGTTTAGGTGAAGGGTGATCCCAAGTTGGAGCTTGATGGTAGATGGCACAGATTGAGATAGGTGAGTTTGAGTTAGGGAGAGTCAAAAGATGGGCTTGGGACATGTTTATGGCCATAGGCATACACATGAAGTAAGGACTCAATTATCCAACTAAAAAAGTCTCAAGGTGTGAAAAAATTAAACTTGAATATTTTTAAGCATTACCCACACTCAAACATCCTAAAAACTAAGTTGGAAATAAGAAAAATATCAACAAGGTCAAAATCCATAAGGGCTAATATTGAGCTCCTTGAGTTTAGTGAACATCATAAGTTCACTAAATAATTATCTATTTTATTATAGTAACACCACTCTTAAACCCTTTTTATACCCCTCAAAACACCTAATGGTAGATAATCTTTCTTGGCTTGGTGGAGGCAGATGTCTTGTGAATGTTCTAAGACCTGCTCATGATTTACCAAATAACCTTGATAAATTATGCCCAAAGTATACACCTAATGAGATTCAATCAGCCAAAGGGCACATTTTATCATTGAAGGATGACTTGATATAAACATAATTAAAACATGAGGACATTGATTACCACCTCTTCCCTTATTCCTTAAGAGAGGTCACTTATGCCTGGTACCTAGGCTTGCCCAATGGGTCCATAACTTCTTGGAATCATCTCGAAAGCATTTTTATCAATCATTTTAGGCTACCTATTGATATAGATATCCTATATCATTAATTTTTAGATATTTTTAGATATCCAAATAAACCTATGAGTGTTTTTAATTCATGATTCTACAATATTTACCAAAGGCTTAAAGACACTTATACTCAAATGGAAGAAAATTCCATTCAAACATACCTAAAGGCTATAAATTTTTTGACTTCTATGTTCCTTTAAAGAACCATGCCAATTCTCCTTTGCTTATAAAAAGGCTATTAGAATTGAGAAATAAATGGTACTATAAGGTTACTTTTGGAAAAAATTGTCCTACATATGAAGTTTTGGAAAAGATGGACTAGGTCACTCTCCTATACCATTCAGTGATCTTTTGCCTTCATATCTTTAAAGATGATTTTGGTAGCTTTGAATATGTTCTATTAAGATCTGAAGATTCTCTAAAGATATTTAAACATGATATTAATATTATCCTCATTTTTATATGGTGTATCCCTACCTATTTTTGTAAAAACAACTTATTGAAGCAATATAACAACTTATTTTACCTATATCTTTGCTTGCAATTAGTGATATGGTCCGTTTTTGCATGATTGATATGTGGGGAAGTATTCTTCTTTTTCTATTGTCATTTTTTCTTTCCTCTTTATATGTATTCCACCATTTTTTTAGGTCTAAATTTTTTCTTATTTGATCACTTTTGATGGTATAATCTGAGTTCTATACTCCTACATACTTCATCTCTTATCTAGTGGGCCTAGTTTTGGAAATATTAATGCAAAATTACTATGTTCAGATATTGTGTGAGTGAGGGTTATCTTTTAGATTCCTTAGTCTCATTTCCATGCAATTTAGAGTGTAAAATCTTGGTGTATCACCCATTTTTTTAAAATCATCCCTTTTTCCTCTTTCTAACCCTTTTCTTTGGCAATCAGTAGTTGAGATTAGTTTGATAAGAGCCTAATTAATACACCTAGGGAGCTAACCCATAACCTAGATGTTCAAACCCATAATAAGATACCCATAGCCTTGGGTTGATACCATTATATATTTCGGAGTAAAATATCTTGAAAAACACTCCCACAAGGGAGTAATTCTATGCTACAATAATCTATGGTACACCCGATGAGACTACTACATTTTTCACTTCACTAAAGGGTTTTTGGTGTTGCTCTTCACTATAATCATCCTATAGAGGCACATTCTCAAACATAAATGGTAACTCCACTATGAACATCAGCTAGCTAGGTTTCCTAAGTACCTATAATTAGAACCTTGGTATGTATACTCAAACCTATTTTGATCAACATTTTATTCTCTACCTCAACATCACTCATATCAGGGCAATAACGATTATATGTTCCCTCCAAATGGATCTAAAGAAACCTATCATCCAAATCATGGTATTTTAATCCATCCCACCCCTAATTATGACCAATATTGGCCTCCTTTGCATTTAATTTAGTCCTCTAATTCCCCTTGTCAAGACTATGTTTATCCTATTACATCCTTGTTAGGATTCAATAAAGCATTATCAGACTAAATGGAGTTAATAAAGGATATTGATAGGGTTTTATGACATTGTTAATTCATCCCTATCCATTTTATATAAGAGGCAAGGATTTATCTTCAATTGGTTTAGAACAAGTGTTTAGTTTGTGAGGGTGAATAATGGGTAGTTTGTGAGAGGGAGAATAAAGTGTGGTTGAGAATAATGGTCCAAATCTTGGAGAGTGTGTTGATATCTTATGAATATCAACATCTTTATTTAAATCAAACCTATATGTCCTCTCCTCTCTAGGATCCTCACATTATACCTCCAAAATCTTCAAATCCGTCCCCTAGCCAACCTTGTCAAGGCCCACCCTTATCAAGAATTAGATAATCAATACTAGACCAAGGGAGAGTAATCATGAAAATTAGTAAGGAGGTTAAACTTGGACAAAAATTCCTAATTCATTTTATGGAGGGGATAAATAACTTCTTAATTGAGTTTTGGAGTGTGTGGGCATCCATTGAAGAAGGTGAATACCCACATGTTGAGAAGCTAGAGATGAAGGAATGGGTACTATCCATTGAAGAGTTGTTAGAGTAGTGGTAGAAAGAACATGTCAAACTAAAAAAAATTAGTTTACCCTCTCTTACCCCTATACGCACTCTCCCTCATGAACATATTCATCCCACTCTTCCCTAATATAATCTCATAGATCCTTATGTTACTAATCCACCAAGTGGACCTCTTTGCCTTCCCACCATCTCCCTTTAAAAATGAATACCTTTTGTATGGATATCAAATGAAGATCATTTAGGTAAAGATCATAAATTAATTCCACCATGGATCTTTCCTTATGCCAATGATCTTAGTTATACCATGCCCTCACTAGTGATACCACTCTCTCCTAAGCCTATTTAATAACAAAAAGAGAAAAAGGTTATTGTACCCCATACATTTCCCTCATGGAAATCAGTTAAGGAAGGTATAGAGATGAAGGAGGAAGTGCTAGTTGTGGTGACCCAAGAATAAATATTAGAGAAGGAGGAAGTTTTGGTAAAAAATAAAAGTGGTTTATGAATAGCCCAACTCAATGATCTTGCTTTACAAGAGTTCCATGACTCCCTCTCTCTTCCTCAAGATCCACCAAAGACACCTCCCAAGATACCTAGTTAGAACAGTACTCTACTAAGTTACAAGCAAGGTAAACTATTTCACCTTCCCACCATCTCCATCCTAGAAAGAGATCCTATTTTACTAAGGATAGTGGAGGAGATTGTAGTCATAGGTGAGCCAAAAGAGGAAAATACAAGTGTCTATGATGAAGAGATCATAATAGGCATCCCACTTCATTCAAAGGAGGAAAATTTAGGTTTTGACTAGCTTCTTAACATGGCTTTGGCACTAATGAATTAGACCCTGAAGAGGATGATACTTAAGATAAATATGGGGTAGGTATTGAATGCATTTCTAAATGTCTATTATACATAGATGAAAGAGATAATTAGAACCAGTTATTAGAGGTTAGTCCACTTCAATTTGAGGTGTCAAATAAAGATAACCCTTAAGGTTGGAGCTAAAAGAAGACAAATTAAACCTTGAGAAAGATAAGTGTGATGTTTTGGACCTTGGTTGGTTAAATAAACCATCATTTATAATTGAAAAATAAGATGAAATTTTGAGTTAGGTTGATGAAAGAGACATCTCAAGTGATCAAGTGTTATATTTTGAGAATCATACCAGTATAAAGCCTCAAAAGCATGATGAATTAGACCTTGATTACAATGATAATACTCCCTTATATATAGAGGAAGAATACAAATATATCTACCATAGATTGGGTCTTGGTGAAGTTGATTTATCTTTATTAAAAATTGCCAAGATAAATATGCCTTTTGGGATGAATTGGATTTCTTTTGCCTAAGCTTAGATAGCTAACCTTCACATACAAAAGAGTCATCAAGTGAAAATTTCATAATTGTTCCTATAACCCACCATGAAGTGAGATTAGAGAGATTTCTAAAAGATAAATACCAACAACAAGTATTAAACCAATAAGATATTATGTCTACATTAGAGACATGTTCTTCCCATTTCATCCATTGGCGAGCATGTCAAAAACATCTATAATCAAGTACTCTAGTTCACCATGTTTGTTGCCTCAAAAGCAAGGAATTTTTCATCCTTATCTATTAAATGTGAATGATCCTAATCTTACCATTTGTTCTAAGAAGAAAGTAAAATAAATTTTTATCATTGTATATAATAGAGAAGATTTTATTACTTTCCTCTAAGTGCCTTGTACACATTTTTATTTTATTATGTGTTTCCCTTCCCTAAGTACTTTGAGAATATTGTTGTTTTGTTTTGGGTTTTCCTTATTATTTTGATAATTACAATCATAAAATTTGTAGCCTTGTGATCAGTGGAAAATTAATTGAAAAAGACTTTTTTCACTCCATAAGCCTAATGGATAGACTAAGGAAAATAGTATTTTGCATAGACAGGCATGTAATCCTAGGAAGTCACTATAAATGTTAGCCAAAATTGTCCTACATACTAAACTTTAGACTAGATTGATCAAGGCACTCTCTTAGACCATTTAGTGACATTTTGCCTTCATAGCTCCAAAGATGCTTTAGGTAACTTTGAAGATGTTCTATTGAGCTTTGAAGATAATCCAAAGATATATAAAGATGCTTCAAATATGCTCCTCATTTTTGTATAGCACATCCCTACCCAATTTTGTAAGAACAACCTCTTGAATAAATAAAATAACTTATTTTGCCTATCTCTTTACTTGAAACATGTGTTATGGCTAGTTTGTGCATGACTTATATGCAGGAAGGTGTTCTTCCTTGGTGATTAGCATTATTTTTTTCCTCTTTTAAATTATTCCACCACTTTTATAAGTCTAAAACTGTGATTATTTGATCACTTATGATGGTATAGTGTGATTTGTATACTCCTCCATACATCATCTCTTGTTTAGTGGGCTTAATTTTTGAAATATTGATGCAAAATGACTAGGTTGAGAGATTATGTGCGTGATGGGTTGTCTTTGAGATTCCTTAGTGTCAGTTTCAATAAATTTGGAGTGTCAAATCTTGGTGTATCACATCTTTTTTTATTCATCCCTTTATCCTATATATAACCCTTTTCTTTAGCAGTCAATATTGTAGCGTAGTTTTCTAAGAGTTTAATTGATAGACCTAGGGAGCTAGCCCATAATCTATAGGATCAACTCCATCATAATATACCCATAGCTTAGGGTTGATCCCATTTTTTATCTAGGAGTGAGAGAGCCTAAAAAACTCTCTCATAAGGGTAAAATTATTTACAACAAAAATTACATAGTGGGTCATTTGCCTTCACTATGACAATAAGGTGCATACAATCAAATCCCAATGATCAATCATGCCCTTCAACATCAAACACCATTGATGAATCCAATTATAGGTGATTTATATAGAAGGCCAAAACCAATCTATAATATAGCATCCATGAATTACATTCTTAGTGGGCTAACCTATATACCCCCTAATCACCTTTTACCTCAAGTAAACAACCCATTATTTATTCCTATAGTGTATAAAAACATTGTTGCCCTACCAAACATTAGTGGTTATAATTATTACACTAGAAATAACTATGTTGTACCTTCATTATTGAAAAAAAAATCATATTAGTAGCACTCATTCTAATAACCCCACTACGTTTTACTATAATATATTTTTTTATAAATTAATTACACATATTCATCCAACAAATTTCACCATGAAAAACCCAACTAAGTGATCTTTAACTGAATGTGTTATTTTAGTTAACCCCATAAGGTTTATATCTAATTCATTTAGATAATGATTTCCATGCTAATGATATACAAAAATTAATAATGTTGAGTTAATAATAAATATATTGTATAGACATAATATTTTCAAACTTTTATTGATTACTGACATTTTGTATCTTTTAAGAACCTATCAAGTCTCAATCTCTCTAAGTGTATTCCTCAAAGGGTGCATCAGGAAAGGGTTGGGTAGACCATTAGTGCTTCATAATATTGTTGTCTCTTTTTCCACTTGTCATCTACACATGTGTCTCCTAAAACTATTTACCCTAAGATTATTCTTCTCAATCCTACCTATTCCAATCATGTCCCTCTTTCCATCCTCCTTTTATTGCCTTAAAATCCATTTGGGCAGTCAGCTATAATGGGTCAACTAGGTTGAACCAATATAGTTTAGGGGTATTTTTCACTTTCTTAGCTTATTAGCCTTTCAACTAACCTAGCTCAAACCTAGTGATTTATCCCCAAAAACACATTGTGTCGACATGGTTGACCTTATATAGCCAACATTCCTAGGAGAAGTTAAAGAAAGATTATCCTATATATATAAGTTAATATCCTACCATTTCATAAGATAATAATTAATAGTGAAGAAGTGAGATCAAACATCTTATTATTGACCATTCTACTTGAGGAATAAATATTAGGGTTCTATACTTTATTTAGAGATATGGATCTTAACTTGTGGAGAAGTATTTTGGATGCTTAGTTAGGCTATGTAGCCTAGAGCTAATTTATCCTGGTTATCCTTACATACCAAAATAATCTCAAACAAAGAAACTTTTCCAAGGGAGAGATTGAGGCTCAATAGGTTCATCTTCGAAGGTAAGTATTCCTAACTTTATTTCTCCTTTATAAGAGTAGATAGATAATGCATTTGTATTCTTCTCCCATGTATTAGGATTTCATATACATTAATGTGAGTATATGTATTCTAATAAACATTTAGTTTACATTGTTTTATCATTTCTAACCCCCACTTTGTGCCATAAGCTTTGATGTTCACTAGATTAGAATTACTTTTTTGTTATTAGAATAAGTGAAATATTTTGAACCTTAGGACTCTATTAGGGTTGTTGGCAATTGTGTTAGACTATAGGCTTTGGAAATATTCCTAGCATGATATGTTATGACAAGTGTTCCCATAATCAAGTATAGCAAATCTCCATATTGGTCATGCTCCTAATTAACAAGTGTATCCCCAATTAGAAGTGTAGGTATGGTCTATCTTCTCCTAGCTAGGATTGATTTATAGACATGATGCATTTCTTATTGCATATATTCTAGTGAAACCAATGTGAAACTAACCCTTCCATGATTTATTTCAGTTATTTAATTCTTTTTATTATCATTTTTATCATATATTTTCACATACTAGATCGATTCTATCAACCCAAATATTTTTCTCTATGCACAAGTTTCTAGGAATAGGCAAATGGATCGACCTAGTCAACCTAGTATAGATTTCTAACCTTTAAGACATCTAGTTTAGACTACTAGGTTGACCCAATTGACCCCTTATAGTTTTAGTACTTTTCAATAGGTTCATGTATATCTTGATCAATCTTATCAACCTAATTTGTATGTTTCTCAATCATACTTTAGGGTTATTCATCAAAAATATTCCTTCATTACATCTCTAATCCACCAAGGTTACATTACACCTCTCTATTTATTTCTTTTATATATTTCCTTTCATAATTTGTAGTCTTTAAAGTTTCCCTTGCATAGTTAACTAGATCAACACTAATAACCTAGTTCTATGTATTATGTGTTGTCTAAAATAACTAAATTGACACTACTAAATAAGTTCATTTTCAGACCTTACTTATGTAGTACATGTTTGACCCTATCAACCCTATTATATATATTTATTCATATAGTTTCATCATTATACCTTTTTTCAAAGTTGGAATTAACCTTATATCTACTAATAATTAGTTCACACTTTGTTTTCCTATTGCTTGAATAAAATAGTTCACATAGTCTAATTAAGGGTTTTTAGTTAATCACTTAGTTTCACTATTTCTATTTTATAGACACATGACTAAATCACAAAAACATAAATAATCACTTTAACATTTTTTCTACCCTAGGCTAACCTACTTAGATTTCATCACCAAGGGAGAAGTTGACTTGATGCTATGGTCAAGTATAAAGTGTGGTTAATGGTTTAATCTAGCTAAGCACCTGACACCCTTATCACTTTAATGTGTGAAGTGATGTGGTAGGAACTAATACCAATCCTAAATCATTTCCACTATAGTCCCTTTCAGTCCAAACAACCTAAAACCATCCTTAGATTGTTATCTAGTACCTTGCTTATAGCCAAACCTCTAATCACATTATAAAAAATCATATCTAAATAATATAATTAACAATTAGGTTAACCAATTAGTTATCTTTACTTTTCAAGTTGTTTTCATTCTCTTTGTTCAATTATGTGTGCAAAAGATTTCATTATCCAATGTTCATGAAATATTTTGCTCTATGTGTTTCAATTAGATTGGCTAGAGTTAATCTAATTAACTATTTATTTCTTTTCAATATTTATTTCTTTTCATTACTTGCAAAGTTATCTTGTTTCATTTTGTAATTATTTTTAGGCTTATTAAATTCCATGTTTGTTATAATAAATCAACCCAGTCAACCTAATAGCTTTTTTATATTTTATACACTGTACTAGATCAACCCATTTAACCTTGTATAGTTTTATAGCCCCTATTCAACCTTGTATAGTTTTAAAGCCCCTATTTTTGTATTAAATCAACCCAGTCGACCCTATACTATATTAGTTACCTCTTTCTCCTTTGCTTTCTCATCTCTATTATTTTCCCTTCATCATGGACTTTCTATTGAATAATGACACTAAGTTACATTAAATGGACATGATAAACATTACCAATCCTAATAAGGTCTCCCATAGACAAAGTAGGGATCCTCTTTTGGATGTTAGTAATGTTCATATTTCCACTCAAGAAATGAACTATGGGACCCCTCCTCATACCTGTTCACAACATAATCCTCTTTTCTTAGAGGACCAACCTGAGTTAGAGTATACTCCCTAGATGATTTTCTTTAGTTTTGAATTTATTCAACATAGGGGAAAGGATCCTTCTACCATTTATAACCTCATGATTATTGGTAAAACTTAAGAGCCTCATTCACTTACTCCTACATTCTCAACAAGATTTTGAGGTACCACTTCCTTTGGTTCTCAACCTCTTCCTTCAATTTTGACTCCTTATTCCATGAGTTCTTCTTCTCTAGCCTCTCCTTCTACCATTTATTATAATGGGTTAACCAATCCTACCCTTTGACTTAAAACATTTACAAATATTTACAAGGATTGGATCAAATTAAACACCTTTGTTGCTACCAACTTCCTGCCAAAAAATCTCATAAGTGATGCTTTGGATTGGTACAATCAACTTAGAGATCATTCCATTTCTAGTTTGGAGGACTTAATAAATGCTTTAGTGAAAAAATTCTAAACTAATGATCTTCCTAAAAACACTTTGGCCCATTTCATTAATTTCAAACAACATGAGAATGAAACTGCCCAAGCTTTTGTTAAGAGATGGAATTTTTTTTCAAATAAATGTGAACATAACATGGTGGATGAAAATATTTTTCATCCATTTACAAATGCTCTCTTTCCTAAATTACAATATTGAGTCTGCACTCTCTCTCCACGTATATTGGAGGAGGCTATTGACTAAGATAAAAGACAAGATTTCCTAATGTGTCAATTCAAGACACCCCAACCTTATATAGGTCCTCTATTATTACTTAAGAACAAAAAATAATATCACTAATGATGGTGTTATCAATTCTTATGATACCATTCATAATGTTCAAAATATCATCCTTAACCCTTTTTTAGAACCAACTCCTCCTTCTAAACAATATACTAATCCTCATTTCTCTGCACCCAATAACATCAATGTTCACAAACCTTTA
Source organism: Torreya grandis (assembly GCA_037957365.1). Lineage (NCBI taxonomy): Eukaryota > Viridiplantae > Streptophyta > Pinopsida > Cupressales > Taxaceae > Torreya > Torreya grandis. The sequence continues at coordinate 230,928 of JARHVA010009675.1, forward strand.
TATTTAGCTAAAAAATTTAAGCATCTACCAAGGCCTCTTCCATGATAGCTTGACCCTACTCATTCTATGAAATTCTGGTATGATCCTAACAAGTTTTGTTGGTTTCAAACTAGTTGGGGTCATTCTCATTAGACTTATAGACAACTTCATAATTTAGCTATGGATTTCTTCTTGGACCTAATTTTTATAATGATTCCATTATCCATAACCACCAATAATCCTATGAGATTGATTTTAAGGACTATAAATCAAATGACAAAACTCAATCCTTAAATTGAGCAAATGCTCATTTAGATATATGTAAATATCCTTTACCTAATCATCAACATATCTAATAAAATAAATATAAGCCCTACCTTCCACCAATAATTTAGAAAGTCTTGTTGAACCAACTTTTGAATAAAATGTGGTTATCATGACTAATATGCAAAGGGTGGTGGTGTACATTGATTCATAACCTATCCATACTCCTTCCCATAAGACATTATGTTATCTATGATTCTTCTCCAACTCATTTAAATGAGTTTGAGCAAGAATACCTTCTCACTTTTGATGATCTAATTTATTATTCTCCCTTGGATAACACATCCCATTATATTTCTACCACTCTTCCATCATATTCTAATGCTAATTATAATCAAGCTTCTAATAACACTTCTTTTCCTTCTTAACATCAATTTAAACCAATTAGTTCATCATCTTAACATGATTTACCACCTTATTCTAAACTTTATTCTTCTTCTTATAAACAAAATTTCTAATGTACTTTAGGTCCTCCTTCTAAGGACATCCTTAACCATTATGCACCTGTATCTAACAAACCTCTTATGGGCTATGATGAGTGGGATACCATTACAGATCTCACTAATATCCCATCTCAAATTACATTCCTTGAGCTTATGAGGATTTCCCCACATCATAGAAACCATCTCATGTAACTCCTATTTTAGATGAATGTACCTCATCCTCCCCTTACAGGATGGGAGGTAGATTTATCTAGTTCTAAAGATAGTATTCTATGACAATGTGACAAAATGTCTATCAACATTGATGAAACCATAGATACTTCTCTTTATCTAAAATTTCCTAATGCATATATGATTCTTGATGAGATTATGCTTTGTGTAGATTATCCTTCCTTATTTATTAATGTCTAAATCAATAATATCTAATTTAATAATGAATTAATTAATGAGGGTTTTAGTACCTATGTTGCTTATCTTACTTTCATTAAGACTCTAGGATATTTTAAATGAAATCTTAAGCCTACATGTAGCACATTCCAAGGATAGGATAGATGGAAAATGCCTCCTCTAGGTTAAGTGTGGCTTCTTATTACCATCCTACCTATCACCATCAACATGAAGGTGATGATCTTTAACTTTTGTATTTCTTATAACATCTTGCTTGATAGGCCATGGAATTACTACATGAGAGATATCACTTCTTCTTTTGACCAATGCATTAAATTCCCTCACATTGAATCCATTTATAAGATTCAAGGTGATACTAACCCTTAGAATTTTGAATAATTCTAAGATCATGGTGTCTTCAAGATTTCTACTCTTAGGCCTTTGTCAAGTGTTCTATTTTGGGAGTCTCAATCCCTCAATTTTTTTGTTAACTCAAATTTAGGTTACAATGGGCATCTTAATCTCATTGGTAGCATTCCTCCTCATCTGTTAGATTTTGATGATGAGTGCAATGAGATTAACTTAAAGATCAAAACTTTTTATCTCTCACCTTGTATCATATTAGAGCATCCTATTTCCTTGGAACCTCATTCTTAGAAACCTCTTTATGATGAAATTCTCATAGTCTTGACCAAGACTAAGAATTATATTCATCATGCTTCCTTAGATGACATGGTTGTGCCTACCTATTTCGTTGATCTTCACATCATGAATTATGATGATGGTTATTCCTTAGATGATCCACTATTAGGTAGTATTTTATAGGCCCATGATGATGAGATTATTCATTATCATTCTTATTTACTTGAGTCTTTTTTTCATCTCATTGTTTTCCTTCACTTATAGTTCATGTTTTTTGCATTTTTCCCTTTTATCATAAGGTGGATATGGCACTGACACCTCTAATTTTTAAGGAACCACATAGGAATATACTCATAGATCATGTTGTTACTAGGCCTTACTATTTTTATAGCTACCTTAACCCTTGTATCTAGTTTAGCCCTAAATATAGTATAACTCTCTTGAGACCTTTTATATATCTTACTCCTCCCTCAATAGAACCTACTATAGTTGAGTCTCTTCCCACTCTTGCTATACTTGATATTATTTCCATTCATACTATTGTTGAGCCTACACTTGTTATTGATGTCATTGATCCTTCCATTAAGCCTAGTTCCATTCCTTCCTCATCATCACCTTCCCTTGATGATGGTTTGCCTCCTTTACTTAAAATGTAACTTTTGCCCACCACATGTGCCAAAGAGTGCTCTTTAGCTTCTTCTAGTCCTATAAAATCTCGTTTTTGAGTAATTCTACTAGAACCACTCATAAGTGTATCTATTACTTTCATGGGATAGTTAAGCATTCTTCCACCCATTATTGCAAGTTATGGTAGTATCTTAATACCTTTCATCCTTCTTCCCTATCATCATATAAAGCCATACCTCTCGTAAAGGTACTTCCTAAATATTTGCCTAATTATGGTGATATATATTATCTATGCCATCTATGTGATGACCATCACATTGATCATTGTCTCATCCTTCAACAACATCTCAAATATCACCTTATATAAATTCTATAACCTTTTATTAATACTCTCATAGGTTGTTCCTATAAGAGGGATTCACCTTCTTCTCCCATTGCTCCACCTCTAGTGGTTCCATGCCCTCATGTGGTCCCTTCACAACCTTTTGTGCTTCTATCCATGATTTTTTCACTTGTGGACCTTCCCTCTACTATGGATCCTTGTCCACCTATGAGTTCTTCACCTATGGATCCTTTTCCACTGGTGATTCCTTCTCCTATAGATCCTTTTTTGATGAATTTTCATAACTAGCCTTTTCTTGATTTTCCTCATCAACATGATCCTTTGAACATTCCTAATTTTTCAGTTGAGGAGATCATAAAATAAGTATTTACCTAGTATTCATTGAATATTGATGAAATTTTAGTAACATTTTAATTAAAACTTTATAGAGACTTATCTAATATATTGGATAATATGTGTGGATAGATTTATCAATATTTATGAGCACATGGATGGTGATTTCAAATTTATATTTAATTGGACTAGTGCTCTAATCTTATTTCTATATGTTATATCATTTGACACTATGTAAAATTTTTTCTTATATTATATCATGATTTATTACTTGTTATACTATATCTTGCTTATCTTATCATTCATGGTTTGCCTATGGTTGTATTTTATTTATCATTGTTTTCCTTTCCTTTCCTTATATTTTTTTTTATCAAAACTCTCTTTCTTGTATCTTTATGATTATTTTGAATTCTTATCCTTATCATAGATAATTTATCATGGTGATTTGGTTATACATACCCTATTCCCCTTTGTTATTATCTCCCTTTACCATGTGATCAATTATCAAACAATATATCTCATTATTATCTCTTTTTATTGGTCCACTTTGGATCTCCTTTTTCCCTTCTTTCTTTTTCTGCAAAATAAGCATATACATATTTGAGACTTGAGATCACATGCTAGTACATTGTCAAGCCTAAGTGCCCTATTCAGTCTTTGTATTTGGTTACATAGCTTCCTTTAGCCTTAGTCAACATCTCATTCATGTGTATAATTATCTCTCTCATGATTGGTCACTCCAAGTTTGTATGGAGGAGGAATATTAAGAAAGCCTTCAAAAGAATGTTAAAACCCAAATCATTCAAATAAAAGGCAATGCTATCAAAAGGAAAAAAATATTATTATAAGTCCAATCACACTAAAAGATGTGATTCAAAGCACATCTCCTTCTTACAATAAAATCTTAAACTCTACAATTGGCCACATACTAGAGCCAAGGTCCTTTGGGATGTGGTAGGCTAGTATATTAGAAGAGGAGAATAAAAATTCTTTTAGTGCTACCTACTTTCTCATGAAAGTACCCAATCTTCATAGTAGACTAATGGATTTGTATGGGAAATTGAAGAATGGGGAACACATCAAGGGAAGGTAGTTCCATTTTACTTTTATTTTACCAATATACTTTCATGAATTTATCTTAGTAGCACACTTATTTTTTTACAAAGCTTTGTGTCTATATTGAACAAGATTTTTTATACATAGATGACCACTAGTCACTTAGTGTCTTCTCATGTCCTTAGTATGACTCTTTTATTCTAAGGTATTCTTATAAGACACCCAAGTATTTATTTTTACACTCCTTTTTTCACTCCTTATATCCCTTATATTTCACCATGATTAACATTGTTTTCTCTATTGATCACTCTCCTTGGGATTTCATTTGTGAGTTGCTTTGTAAGACCATAGATAGGAGCCAACCATCCTCACAAATTACCATATTTTACTTATTATTACCCATATCTTTGATCACCTATTCTTTCCCTATTTATTCCACCACAATGGTGTTCTATTTTTTGAGTTGCAGTGTAAGACTATGGATACGATCCAACCCTCCTCACAAAATTTTCCAATACCCAAGTCATTTTACATGAGTCAAATTTGAGATAAGATTAGATAGATTCTAAAGTTACATGTATTTTTACGTGCTTACCATCTTGATTTATTATGTTTTATGCTTACTTCATTTTTTTTTCATTGTATTTTCTTATTTTCCAAGTGCATGTAAGATTTCAACAATTTTTTGAATTTTTCATACTTCCTAGCTTGAATTAGTATGATCAATTTAAGACCAGTCTTTTAAAATTTTATTTTTCTTTCATACTTCCAAACATTATTTAGTATGATTGATTTCCTTAATTAATTTGTTTTTATAACATTTGTGCATGTTTCAATTTATTTTCCTCATTTCTTAATTTTGATAGTAAATAAAAGAAAAATAGTAATAGGGTGTGTATAAGAATACTTGGTAAAGTGTGTAAATGAATCCAAATGAAGGTGAGAACTCACCTTTGGCTTGGAAGGAATAACCTAAAAATAACACATAAACTTAAAATGGGGTTGTCACATGGTTGAGTGTATTTGCTAACATGTAGTAGAGCCAAGAAACACAATGCTTACTAGGAGGTTGTTGATCCACTTTTATGACAATCAAGTATGAGATAATAAAATAATATACTTTAATTCAAAGATAAGAAAGTAAATATATGAAAAAAATAACAAATAAATTTATTGTTAAATAAAATTATTAAATTTGATGTTAGGATGGTCGAGGTTTGGTTAAAAAAATCAAAAAGGGTCATGTGGTCAAAGAGAGATATAAAAAGTGGGGTTTGATTTGGAGTAAAGGGATGGAAATGAAATGATAGAAAATGATGCCATAGTGAACCGTCAGTGGTTAGGAGAACTGTCCTAAGGTAGACTGTCAGTTGTTGGACAATCATTGATGGTTGATAATGACCATCATTGTTTAGGTGACCATCAGTGGTTACCTATGTAAATCTAAAGGTGATCAAAATAGAAAGTACATATTGCAAATTTGGGAAAATAGATATTATATATGGGGTTGGAAGGTGGTTTTTAAGATAAAGAAGTTAGAAGAAAGATAGACTAAATAAAATAAACATAAGATACCTGAAACTCAGTGAAGGAATCCTAAAGCAATATGAGTAGAGTGATGGTATTTTGGGCCTTTGAAAGTGATTTTAATAGAGTTTCAGGTCTCCAATGACCTTTCTCATTTGTTAATAAGGATGATGGATACCTACAAGAAAGCTTGAGTAAAATATACTAGATAATGGATTGCTTCCTTTTCACTTCTTCCTCTTCACCTTTTATAAGAAGAAGTTGCTAATTTAAATGGGTAAGTTATTAATTTGATGGATGATAACATTTCCAATCCTCATCATTTTAAAAGCTTACTTTAAAGGAAAATTTTCATTCTAGGAGATGTTAATCTTGCATAAAGATGGAAATGATATAAAGTATAAAGCAAGTTTGGGGGCATAACCATCGACAGTTTGGCCAACTATTGATGGTTATCATAACCATCAATAGTCGAGGGGCTAAAAGATAATTTCTAGGAAAAGGGTGAATTAAATGATGTGTTTGAGGGCATTTGATAAGGTTAAGTTATAAATGAGTCTAGTTGACAAGGTGGTCCATGAGGGTCTAAAGGTAATGTGAAATCCAAACTTCTCATGTGCGATTTCTAGGTGTCTACATTTTACCCCTTTTTATTGTATATCTTTAAACAAGTAAAAAAATAGAAGGCTTGGTCAAGGTCTATGTATAGTTTCCCTAAGGATGGGGGGAGGGTTTCCCCCTCAAATTGAGAGATAATTAAGGTGAAAGTAAAATTAGGTTAGGGTTTGATAAATGCTAAATGGTGAGTCACAAGGTGGGTGACATAAAAAGGTTGGGAATTTGAAATGTGAACTCGTGCATAAAATATGACTGAGAGAGATAGTTAAGATTATGCAAAGACTAAAGTTGCCAATGATGGTCAAAATATGGTTGGTTTCTAGAAGGGTAAGATATGGTAATAAATCCATAGTGTTGGTCATAACTAATCAAGTGATGTCTATCAATCCATCTAGATAAGGTCAGTGTTGGGCATAGGTATTTAGGTTAGGAAGTGTTCTTATTAAGCAACAAAAATGGTGAGATCATGCATGAGGGGGTACAAAATTTTAAATGGTCAAATTATAAAAAATGGTTGATTTGATCAAAGGACCTTGTAAAGTCAACGTAAAATATGTGAAGATATCAATTCAAAAATAACCAACATCGAGGTGGACATGGCATGATATTTGGTGGGTGGGGGAGTGGTTGGGGAGGGAGGTGGCTAAGCTGAATCCAACTACACAAGGTGAGTGGATGTTGCCTACATAGTTTCATAGAGATGAATATTTAAGAATAACTTCAAGTCAAATGTAGTTATAGTCAAAGTTTAGAGTGTAAGAGTGGTTGTGTTAGAAAAGTAGGTAGCAAATTAAGGGACCTAAGCATCAATGGTAAGGGTTGCATTGAGGGTTGACTATCGATGGTTAACCTAACCATTGATGATTATCATAAACCCTAAAAACTTAAATGATAATAATTAAAATGGTAATTATTATTTACCATTTGACTTTTGGTGATTGTGCTCTAATGATTGGGTGATTTGGGAAATTTTTTCTAGTGTGTGGAGTGTTGAGATTACTGAGGTGGATATTTTTGATTGGGTGAATGTGTGTTTAAATTTTTGATAGATAGAGAGAGGATGAAGATGTGGCCAAATAGTGGTGTGAGGGATCTAACCATGCCACCAATCATAGAATGAGGTAGGGGTTATCTTAAATTTGATAGAAGAAATTGTGGTAGGGTGAAGTAGATAAAGGTGTTTAAAATAACAAGCCCTAGCCTTGATGCCCTAATTTTAGGTATGTGTAAAATGTTTGGTAAAAATGAAATTGGAGGGTGGGGGTAGTTTGAGAAGTAGTAGGATAGGTTTATTTTAGTAAAAGTTAGTTTTGTGAAGGTTTATTAGGTATTTGGGAATGAAGGTAAAAGGGATTCACCATTAGTAGTCACACATAGTGATCATTGGTGGTTTGACCCAATTATCGATGATCAACCTTGGGAAAAAAGGGCCTAGGGACCATCAACGATTCCATGAACCATTAGTGGTTGATAAGGAAAAGGGGGAAAAGATGTTAAAATGGTAAGTTTTAATGTAATTAAGTTGGTTTAAAATGTGTTAAAATCTTATAAATGTTTAGGAATTGGAATGTTTTAAGAAATATGTTAGTGGTTGTTCTAGGTGAAGGGTATGGATTGGTGTTGGGGGTTAAAAATATGTTTAATTTATGTTTGTAAAATGTGTAAAATTAGATGGATAGGTGAAAGAGTGTAGAATAGGAATAAGTTGTAGGTAAAATAGGAAGAAGTATTTGAGATGTTCAAAATATGTGCAAATAAAGGTAAAGAATGTGTGTTGAGCATTAAAGGTAAGATAAGAAATGTTAATACTAAAGTGATTTTTTTGTAAGCTCATGAGCAGATCTAAATGAGGGAATGAGTCCCTAAGATATTTGTTGAGGTTTGAGATGGGATGATAGATGCCAAGTGGAAGTAGAGGGAGGAGGTTGGCCTATAGGCCATGAGGCATTACCAACACCTACCACAAGAAGTGGTGATTATTATGGCACTCATTAAGAGATGGGATCCTACCATAAAGACATTCTTATTTTCAAATAGGGAGATGTTGATAATACTACAAGATGTCCATAGGATCACTCAACTTCTAATTTAGGGGGAGCTAATCTACCATGTTGAGAGTGATGAGTGGGATTATTAGATGGACCTAATATGTGGTATAGATCAGGTCTATGCTAGATACCATACTAGTGGAGTTTGTTATGGGCCTTTTATACTAAAGAGCCCCATAAGATAGATGCCTTTTAACCATGATTATGATGGGTATATCCTATTTCATAGTGCTAGATTTGATTGGTGACTGATTTCCATGCTTTTTATTGATAGTCCTAGTAGAGATGCTTCTAGGTAGGATGGTTTTTAGATGGGCCCTAAATTTGCTAGTGCAGACCTATAAAGAGTTTTGGTCATTTAGAGTATAAATATAGTATGGGATGAGTATCAACTTCATGCTCCATTACTATGAATATGAGCATATACAGGTATTGAGACCACTTGGGCTGCCCTAAGATGGCTACGTGCTGACTGACTATAGGGTTGGTTTCATGAGGTGGTGAGGTGATTATACACTTATAAGAGCTGGTGGTAGAGCTAAGGATATAGAAAGTTTTTGAGATTCCATAGAGGTTTTGGTGGTATTAGACATGATATGGAGTCCTTATGTTATTTCACCCCTCTAAATAGGTTACAGGTACCACACTCTATCATTGCATAATTGGCAGTGAGTGTATGGTAGATGGGATGGTGAGATTGAGCATAGTCTAGTAGATCAAGTATGGAGGTAACTCAAACTAGTATAGGACATTTCACTAAATTCCCCTTGATATAGGAGGGAGGATGTAGAGTACCCACTACCATAACCACAACTAGATGTAATTATATTAGATTATGAGGAACTTCCAATAAGAGCTCCTATAGATGATGTTGGGTTTACAGATAGATACATGGGATGGTATCAGGTTAGGCATGCAACCATAAATTTTATATGGGGATATGGGGGCCGACATCCTATAGATGTGGACCCTATATAGGTACAAGTTGGAGATTAGGATGATCAGACAATAGCATCGCTTACAACAACATAGGCCCATGTGATAGGTTTACATAGACATGTGACTATGTTATAGGTACAAATAGTTACCTTTTAGGGATAGGTTTTTATTTTGACTGGTGAGTATGATTAGGTGAGAACCACCCTTGGGTTAGTCACATAAGAGTGAGATTCACTAAGATAAAGAGTAGGGGTGGCCATATAAGGGGTAGAGGGACCAATTAATTCAATTCTAAGGACATGGTAGTTAACCACTATTCAAGAGCTTAGATATTATGAGGCTCTAGTGCTATCCCAATTACCAAATGTGATGAGATATGGGGAGTATAGGGTTAGCCTAGCTAGAGGTCAAGTACTAGCTACTCCAGGTAAATAGGCATCGATAACGGTATAGGTAGGTACATCAAGGGGTCCATTGCTAGATGGTGGGGTAAGTGTAGGTAGTTTTGGTGTTCTAGGTGCTTGAGAGATGATATTTTTATGAAATATATTTTTATATGTATATTTTGATACTGGCCTATGTGCTAATGATGCAAGATGTATTTATGAGAGAGAGAGCCATACATTATGACATGTCTCATTTTTAGATGCAGTTTATTTATTTGATGATGTTTATGATCATAATGATTATAATATTATGAGCATGTTGGTGTGATGTTGATGTTGATTATGATGTTTATTTATTGTGATGTTTCATGCTCATGTTGATCATGTGGATTAGGACGATTATGTGGTTTATGATTATGCATATTATGATTATGATGATGTTTATGATTATGTGTATGATGATGTTTATGTTGTTGATTATGTTTATGATGATTTTTATGATAGTTTAGGCAATATGATGTGATGGTATATTTTATGATGGGTATTACATGATGATGATGTAGACTATTATTATGATTGTAGATAGGATAGTGTTTATGATGATGATGATAGAGTAGTTTGATAGCTTGTGTTTGTTTATAACAAAATCATTTTAGGGGTAAGATGTGATGTCATAATGTATTCTATAGATAATATTGGATGTGATGAAGTTTATAATCATTACTAATGGTAAGATGAGGTTATAATTTTGTAGTGGTATGATGTGTTTGTTTTGATTTTTTGGTTTTGGATAATGGTTTTGATGTTATGGTAAGATATGGTCTAGGATTGTTTTAGCCTTAAATGTTTTGAAATCAAACAAAGAAATAAATTATGAGACATATGCTCATATGAAATAATTGATGGATAATAAAAAGGCATGATGTTTTAGTTGGTAAGGACATATCAATAAGAAACCATAGTTGGATTAACTTAGTGGATAAAAGCTTGTCAAATGCTTCACAGGATCATGCTTTGATTGAGAAAGAGAGTGTCTCAATCACTTTGTATCAAGTAAGCTCATAGTCCCTTGAATTTAAAGAAGTAGGAAGGGAGGGTAGGTTTTAGGTAGGAGGTTGAATCTTAAATGGGTGTAATGGTAACCTAATGTGGGTTAGCTTTCCCCTTCTATAGGTGTCTAAATAACTATAATAGATAAGTCAATTCCCTATTATGATAAGTAGATTGATCAACATGGGAAGTCTACATATGCCATGTATACGAGCCAATTTTGGCATGATGGGATACTATGTAGACTGATCTATTTAGGAAGTCTACCAATGGAACTTCTAAGAGTTAATTATAGCTTACTTATTTTTATTTTGATAGAATTTTATTTGTTGTTTTTGTTATTTTAGTAAGGTGTTGAATCTAATCAATGTAGAAAGCACCAAATGATTATTACTTATCTATCCTTCAAGGGAGTTATGTAAAATTTGATTTTTATATCTCTTCTTTTAGGGAGTTGTCTATTTTTTAGCAACTTTAAATTATGGGGCAACTATCCTTTAAGGGGGTAGTCTATGATTTATAGAGTTATGAGTGAGTTTGTAATTTTAACTAGACGTGGATAGGTATACTAAGAAAAAAGGTTACCTACATGGAGGCAAGACCTTAGCACAAAAGGTTACTAGTAAATGGAAGGATCAGTTGAGAGACAACTGACCATGTGATTCCATCTATTCAGAGATGAGAAGTATTCATGAGAACTATGACTTGGGTAGAGTTATGGCACCCATACTTAGGATTAGGTTTTATATATGATATATGAATCACATGGTTCTATATTATAATAAATTATTCCCAAAGGATAAATGAAAATGTAGGGGAGATAAGGTAAAAGTCTCATAAACCAAGGGATGAGCTTAAGTTAGACATATAAGTGAGTTTGATCCTATTTAACAATATAAAGGATGTAGATGCAAAGCATTGATAGGCTTAGGTTTTGGTTTACCTTTGATAAAAGATAAATGGCAAGCACAAAATCCATACTTATGGGTTATAATGTAAGGTCCTAACCAATTAAAATAAAACTTACCTTTATTGGTCTTCTCCATGTTGTTTACGTGTCAATTTTCTTTGAGGATGATGTCTCCAATGTTGAATTCCCATTTTTTTAAATGTTTCTTATATGCAGAATTGATTCACTCTTGATAAGCACAAAGATGATTGAGTGTGGCAAGGTGATGCTCATCAAGAAGTTTTAGTTGTGTGAGGCATTACTGATGATAGTCAATCTTAGAGAGGATCTCATGCAAGGATATGTGAAGTGATGGAATTTGGAATTAAAGAGGCAAGATTGCCTCAGCTCCAAAGATGAGGGAGAAAGGTGTAGCTCCTATAGTGGTTTAGATACTAGTGTGATAAGATCATTAAAAAATGGGATATGGAAGTGCCAATCCTAACCAGAAGGACTGACCACCTTTGTGAGCATTTTAATGATGGTTTTTTTGGAAGTTTCTATGTTTGTATTGGCTTATGGATGATAAGGGGAGGAAAATATTAAGTTGATGATAAAAGCATCACAAAGCTCTTAGACTTTATTATTTTTGAAGGACTTATTGTTATCAATAATGATTTTGTGAGGGACATCAAAGTGATAATTGATGTGGTGTTTGATGAAATCAATGATATTTTTTGTTTTGGTTGATATAAGTGGGATGGATTCGCCCATTTAGTGAAATACTTTGTAGCAGTGATGATATATTGATGTCATTATCAAGAATGGGGGTTGATTTCCCTAATAAGGTCAAGACCCCATTATGAGAAGGGCCAATAATATTGAGATACCTAAAGACCATATGGAGGTGCATGATGAGTATTATCATGTTTTTGACACTTGATGAATTTATTAACATAGTCATATTAGTCTTGATTAAGTGTGACCCAATAGTAGCCTAGGTGAAGAATGTGTTTGGTGATAGCTAGGCCACTAGAGTGTCCTCCACATATGTTATCATGTGTTTCCTTGATGATGTGATAAGCCTCATGAATATTAAGGCAATGAAGAAGAAGGTTTTTAAATCATTTCTTGTAAAGTATTCCTCATAGTATGGTGTAACAAGAGCTACTCTAGATAAAATCTCTTTGGGCATTCTTTAAAAGATCGAAAGGGAGAACATCGAGGTTAAGGTAATAATTTTTTTTGTTATACCAAATTTCAAAAGGTGATGTTTCCACTCAAAAAATGGTAGGAAGATAAGATAGGTTGTGATGAAATCTGGTATAGGAGGGAGGCCATTATGTTTGCAAATTTATTAGTCGATCAAGGGATTGATTGGATAATGTAGTGATCAAATGATGCCAAAATTACATGTATAAGTTTTTTTCAATTCAAGAGGACATCATTTTTTCACTGATAAGATCTTGTGACTTAGTTGATGATGAGTTGGGAGTTCTCAAAAATGTTAGTTATTTTGATCCCTAAAGCTAGGGGAGTTTGAAGACCTATGACCAAGGCTTCCTATTTGGCTATGTTATTAGTGCATTGAAAGCTAAGTTTAAAGGAATGGGTAAGAGGTTATCCATTAAAGGGGATGATGATTACTCTATCACCCCCACCATTTTGGAATTTAGAACCATCAAATAAACATGTTCATTTGATATGTAGGTTACTCTAGAGAAAGAGTTGCAATAGACTCATCTAGAAAGGAAAGAGGAAGAGGTTGATTATTAGGTAAAGGAGTTTTAGCTAATTTTTTAGAGATGACCTATAATTTAATTGAATTTTATGGTATAAACTCAATATTTAATTCATCTAGAAACATGAGCCACTTATCCATATGTTGGTTTTGATATGGCTTAGAGTGCATGTACTTGAGAGGGTCAGTGTTAGTGATGGCACACGTCTTGTGATTAAAAATATAATGATATATTTTTGAGGCTATGAATATGAAAGCAAGACAATTTTTTTTAGGATGGGTATACCAAGTTTCATATTTGATTAAAGTATAGTCAATGCAATAGATAGCCTAATCTTTTTCTATTCATCATGATGAGTGAACAAGGCCCCCAAGGAATGGTATGTGGTGGATATGTGTGTTTGTTTGTTTTGTGTGTGTGTGTGTGTGTGTGTGTGTGTGTGTGTGTGTGTGTGTGTGTGTGTGTGTGTGTGTGTGTGTGTGTGTGTGTGTGTGTGTGTGTGTGTGTGTGTGTGTGTGTGTGTGTGTGTGTGTGTGTGTGTGTGTGTGTGTGTGTGTGTGTGTGTGTGTGTAAGGGATAGTCATCTTTAGGAGGAATGAGGATAGGTGGAGAGAGAAGACATTCCTTGATTACATCAAAGTCCTATCAGCATTTTTTGGTTCACTTAAAGGAGACCTCTTTCTTTAAGAGGTGGTGAAAATGCTAATAGTGATTAGATAATTGGGAGATAAATCATCATATTGATTTAATTTTGCCTTATAGTATGCAAATTTATTTTAGTTTAGTGGGAGAAGGCATCTCCAAAATGTCTCTAAATTTAGTGTGATCTATTTATATTCTATGAAGATAAATTATAAAACCTAGAAGTTTTCTTGATAAGACCCTAGAGATGCATTTCTTAGGATTGAGCCTAACATGATAGTGAATTAGTCATTCAGAGATGATAACAAGAATAACAAGGTGATCCTTTCAATGTTTGTATTTCTTAAGAAGATCATCTACATAGTCCTTGACAATTTTATGGATGAGATTGTGAAAGATATAGGTCATGGCCCACTAATAGGTTGCCCCTACATTCTTCAGTGCAAAGGTCATAGCTTGACAACATAAATTTACCCATAAGTTAATAATTATTTTTTATGTTGATCTTTAGGGGCAATCAATATTTGATTGTATCTTAAGAGATCATCCATGAGAGATAGCATTTCATGGCCATCCATAAGATCAAAAAGTGTATCGATGTTAAGTAGAGGAAAGTTATCTTTAGGGAAAGCGAAGTTAAGGTCATGAAATTAAATGTAGAGGTAAATTCCCCCTATGGTTTTGGTGATGGGAATGATGTTATAAGCCCATTTTGGATAGTCAATGGGCTGAATGAAGTTAATGAATAAGAGGCACTAATGTTATTCTTTAACAAGAAGAGATATTTGGGGATGAATGAGGTGAAGTTTTTATTGAACTAACTTAATCTCAAGATGGTTGATGATGTTATGGAGGGTGATAGAAGGGTTAATTTTGGGCATGTCCTAATATGACCAAGAAAATACTATGTTATGGCCATGAAGGAATGAAGGGTAGTCTTGCCACTCTTGAAGGGTTAAAGATTGACCTATTTTGACAATGTGAGGGTCCTCATGGGTACCCAAATTAACATAAATGGTTGATTAGCTAATCATGGTTTGGTTCTAAAGAGGGAGATATTTATGGATAAAATAAACCCCTGTACTGAGGTAGGTGAGAATGGAATTGTCATATTGACATTGAATGGTCTTAGTAGTGGGTGAGTCATGGTCAATCATTTTTGGGTGGATGAGAGGAATTGTTTTAGTTTAGATCTCCTTTTGATATGTTAAGAGACCTAAGCTAATGATATTGATCAAAAATAAATCTAGATGGGATGATGTTAGATCATTAGATTGGGAAGATGGGGTTGGTGAGGATGAAATATCTTTAGTGGTGGTAGTATTAGGGTTTGGTGATGTAGGTTCTTTTGGTGGTTCAAACCCAAGACCAAAGAACTCATGAGGTCCTTGTTCATAGGGGACAAGACCAAACCCCTTCCAAGTTAATTAATAAAGGTAGGATTTGACAAAGGTTGGATTGCTTAGGTAAGAAAAGTCAGAAGTGAATGATTGGATTTATGGCATGGTGGTGGGAGTGAGTAGTGGTAAATCAAGTCCCCCATAGACAAAACTCATTTGATTATTGGGGATCCCAAAGGGGATAATGGTGTTCATTTTGGAGTCATAGGAAGGGTAATTTTGAAGATTAACATATTCATGTAGAGTAGGGAAAGCATTTAAGGATAAAAGTTGATATTTCTCAGTGAGAGATGATAAAAAGTGGATTGTAAAGGGTCCTCAACCATAATCTGAGAGGAGGGGATGGTTGAGATAGTTGATGCTTCATAATTTTTATGAGCATAGGTGTTAATGGTTTGGGTTGGCATGGTGGTTCAGTTAAAAGTGGGTTGCAAGGAAGATGAAGGGGGAATAAGAATAAAATTAGGCAAATATGTCATATTATAAGAGGCGAAGAGACTTGGATATGCTTTATTTATAATGACTTGACCCTCATGTTCAAATTTGACATTTAGGTGTAGGGTGGAAGGGATGCAACCCATAACATGAATCCAAGGGCTTCCTGGTAACACATTATATTGAAACTTACCTTCTATGACATAAAATAATTTAGTAATGGTATGAGGCCCCAAATGGATATGAAGGATAACTATCCCCAAGGTAGTGGGTAGGGCATCATTGAAGGAGTAGAGAATGGTCATGCTTTTTGACATGATTTTTTTAGGTAGTTAAATCATGTCATATGGATGGGAAGAGATGATGTTGATTCTTGCTCCCTCATAAATTATTACATGTTTGACGTGGGTCTGATTGATGTATGCTATGATGAAGAGGGGATGATCAGGATCTTCAGTATGAAAAGGTGGAATTTATGAATCCTAAAAGGTGATGAGTGAATAATGGTAGAGAGCTCCAAAAAGGGATGTAAGAGGTTACAAATCATCTATTTGAACTTTTATATAATATAGATCCTTAATTAATATATGGTAATGTTGAGGTAAGGTACTTATTAGATCATAAAAACTCATTTTCATTAGTGTTTGAAGTTGTTCTGACATGATCCATTAGATGAATGGAGTACTGCTAGAAGGTGGAGCTCCCAAAATTTAGACTTTGGGTTTTGATTTTTACGAGGTTAAAGGTGAAGATTATTGGGTTTGGTTGGTGGGTTGAGAGGTCAAAGGGTAAGTCCATGGGATAGCTACTTTGGATATCCTTATCCTTTTATTGGGCCCAAGAATGGGTAACCATATGAATGGTGTGGATAAGGGGACTTTATGTTTGATTCAGTTCCTCCTCTTTACTCTTAGGTGGGGGTGAGGGAGTAGGTGCTTATTGGATGCATTGGTTAGGTAGTGGAGTAGATGATGGGATCAATTGAGGTTCTTCTAATAGATCATCTTCATATAAAAGGCTATGAACAAGTTTTTGGAGAGATTTTAAATTCTCCATATCGTGTTGAAGAGTCCTATAGTAATGAAAATCAAATTATCATTGAACAAAGTTAGTTTAAGATGGGATGGGTCAAAAGGTTTGATTGGAGGTAGGCTAATGGAAGAGGTTTGCAATAACCTTTACAAAATAGTTATGTAGGAATCTATAAAAGGTTTTGTACGTAAGAATTTTTGGATTTGATGGGTGATAAATTTATTAGCCATAGGATTCTTCATAGAATGAGTAGTTGGAGGAATGATTTTGGTTAGTGGTTTTGGTTGGGTTTGCTTGGATATGATCGGCTTAGGGGTTGGAGACTTGGTTGCAAAATTTTTTGATGATGAAGGTTTTTGTTATAAGTGGGAAGGTAGATGGGGATAGTTTGTTTAGGAAGGATGAAGAAATAGATATTTTTGTGGTTATAGGTGGAGAAAGGGGTGATGGTTTCTTAGAGGAAGAATAGGTAATAGAGATAGTAGAAGGATGTGGTCCTAATATAGAAGGTAAGTATGAAGGAGGTGGCATGGGTTTAGTTCAAGCTAGATGTTTGGGTAATCCTTCCTTCTTAATGGACTGAATTGGATTTAGATTTGGTGTGCTGGATGGAGTTAAGTCCAATCTCAAAGGAGGGTGAGTGTGACTAAGTGTGGGAAGAATCCCTAGGTTCTTGATTACTTTGGTGAATGAAGCATAAGGTGAGTTGGTAATTTTAGGTGAAGGTATTTTTGATGGTCCAATTAGGATTTTATACGAGGTATTTGGTAGGGTGCTAATAATATGTTTATGTGTGGACTCAAGCAAATTTGAGGAGTCAGATTTGCTTTGATAAGGAAGGCCAAGTTAATGCCAAAAAGTGGCTCTATCAAAGTTAGGTTGGGATGTGAACTCTAAAATTTGGAATAACTTAGAGAAGGGATTATAAATGGGTGTATTTCCTTGATCATTGGTCTTAGAGCTTAAGCCTTTAGGTGGAGAAGAAGGAATGGTTTTGATGGAAAAGGGTATGGTTTTAGATTTGTTATTGGTGGAAGGTTATAAAGGTGGTGATTCGGTGGATGAGGTAATGGTCTCTTAGGGAATGGCTTCCAAAGAGGGAATAGATGGTTCGATGATCAAAGAGGTATGCATGGTCACTTATTTGGCTTAGATTTCCAAATAAGTAGGTGATTCTACCACTTGGATTAGAGGGGTATAAGAAGTGGTTAAAGTAACAGTTTCCTCCTTGGGTATTTATATCAAAGGAGGGGTAGATAAAGTGATGGTCACATCAAGTGGAAATAGAGAAGTGATAGATTCCTCCATTTGCTTATCTAAATGAATAGGTGGTGGGTTGGTTTCCTCTATTTGGGTGATTGAGTTAATGGTCTATTCAATAATGAGCACATTACTGATAACATTGATTGTATGTGCCTCATGTGAGTTAGTTGATTTGGGTTTATTATAATGATGTTGGGTGGAAGGAGTATGATTTGGGAATGGCTTACAAAAAATGTTAAGATACTGATTAGGAGGTAAATTGGTGTTATCAAATGTAATTTTTCCACTATCAATTAGGGTTTGGACAGGACTTTTAAATGTAATACACTTATTAATGTCATGTCCAATAATTTGATGAAAGGCACAATGGTCATTTTCATTATACCACCTAAGTACGGGGTGAGAAGAATCAAATTATTGGGGTGGTTTAATTGGTGGAAGTCAGATAATTTTAGCTTTGAGAATTTTATTCAAATAAATGTATATGACTCCCTAATAAGAGTATATTATCTTGGAGGTGTTTAGTTTTGGGTTTGATTTTGTTGATAAGAAGATTCAAAATAATTATTTTCATGTGATTGGTTAACAATTAGAGGTGGAGTAGTTTTTAAAACCACCAAATTTGTGGATGTTTTTGATTTGGTATTGGATTGGTTGGTGGTTTTAGTATAGGGAGGGTCATTGGGTTTTAAAATAGAATTTTAATTATAAAATTTTAGTTTCCCTTCATCAATGGCATGGTTTTCGAGTTTTCATGCCATGGTGAATGCCTCATCAAATGTTTGGAAAGTTCAAACTTGAAGAGTGGGTGCAATATGCTTAGCACAACCCTTAGATAAAATTTCAATTAATTTAGGTTAGGGTAAGGTGAAGTAAATTTGGTTAATGAGGCCTCTCCATCTATCCACAAAATCAACAATTGATTCGTCATCAAATTATTTGATAGAATATAGTTTAGTTATGGAAACATTTTTAGTTATGTTTACTGATAAATGTTCTAAAAATATTTGGGCTAGTTGTGAGAAGGAGAAGATGGAGTGCATAGGGAGTGTGCTATACCAATCAAGGGTGGATCCTGATAAAGACATTGTGAAGGTTTGAAGAACAAGAACATCATCATATGTGTTCAAGTAACAAGAGTGATAGAATGCTCTCAAATGTTATTGGGGAACCTCCTTGACTTATAATTTTTAAAATTTAGGCAATTTAAGAGTGGATGGGGATAGATGGATGGATAGGTTCATTGCAAATTTTGTCATAGGATAAAAGTTTATGAGATCCAAAAATAAATGATTCTAAGTTAGTAATTTTTACCATTAGCATCTTGATAAAATCTAGATGAGGTTGGGAAGATTCATAATTGAGAGGTACATTATATTGGGGTTGAGTGGAGGCTATATAAGGATAGGTGGTAGAAGGCATTGAAGAGGTCACATATTGGTAAGTGGTGATAAGTGGTTGAGATGGTGCCACATAAGATCTGATTGGCATAAATGGTTAGGTGGAAGGTGGTATGTACCCATATTGATAGTTGTAATAATAATTTTTTTGGGATGTATTTG
Organism: Torreya grandis; assembly: GCA_037957365.1. Classification (NCBI taxonomy): domain Eukaryota; kingdom Viridiplantae; phylum Streptophyta; class Pinopsida; order Cupressales; family Taxaceae; genus Torreya; species Torreya grandis. The sequence continues at coordinate 250,595 of JARHVA010009675.1, forward strand.
GGTTGACTCAAAGGTATGGTTTAGGTTGTGGGTTGAGGTTGGGTAGGTTGAGGTTGAGTGGTGACTATAGTGCTAATGGGGGGAAGATTTTGAGGTATAAAAAGCACTAATTTTTGAAATGGGGTAGAAGTTGGCAGATTGGTTGAGATAAAGGGAAGGGAAGAAGTAGGGGTAGAAGATAACCCCATGGTAGGTGGAGTATAGGTAACAAGTGGTAAATTCAAACCTATATGGGGTGTGGTAGGATGTGTTTGTATAGAGGTTAGAATATTGGATTGGGTTTAGGTAGTGGTAGTCAATGGGATGTTGGAAGAACAAGAGGTTTGGGTTAGCGAGGGTTGGGTTGAGGTAACACCCACCATAAGATGGGGAGGCATACCATAAGGAGGATCTATTGGAGGGACTGAAGTAAAAAAGGTGTGGTTGGGTAAGTTATTAAGATAATGTTAAAGGGAACCAAATTTTTATCAAGGAAGGTAGTGAAGTCTACATCACACTAAAAAAAAACCAAAATTTTGGTAGGAGGGGGAGAAAAATGAGTTAAACCCTCATCATTAAAATTTTACTCCATGGAGGAAGAGGAAGAAGGTGGTGGTTGATTGGTTTGGTTTCTCAACTATTGTATAATAAAGACCATGTGAGAAAATATGGAATAGTATGACAAAACACACACCTCAAACAAGAGCAATTAAAAGGAAAGAATTCAAGGCAAATAATGCATACACTAAAAGTGCATTAAAACCTAAGATTATTTTTAGATTGATTTTGACTTATGCCTTATAAAGTGAGAAGAGGGAATTTGTCTTGTAAATTAGGTACTAAGAGGAAATCTAAGGTTGGTTTTAGGTTGTTTAGGTGCTCAAGAGAGAAATCTATATTTAACTTTAGTACATGGATTTGTATTAGGGACTACCCCCTCATTTTAGGATCCCATAAAGGTAAGAGTGTTAGGTGCTTAGCCAAAATATATCAAGTTCAGAGTTTATACTAAACTAGAGAGTTGAATTGGTTCTCCCCTTGGTGGTGAAATCCAATTAGCATAGCCAAGAAGGGGTAAGGTTTTCTCTAGGTGATGAAATCCTAGTCAGTCCTTGTTTCATGTATCTTATGATGTGTTAATTGTTTTTTGGTTTGGTTTAGTGTGTGATAACAAATGTGAAATCTATGATAAACTAATTTGCCTCCTAAGTTACTAGATGAACTAAGATTAGAAAGAAATCAATTGATGCAGAAGGTTTATTTTAAGTCCAAAAAGAAATTTTTAGACTTTATTCAATGGAAAACAATAAAGGAAGAAAAGGGAATTAGGTCCCACCAAGCATGCCAAGATGTTTCAATTTATTTTCCTCATTTCTTAATTTTGAAAGTAAATAAAAGAAAACTAGTTATAGGGTGTGTAGAATAATACTTAGTAAAGTGTGCACATGAATCCAGATGAAGGTGGGAACTCTTCTATGGCTAGGAAGGAATAACATGCAAATATCGTAGACACTTGAAAGGGGGTTGTTAGATGGTTGGTTGAGTGCATTGCCTAGCATGCACTAGATGCAAGAAGCACAATGCTTGCTAGGAGGTTGTTGATCCACTTTTATGACAATCAAGTCTAAAATGATAAAAGAAGATACTTTCATTAAATGATAAGAAATTAAATATATAAAAGAAAGAATAGATAAATTTCTTGTTCAATAAAATGATTAAATTTGATGTTAGGATGGTCTAGATCTAGTTCAAAAAATGAGAAGGGGTCCTGTGATCAGAAGAAGGAAGAAAGTGGGGGCTAATTTAGGGTAAATGGTTGGAAATGAATTGCTATAAAAATATGCCATAATGAACCATTAGCGGTTAGGAGAATCATCAATAGTTAATTTAGACTATCAACAATTGGATAACCACCAATGGTTGAGAATGACCTTTAGTGGTTAGGTACCCATTGGTGGTTACCTATATAAATATTTAGGTGATTAGAATAGAAATTATAAATTGGAAATTTGGGAGAATAGAGATTGGATACAAGGTTGGAAGGTGAAAGATGAGGTATTGGTAATTTTGATAAGTTAGAGGAGTTTGAAGAAAAATAGATTAAATAAAATAATCATAAGATACTTGAAACTTGGTGGAATAATCCTAAAGCAATGCGGCTAGAGTGATGATACTTTGGGCCTTTGAATGTTTTTCTAATAGAGTTTCCAGTCTCTAATGATATTTCTCACTTACTAATAAGGATGTTGGATACTTTCAAGAAAGCTTGAGTGTAAGATAATAGATTATGGATTACTTCCCTTTCAATTCCTCCTCTTCTCCTTTTATAAGAAGTTGCTAATTGAAATTGGGGAAGTTACCAATTTGATGGAGCATAAGGTTTCCAATCTTAATCATTTTAAAATATTGTTTTCAATTCAAATTTCTATTCTAGGAGATGTTAATCTTGCATAAATCTAGCAATGGTTTAAAGTTTAAAGCAAGTTTGGGGGCATAACTATCAATAGTTAGTCCAACCATCAATGGCTATCTTGATTGTTACTGATTAAGGGGATAGAGGATAATTGGTGGGAAAAGGGTGAATTAAATGATGCATTTGAGGGGGTTTGATAAGGTTAATTTGTAAATGAGTCTAGTTGACTAGGTGATCCATGACGGTCTAAATGTAATGTGACATCAAAAACTATTGTGTGTAGTTTTTAGGTGTCTACAGTGCCCTTTTACATACCTTCCATTTTATTACTTTATTTATCATACTTCTCAACATGATATTAGTATGATTTTACTCATTTTAATTTGGTGTAAAAATATTTCAAAAAAATAAATTCTTTTTTTACCATCTTATTTTGTCGTTTCTTAGTTATTTATACTTAGTCATTTCTTGTTATTACACATTTCCTAGATTGAAATAGTGTGTAATAATTTTTTTTGATTGATTATATTTTTCCATGTCCTTTTTTCCTATTTATATTTAACCATATATGTGTAATTCATATTGCTAAAAAAGAAATCACATCTCATATATTTCTTATAGAATATAGAAAAAAGCTAAATACATGTGCTAGAAAGAAATATATCCTAAGCATCCACAACATCAACCATAATGAAAAACTATAATCAACCACAATGATAAAATACACAAACAATAATAATATGACAAAATGATCCATATATATCTCATGAGTTGATACAACAAATGCAATCATATTCTATGCTCTAGCTACATGGCTAGGTCCCATCCTATCTATCTCATGGCCTAGCTATGTTGCCTATTGAGGCCTTGGTTTCACTCCTCTAAGTGGTACAATTAAGTAGGATATTCAAGATATCAATCCATTTACCTATCCCTATAGGTGTGTTTCCCACATCTATGACTCTTCCATTTGGGTCTAGATCTCTATCATCTATGATATTATAGCTAGATGCACAACTCTCTCATTTACTAGGGCCTACCATTCTTGTAGTTAACTTAAACCCATCATTTTTGGTGGATGAATCCTCTCTCTATGCCTATATCTAACTCACTACCTCTCTAACTAATCTATACTAGCTCACCTAAGCTAGGGAAGATGGAACACTCAAATCCTCTAGTGTCATAGGGTTGTATGGCTATAGAGTTGCATCCAAGATGTCATGGAGTGATACCCTTGCTAGGGACCCCCATTTCTCCTTCTCATCCTCACATACACGTGAAAAATCCCACTAGATAGCTATTAGATCATTATTATATCTCAAAATATCTATTTATCTATCTCTACTTCCAAATAAAATATAAGCAATAATTTAACCATCTCTTTTTACCTATTTGTGTCTTGACTACTATGGTATCACCATCTATGCAACCACCTAGCATAGTATCACCATCTACATAGCCTCTTAGCACCTCATCTATAGGCCATCTCCTCAACTCAAACCTAATTATCATGGTTCATGTTAGTCTCAACCTATGTCTACGTGGTCTCTCTATCATTTCCTTTAGCTCACCTATGGGGTCATTCAAGATGGTAATAGCCTCCACTTCTTTGTCTCCTACCTCCATCGACACCATGTCTTTGGTGTATGATACTCATCTCACTACAAAGCTAGTAGTGGTACATCTAGTATCTATACCTCTACATCCCTATCTTCCTACTCAACTCCTCATCATGCCTAACTAGTCTATGGTCACTATCAATGTGGCCTCAATGTTGGCATCACCACTAGTGGCCTTCATCCTCTCCTCCCCCATAGCTCCCTCACATGACAAGCCCACTACTTACACATTAGTATTGATGTTACTATATGAGGCAATCCCATTTTCCTTGGCACCTATGTAATCATATGTGACTCTCTCCACTAAAAATAGTGTTTAATAACCTCTATACTCTCTATCACTAGTGTAACTATGTCCTAGCTCACCCATGTAGCTACTATGTACTTGTATGGATACCACACAATGTTTGTACATCTCATTTAATATAGTTTTAACATTTGGGGCATGACCCATGCTACTTGGTCCTCCCTCCATCTCTACACCTAAGGTGACCTGTCATCGACTGCATAGAGAAATGCAATTAACTATTACATAGGAAACCTGTCATATATCTAAGATGTCAGAAATATGATTGGTCATATAGTCCTCTACCCTCTAACTAGCATCTCATACATATCATGTCCCAATTAGACCTAGATGATAGAGTTTAAGTCATATAAAATTCACCCCTCTGAGATCATTTTGCTTAAAACTATCATGAATAGTGGTAACTTATTGTCTAACTTGTGACATAACACATATTGTATCCCAAGGCCTATCATGGCCTTTTGGAGGTTTGAAATATGTGATGTATATAAATCAAATATACTCACTCTCCTACCTAATAATATCATTGTTACACTTGTATCCCACATGGATAAGGCTCTACTTTCCTCTAAACTATCTAGTATCCCTATGATCACATGCACTCCTACTATAGGTAGCCCCAAGATGGCATGGACATCCTCTAACATGATAGACACCTTTATTGTATCCCCATCCACCTCCCATTTGAAGGTGTTAGTCAATATTTCCCAATAACCAAGGAACATGACTAATAGGTCAGTACTAAGGGCCGTATGACACATCTATATTATCCTACCTAGACCTATAGATCTTAGTTTAGCCCTATCTCCATTTAAAAACCTATCTAACAAGTTTGGTAACCATGCCACATCCACAAGTCTCCAAAATATATGTCATCTTGACACCTAAGAAAACAACAAAGGATGTATCAGTTCTTCCATGTCATGTATAATCATAATACATTATGTTTACATTTTTAAATAAAAAATAAGCCTAAAATTACTTAATTTTATTATTTTTAGCCTTCTCAATCCTTCTTGACCTTACTTGGTCATTTCAAGCCATTCTAGCCCTCTTTTGGCCTTTTACATGCTTTTTTGTATCATTTTAGCTCTTTCTTCAAACTAGTTCAACCTAAATTTTCCTATATTTTTTCTTGGTTGACTTAAAATCTAATTCAACCCCCTTATCTTCCCCTCCCTAGTCCTGAGTTTTTATTCTAGACCTTTTGAACCACTTGGCAACTCCAATGTAGGCCTTCAGCTTGTAGATTGTATAGGGTCAACCCATACCTACTAGGTTGGCATTATGGATTCTAACCATTTCTATCCTATTGGGTTTATTGGGTTAAACTAGTTCTTTTTACCTATTGACCCTTTGAATTTTCCAAAAAAAGTGCAATGTTATTGCTTTTTGCCTAAACCCTCCAAACCCATTTCCCTTTCCCTATTTATTACTCATAGAATCTTATTTTACCTCATTTTGACATCTAGAAATGCTTTAAAATCAAAATTACTAAAAATTAACTTAAATCAATACAAATTTCACAAATTCATTTGAGATTCTTAGTTGCATACCTATAGTGTACCTATTGTTACCTTTGGAGCTTGTCCCTATCTAGTTTATCATCTCTTCACCATCCTATCTTATTTTCTCTCTAGATATCTTTTTCCCTTTTCTCATAAGTAAAAATAACAAATGACTTGTGTTTTTCCTTATTTAAAAACACTATTCCAAACATAAAACTTTCAATTATTATCCTACAAATTCCTTGTTTTGCTTCTATATTTGATTATATTCATCCATTTTGTAAAGCATAAAATGTGTTATATTCATAATGAAATAGAGATTATTTTCCACTAAATTATGATTATTTTCTAAATTTTTTTATTTTTGTCTATTTTTTTGCAATAACTTTTATAGGTTTATCTAGTGTTTTATACATTAGACACCTTCACATCTCTTTCAGTCAATTCTATCCTTTAATTTATATTATTTTCTACTTATTTCACATTATTTAGCATTAGTTTTCAATGTTATCATGTTTTATCTTGAAACAGAATCATGTGTTTCACTTACGTGACACATGATGAGCTTTGAGTGGGGCATATATATACACATAATATTTTTAAACTTATATTGATTATTGACACTTGTAGATTTTAGGAACCTATCAAGTCTCAATCTCTTTTAGGGCATGACTCAAGGGTTGTACCTAAGAAGGGGTGGGTAGACCATAGATGCTTCATAAGATTGTTCTCCCTTTTTCTACTTGTCATCTACACACTTGTCTCCTAAAACCATTTACCCTAAGATTATTCTTCTAAATCATACCTATTCCAGTCATTTTCCTCTTTCCATCCTCCATTTCTTGCCTTAACACCCTTTTGGATAGTTTTTTGTACTAGGTCAACTAGATTTCTTACTTTCTTGTCTAGTTAGCATTTCAGCTAACCTAGCTTAGACCTAGTGATTTGTCCCTAAAAACATAGTGGGTTAAATAAGTTAGCCCTATATAATTGACATTACTAAGAGGATTTATAACAAGATCCAACTATATATACTAGTTCATTTCCCACCATTTCATAAGAGAAGAATTAATACCAAATAAGTATGAATGAACATCTACTTATTGACCATTTTACTTGAGTAATAAAGCTTAGGGTTCCATAATTTATTTGGAGATATGGATCTTGTATTGTGGATAAGTGTTTTGGATGCTTATAAAGGTTATGTATCCTAGAGCTAATTTATCTTGGTTATCCTTACATACCACAACAATCTCTTGAGAAGCACCTTGGCCAAGGGAGAGAGTTAGGTTCAATAGGTTCATCTTCAAAGGTAAGTATTCCTAAATTTATTTCTCCTTTGTAAGAGTAGATAGATAATGCATTTTTATTCTTTTCCAATGTATTAGGATTATGTATATATTGACATGAGTATATGTATTCTAATACATGTTTAGTTTAAATTGTTTTATTGTTTCTAACCCCCACTTTGTGCCAAAAACTTTGGTGTGCACTAGATTAGATTTACTTTCTTGTTATTATAATAAGTGAAATATTTTAAACCATAGGAATCCATTAGGTTTGTTGTGTGATTATGTTAGACTTTAGGATAATTAACCCTTCCTATCATGATATTCTATGAAAAGTGATCCCCTAATCGAGTCTAACAGATCCTCACATTATTTATGTTCCTACTTAACAGTTTTATCCCCAATAAAAAGTGTAGGTATGCTCTATCTTCTTTGATCCAAGATTGATTTATATACATGAGGAATTTTTGATTACATACAGACTACATTTATTTCATTTAAGTAATAATACAATTTCAATAATGGTTGATACAACATTATAGCCACTACTATAGATGTATAAATGAATAAATATTATAGTTTTGTTAATAATAATGTCTTAATAATAATAATATAATGATACAAATATCCATTGATCATGTGTCTCCACAAACTCAAGTATATATTTGTAATCTTGAGTGTAGTCTCTAGTGTAGTACTGCTATGGGAAGGGAGAACATCATTCGAGTGCTTTTCCATAATAACCATGGACCATCAATCCCCCATACTATCTCTCAATAAAGTAATATCCCTCCCTTCATGAATGGGTAGATAATGATGGTGAAGGAATCTAGAGTGACAAACAAGAATGGGTGTGCTTTCAAATAGCTAATACTTGATATATACCATAAATAAATCCATTATAATATGATATTGTAAAAACATGTAAAATATATCAAACATATGAAATGATAATGTTTAATTATAAATATTGCTTTCTATAAAGTTTTCAAATAGTCAATGATATCTTGGATCAATCAATTTCATACACACCACTTAGATTACACCTCATCTTGAATTGATGGATCTAATTATATAGAATCCATCACATTGATTATTTAGTGTCATACATGTTAGTTTTGGTTAATTTATAATAGTATAAAAATAGAATAGATTCAATCATAATATTCTCTATTAGAAGATATAAAACATGATAAGTATAGAAATATCAAATACATACATTTAGTCCATCAAATGTAATGCAATAAATCTAAAAATCATCTAATTTATTATAGAATAATAAATAGAATCATATACATTCCTGAATAGAAACATAACATCTAGTTAAGAATCATATATAAACTACAAGTTACTCAATGCCAATATGTAACTCAAAATGTTATTTCACCCACATAACATAGCATTAAACACAACTTATATCTTTATTCATATTTAAAAAATATAACAAGAAGCCAGTGATATAACAAATTAATATGTTATGTATTTAAACATTTTAAATACTTTATTTTTAATGATTCAACTAAACATTGAATACATAACAAATAACACATAATAATATATTATATAATTACTATTCACATGTATTTAATAATTTGTATACATCTATATATGGTATACCATTTCAGTTTCGTAATTGGTTGGTTATTCACATTTACATTCCATATATTTATGTATACAATAAAAACACAGTTTTATAAACAATAACTTAACCAATTAATTGTTTAAGAAAACATTTGATATACTTTAATAAAACTATAGCTATCCCTGAGCATAGAGTATCACGTATAAAAATGTATACAATCAACTATAATGTTTCATCACATATCTTCATAATACCAATCAATTCTGAATTTACTGATTCGATTAAATATACACATAATTTAAATGGTTATCAATTTGAACTCATCCAAATAAAGCTTAAACATTTTTATTATTTTTTAGACATAAAAAATCAACCCACATACCTATTTGAATTCCTTGTATATATAATGCTCAAAGATTATTTACTCGGTCAACTATGTCTAAAAGGTAGATTTCTATATGTACAAAAAATATTAATCAACATACAACTTTATATATCCTTTGCTAACTATCTTTTTTAATTGAAAACACTTTAAGGTCATATTTATCTTATTCAGGTCCATATATATAGTGAATGACAAACTTGATTTAAATCATCTAATACATATTCTAGATTGAGTTCATTTAAGACTCAATTATTTATCTAATAAATATATTTTTAAATATAGAGCTTAAAATTCTGCTTGAGACTTAAAAATTCCTTATTAGACATATGCATTTAATTTGAATACACAACCAACTATATATATTTATATCCAACCATAGTTTTCTCTAATATCTGCCAAGGGAATAATTAAAAGGTTTTAGGACTTTATATAATTATGGTTTGTCAAGAAACATAACTAAATAAAATATAAACAATGATATATGCTACATGCTTGTGTAGTTGTTTGTATATAAAGATTTTTTCCCTAAATCCCACAATACATTTATATCAATTCTTAATATATATACACACACTAATATATTTGAATAGCCATAACCTAAATATACACACACACATATACATATATCTATATATGTATATATTTTCCTAATAGTCAATAATGGTATATTAAACTCTATAATTGTATTACTTAATTTCTAGTTTAGGTATATATACACAACTGAACCCTAAGAGGGTTTGTAATATTGACCAGGTATGTATATACACTCTAATAAAAATAAATACTCCTTTTATATTAACTTCAAGTTTTTGTTTGAACCTAAAAATACATAGAATTCTTCCTTAAGGTAGAACAATTAAAACCCATAATTTTTAGTCAAGATTAAACCTCGGTCATAGATATAAATATTTATAAAAAAAGTGTCATTTTCCCTTAGAATATGATTCCAAAATATAAACACAACATATAATTCACTCACCCCTTATAGGGTTTTCTAATATTCTATTTTTCATAGCAAGAGGGGTTCATGAACTATGGCATTTAACAAGGGTTTAAGTTTATATGATGGGTTTTATGGATGACCAAGCCATCCACATGGCCCATAATTTATCCATTAAAATAGTTTCAAAAATAATAATAAACTAAAACCCATAAATATATGACTGCCATAATCATCATAACCAAAATGTGTATCTTAAAGTAAAATTGACTTGGTAACAAGACCTCCAATGCTAATGCTATTGACTCAAAATTTTCTTCCTCTCCAAGCTTAAATCCTTTATCCAATAATTTGTCTACCAACTATCATATGCCATCTAGGGCTTTCCCCTTATCTTCTTATTCTCATTCATCATCCTAGATATTTCCAAAACTTCTCGATCATAATTATGGCTTAGTGTATGCATGTCAAAAATAACTAAATAAAATAAATAGTTTGCCATCATCTTCACATGCAAAATACTTGAAATTCACATGATGTTTTTGTTAATTTCTTATTTACTCAATTTAAAACTAGTTATAAACTTTAATAATCTCAAATTTTCCCAATTAACAAATAAAATAAACATTATATTAGCCCTTTGAAATTTGCACGTCTATTGACTTCACTATTTTCCTAAGAATCAACCTTATAAAATTCATAAAACATTATAATTTCCATGGTATGTCAACTAAACAAAAAGTCCATTATCAAATATTATAACTTAAATCAAATACCATGATGTTAACAATAATAAGGTTACTGTTGACATTACTTTAGTTATGGTTCCTTCAAATACCATCAACTATCCTTTATACCCTATGACAATTTAATCAAACAACAATATTTACCTAATATCATTTAAACAATTTAAAATATCTATATATTCTTTATGTATTGAAACTATTAAAATAAAATAATTAATATCAATGATATTGAAGAATGTCATTAACCTTAATAAATCTATCAAATAATTTATCCATTAACAAAGAACTCGATCTTCTCTAATAATCATAAACACATTTCTTAATAATAATGACTTCACCTAGTCATTTAAACAATATATGTTGATTGTTTAACAATATGGATATTATTATAATCTTCTAATCAATAATAATTACTTTACAATAAATCAAGAAAAGTATTATAATATGCCTAATACCTATAACAATGCATCCAAAATAAACATTGTTTATGAAACATTCAACTATGTCCAATACAATGGTAAGTTACAACAAGATAGGTATAGTTCATTCAATCAACCAAACAATATCATTAATATCTATTAATGTAATAACACATCTATATTAGTTCCATAATATAACTAAATTAACAAGATCAACACATAAGAATTATGATCACAACATACATGCTAATCTACTATGGTGTGTGAGTTTCTAATTTTCTATCTATCATCCCCCAATGCCTCCATATAAACCACCCCTTCTGATGATGCCATCCCTCCATCACACTCTATAGGATACATCTCTCCTACATCCACCACATAATAATGAAGGTATTTATTCCTAAATATAAATATATCCATAAAATACTATTGTACAAACTATAAAACATGGTCATCAAGTAAAAAATAAGAAAGTACAACTAACCCCATACCTAATAAATCATGTAAATTAGTCAACATATAACTACCCCAAAATAAACATATAAAATAAATCTTTATCAAACAATAGTTAATAAAATAATAACCATAATAATCTAGAGATCAAAAGGTTATTAATCTTAAATAGAAATTGGGATGTGAAATCCTTCGCTCATAAATCTAGTCATTATCATAATGATATTTATTCAAACACAAGTTCTAAATTTAAAACATTATTCAGTAGGAAAATAACATAATATGTAGAAGAAATCAAGAAAAAACATATGGAAATAGCCTATAAAACTCATCATAGTCTTTCTAAGTGGCACTATCTTTAGAATATTGGTCCCACTAAACCTTGCACTATGACACATCTCTATTATTCAAATTGAGTTTTTGAGTGTCAATTAGTTTGATTATATCTACCATGACCACCCTGGGATCTAGAACATGTAAAACACACATGTGAAAGATCAACATCATATGTTTTAAAATAAGACACATGGAAGACATTATGAAAAAGAGAGAATTGGTGATAATGAAAGCCTATACATTACAAAATTAACCACTTTCAAAACCTTGACGGGTCCCACATATCTAGGTGAAAGTTTTACTAAATTACCAAACTTAATCAAGCTTTTTTTAGGCTTAAACCATAGAACCACTTTATCACCTACATAAAACTACCTTGTTGTTCTCTTCAAATGAGTATAAATTTTCTATCTATCATTAGCCTTAGCCAACCTCTACCTGATTTTATTAACTTACTCTTCCATTTATAAAAGCATCTTAGGTCTAAACACTACCCTATCCTTTAACATATCCCAGCTAATTCATGTTTTACACCTCCTTTCATATAATACCTCAAATAGAGCCATATTTAATGATAATTGGTATGAGTTACTATAATCAAACTCAAAAAATATGAGCTACTCTTCTCACTTGTATTATTGATCAATGTAATACATAATAAGAAGATCTTCTAAAACCTAGTTAACCCACTCTATCTATCCATCAATTTCCAAGTGATAAGTAGTGTTGAAATTCAACTATGTACCTAGAGTTGAATATAGATTTAACCAAAATATAGAAGTCATCCTTAAATCTAGATTTGAAATGATCTTCTCTATAAATCCATATAAGCGATACACCTCTTTCAATAATCTCTTCACAAGCATAGGTTCATCATCTATCACACTACCTACTATGAAGTGGGCTACCTTAGTTTATCAACTATAACCAAGATCATATCATGTTAGTTTTATGATAATGATGAACCTTGGATAAATTCCATGCTAATCACCTACCACTTTTATTATTATATATCATGTTGATATAATTATCTTTCTAGATGTACATGTTTAGATGTCACATCCTAACATTACAAACAACAAGACACAAAATCCACTACATCTTTCTTGATCCCTTCCCAAAAATAGAGTGGTTGTAACTCAACCATGAAATTGGTTACACCTATTTATCCTAAATAAGGGGTATTATGTATTTCCTTTAGCATAATACTCCTTATATTTTCTCTACTAGTGACTTGCAACTTATCATTGTACCCCAAAAGACCATCATTCTATAACTTGAATATTTTATACTTAGGATATTGAGCATTCTCTAAAAATGCTTTCTTGAGATGATTTTAGAATTCATCTCCTAGAAATAATTTGATTACTTGATATTAGAAATTACTCTTGATATATCCAAAACTATTATGTACCTTTTATGGCATAGAGCATCAATAACTCTATTATCCTTGCCTTTGATATAATTAATATAAAAATAATAACCATATAATAACTCTAACCATTATCTTTGATGAGCATTTACGTTTGGTTTGGTGAAGATGTAATTGAGTCCCAAGTTATTAGTCTTGAGCTCAAAAAAATTTACCAATAGATAATGCCCCCAAAATTACAAGGCATACACAATTTAAATAGGTTTTAAATCATGATGGGTATAATTCACCTCATTGGGCATTAGTTTCCTAGACTCGTAATTTACAATAGAGCCATCTTTCATAAGAACTCCTCCATGTCCATCCCTAAATGCGTCCATGATCATCAAAAATTGACCATTATGATTTGGAACTATTAGCATAGGTGGTAAAGTAAGACTCCTTTTTATCTCTTAAAACGCTACCTCACACTTTTTTGACCAGATAAAATTAGAATTCTTATATTGAAAAGAGGTAATTGGATTATCCATCTTAGACAAAATTGGAATGAATTTCTTGTAATATCTTACTAATCCCATGAAACTCCTTACCTTGTACACATTATTTGGTGTTGTACACTATGTTATGGATCTTATCTTCATTGGATCCACTAAAATTTCATTTATGTAGATAATATGTTCCAAATATTACACTTTCTTATGTAAAATGCACACTTGGACAACTTGACACACAACCTTTGATTTTGTAAATGCTAAGAAACTAGATCCAAATGTTGAAGATGCTCTTACTCATCCTTATAATATATAAGCATGTCATCTAAAAATACAAACACAAAAAAATTTAGATAATGTCTTAACACACTATTCATGAGATTCATAAATGCTACAGGAGTATTTGTCAACCTAAAAGGTAACACTATGAACTCATAGTGTCCATATCAAGTTTTAAAAATTATTTTTGGAATATCCTCATCTCAAATTATCAACTAATGATACCTTCCTCTAAGATCAATCTTAGAAAATAATATTTCCACTTCCATCTAATAAAATAGATCATCAATGTGTGGAAACATATATTTGTTCTTAAGTATCACCTTATTCAACATCATATAATAAATACATAGGTGAAGAGTAGCATACTTCTTCTTTATGAAGACAATTAGTGCACCCCATGGTGACACACTTGGTCAAATGAATCCTTTCAAAAATAACTCTTGAATTTGAGCCTTTAACTTAATTAATTTAGTGGTTGTCATTTTGTATGGTACCTTAAACTATGCTTCTGATCCAAATATGATATCAATCAAGAAATCAAACTCAAGATTGTGTGGAAATCCAAGTAATTCCTATGGAAATAAATCCTAAAAGTTCATTATAAAAATAAATCCTCAATGGATGGTTCCTTAGATTCCTTCATATGATTTATATTACCAATAAATTATTGGCATCCCTTCCTCTAAGCTTTCTTGAGTTGAATTATAAAAATATTCCTAAGCTTCAACTCCATTTTTTCACCCTAAAGTTATGTTTGATTTCATAAATAATGTTGAGACTCAACCTTATTCAAATAGAATTCAACCTTAGCTTTATGCTTCAAAATCCAATTGACTCCTAAGATCACATAATATGAGCCTAATGGTGTATTATAAAGATCCAATACTATAGTTAATTCACACAACTTAATCTTAGCTTTGACTAAACACTTATAAACCTTGATCTTTGACTCATTCCCATACTATATTAATCATTAATTTTCCATAACTCTATCTTTTATAAAAAAAATAATAAGCATTATATGAGAAAAAACATTTTTTAGCTCTTGTGTCAATAAAAATAGAAAGTGGATGATCAAATAAAATACCTGATAGTTCTATGGGTCAAGATTGATACTCAACCTGATGATCGTCAACATCTACATGAATATGTTACTAAAATGTACCCTATTGAGAATTGGAACCCTTGTTATTTAACTTGTCATGAGTACACTCTTGAGCATAATGGTCACCTCCATAAATGAAGAACATCCAGTTAGTCCTTTCCTATTAGACTATTAGTTTCTATTGAAATCATTAATATGTTTTTTATTCCCTAAATCATGGTTGAACTTAGTGTTTTGATTCTTGAATTGACTATTAGAGTCTCCACACCTATACTTCCTGTTCTTCTTTTTAAAATTTTCTTTATAAATTACAAACTTATTAACACATATGTCTGACTTAGGAAAGAGATTTTAGTTTATGTTCCTACTTCACTACCTTCCCAAAGACCTAATCCATGGTAGATGGCCCATGCACATATACTTCACAACCAATTCGGGGTTTTAATCCCATGATGAATTTATTGATATTTAACCTCTCATCTACCTAATATTGAGGTAAATACTTAAGAACCTTGGTGAATTGATCCTAGTATTCATTCATCAGTTGGTCTCCTTGCTTAAGATTCTAAAAATATGTAAGATTATGATCTAAATATATCTATGGAATCCATCATGACCTAAATAGTGTCATAAATTATTCCCAAGTAAAGGTGGTAGAGTTGAGGTTCATCTTAAGATTATTTCTTGCCCACCAAGTTATTTATTCACTATCAAGATCATATCCTCCCTGGAATACTTTGGTGAATTCATAGTAATTTTAAATCTTGAAATATTTTCTCTCTATTAGCCACACTTCAGCTCCATCTCCTAATATAGTCTCAACAAACTTGGGTGTATTTACCTTTTTCATTTCACAAACTAAATATGTAGCAACTTGAGCTCTTACATGTTGTGGAATTTCCTTGTGCCTTTATTCTTGAGGATGTTCCTACTCAACATGATGCTCTACAAGTTCTTCTTGAGAATTATCCTCTAAATGGCCATGAACTTCCTATTCTAGGGCAATGATTTAGTCCCTAGTCTCTTACATGGTTATGAGGATTTGATCCAACTTTGTAGCTTTCTTAATGGAAAATTGATTTAGATTAACATGTGGATTGTTATTCTAAGTACCCTCACTTCCTGGTCTATCATGAACCGTTATTATTCCTGGTTTATACGAGAATAAGTTTGAAATAGTAGACACATTAAGTTTTGTATTTTGATCATTAGCTCTGATATGAAAATGTAACAAACCCACTGTGTTTTACTAGAATATATATATTTTTAATTAATTAGACATATTCATCCAAAAAATTTCACCATGAGAAACCTAACTAAGTGATCTTTAACTAAATGTGTTATTTTAGTTAACCCCACAAGTTTTATAGATAATCCATTAAGCTAATTATCACCATGATAATGATATAACAAAAACATGAATAATGTTGAATAAATAATAAAAAATACATTTATTTAATTAAACTAATAGTATAATTTTAGTCATGCCTAATATAACATTACAACCACTATTGTATATTTACAAATGAATAAATAGTACAGTTTCATCAATAATAATGTCTCAATAATAATAATAATAATAATAATAATAATAATAATAATAATACCATGATACAAACTCCATGGAGCATGAGTCTCCATGAACTCAATTATCTATCTATAATCTCAAGTGTAGTATATAGTGTAGTACTAGTGTGGGAAGGTAGAATATCATTTGAGTGATTGTCCACATCAACCACTGACCATCGATCACCCACACTATCTCCAAAAAAGAAATGGTTGTCCCTTCATGGATGCATAGATAATGATAGTGTGGGAATCAAGACTGATAAACAAGAACCTATGTGTTATAAAATAAATAATACATGATGTATACCATAAATAAATGCATTATAATATGATAGTGTGAAAACATGTAAACTATATCAAACACATGAAATGACAATGTTTAAATATAAACATTACTTTGGCCGAAAAATTTCAAATAATTAATGATCTCTAAGATCAATCAATTTCATACACACCACTCAATCATATTACACCTCATCTTGTATTGAATCCATCACACTCCTTATGTAGTGTCATAAATGTGATATTTGGTTAATTATGTAATAATATAAAAACCAAATAGGTTCAATTGAAATATTTCCTATTAGCAAATACAAAACATACAAAATATAAAAATATCAAATACATACATTTAATCCATCAAATGTAATGCAATGAATCTAAAAACTATCTAATTTATTAGATAATAATAAACAAAATCATATACATTCCTCAATATAAACATACCAATTGGGTAAGAATCATATCTAGTTAACAAGTTACTCAATATCAATTTGTAACTCAAAATATTATTTCATCCATGTAACATAAAATTAAACACAACTTATATTTTTTTCCATATTTCAAAAATATAATAAGAAGATAGTGATATAACAACTTAATATGATATGTATTTAAACATTTTAAAAACTTTATTTTAATGCTTCAACTAAACATTAAATACATAATAAATCAATTATAATACACTGCTAGATAATTACTAGTCACATACATTAAACAACTTGTATACATCTATATATGATATACCATTTCAGTTTCCTAACTGATTGGCTATTAACATTTACATACCATATATTTATGTATATAATCAAAACAAATAGTTTTATAAACAATAACTTAACCAATAAATTGTTGAAGAAAACATAAGGTATACTCTAAGAAGACTATAATTGTCCCTAAGCTTAGAGTATCATTTATACAAAAGTATACACTCAACTATAATGTTTCATTACATATCTTCACAGCCCCAATCCATTCCCAATTTATTCTTGTGACTAAATATACACAAAATTTTAATGGTTATCAATTCTAACTCATCCAAAATAATCTTAACCATTTAAATTATTTTGTAGGACATGAAGAAATCATCCCATAGACCTATTTGAACATTCTATATATATATAGAATGTTCAAATATTATTTACTCAAATGCCTGTCTAAAGGTTGATTTATATATGTATAGAAAATATTAATCAACATACAACTTTGTATATCCTCTACTAACTATCTTTTACAGTTCTAAACACTTTAAGGCCATATCTATCTTATGCATATACATATATACATATATATATATATATATATATATGTATGTATGTATGTATGTATGTATGTATATATATATAGATATATATATATGTATGTATATATATATACATATATATATATGTATGTATATATATATACATATATATATATATATATATATATATGTATGTATATATATACATATATATGTATATGTATATATATATGTATATGTATATATATGTATACATATATATGTATATATATATATACATACATATATATATATATACATACATACATACATATATATATATATATATATACATATATATATATATATATATATATATGCATAAGATAGATATGGCATTAAAGTGTTTAGAACTATAAAAGATAGTTAGTAGAGGATATACAAAGTTGTATGTTGATTAATATTTTCTATACATATATAAATCAACCTTTTAGACATAGGCATTTGAGTAAATGATATTTGAACATTCTATATATATATATATATATAGAATGTTCAAATATCATTTACTCAAATGCCTATGTCTAAAAGGTTGATTTATATATGTATAGAAAATATTAATCAACATACAACTTTGTATATCCTCTACTAACTATCTTTTACAATTCTGAAAACTTTAAGGCCATATATATATATATATATATATATATATATATATATATATATATATATATATATATATATATATATATATATATATATATATATATATATATATATATAACAAATGACAATATTTAATTTAAAGCCTCTAGTACATAGTCTATATTGATTTCATTCAAGACTCAATTATTTATATAATAAATATATAGTTAAATACAAATCTTAATGTTTTTCATGAGACTTAAAAATGCCTTATAAAACATATGAATTTAATTTGAATACAAAACCAGCTATATATACTTCCACCAAACTATATTTTCACTAATATCTATTGGTAATTTGGCTTATGAAGGCCAAATATGAATCCATACAATTCAAAACTTTTCCTAATATTGTCATAAGACAATTTAAAGTGGTCTACAACATGTATTCTAGCCTAAAAGTGAGAGTTTTGGTCTTTAAATGTTAAAATATGGTAATAAAAGACAACTAAATTAGTCAAAGTGCCTTTCCAAACACTCATGTATGTGATTTTATATTATTCACAAAGTTTCATATTTGTAAATAGTCACTTAAGGCAAGTTCAAGTGTGAAAAAGGTCTTTTTAGGGCTCTCATGTGCCATTTTTAACCATTTAAACGTGTAAAAGAATAAAAAAAACTTGTCTCAACATGTGATTTAACTTATGGATCTTTTCTCATGTTCTAATTTTGGCAATGTAAGCTTAAATTAAGAATAAATATCAAAGAAAGAGCCATTTCATGCATAGTTTCAAGAAAAGCACAATTTTATTCCATATGGTGGAGCTTAGGAAAAGGAAGAATAGGGAATAATAAGGATTATCAAATAAATTCATGGTAATAAGATGCTAAATAGGCTCAAAATTGGTCTCTTTCCTTCACCTTGCTAGTTTACACACAAGGAGAGCCCTTCAAGTTTGCAGTTGGTACAGTCAGGAGAGAGAAAATTTAGGTCTCTAATTTTTTCCATAGAAAGTAGACTTATAGAACTTCCTACTAGATTAATTGTTTATTAAATTTTTCATCTCTCCTTCATGAATCATCCATTTTAAGCTAAGGCATACATCAACAGTCTTGCATCCAGAAGTTAGTCAATTATTTGCAAGTTCTCCTCATCAAGGCATCATATCAATAAAATTCAAGTTTTCAAGTATTATAAATGACATAACTCACCCTTTCATGATATACATCAGTCCTTTTCCACATGTGTGAGAACAAAATTGAGTTCAAGAAGAAAAGAGAGTGAATTATGTCATTTAACATGCTTTAAAGGAGAATTATATAGTTTATGAGAGAGAAAGGGTTTCAATATTCTTGGTTTCTTCTTGGCAGGTATATCTTTCATGTTTTCATATGTTCCTAAAGCAATATTTCATAGGATATTCTTCAAAAAAATTCATATCAAATTCATCATGGTGTTTTTAGGCATCTCTAAAGAGTCATTGTTTAGCAATGTTTAAGGAAAATTAGCATGTTTTAAGGTTTTTTGCAGACTCTTATGCTTGATTTTCACCCTCTTATGCACCTTCAAATTACTATAAGTTTGTATTATTTGAATAGGATATTTCCATGCTTGAATAGGACTCTTAATTTGGTCTTGGCATACTCCTATGATCTCTTATCACCCCATTTTTTTTCATCTCCATCTCCACTATCATATATAACCATTTCTCATTGTGTTCAAGTTTCTTTCTCCCTTCCATTCATGTTTTCCATCATATTTTGCCATCACATCACATTTCATTCATCTTCATTACATTAATCTACTATCATAGAGAGTCAAGGACTGATTAGAGACCATCATAAGTATGAAGATGAAAATAGGTAGACTTGAGACCACTACTAAATAGTAAAAAATGATCACTTACATCCAATAATGAAATAAATTCAAGGTGTTACAAGATATTGAAATATTCAAGGGCTAAAATGCATATTAAATTTCATGATGAAAGTTCAATCATCACATCAAAATGGCTTGGATGGTAAGATGGGTTCACTACAATGTTCTATCACCTCCCCATAGTCAAATTCAAACCCTATCCATACAATATGACTTCATACAGTCATTAAAAGTATATTACATAATCATTATGAAAGATAGATTATGGAATCAATGGAATCAAAGGCTCAAGTGTCTTATAAAAACCTACATGCTTGTACTTAAGTGTAACTTATAGTACGTAAAGTCTTATGAAGTTCTTAAGGCCTATCAAGGAGAAAAAGAGACTAATTAAACCATCAAATGCATGACTAGTATGAGACAACATAGGTTTAAGGATGACTAGTGTAACTGACAGTAAGTAAAGTATTTATCAAGGTATAATATAGGTTCAAGATTTTAAATAAGTTTAAAACATAGGAAACATAGTAACCTACAATTATAAGGTTTGTTGTAAAGATAATGAACGATGCTTAATAAATTTTTTAAGGATATTTGATATTCAATTGGTTATTGAGACTATGAATAAGAATCATGATAGGTGAAGGACTTTTTAATCTCTTGTTACCTATTATCAATCCCTAAAATCACTCAAATTCAAATACAGTCTATACAAGGACATCATTGAAACATAGTCATGAGGTTATCATAAATAATGATGGTAAGACGGAAAATGAAAGCATGGTCCATAATGAGCTTCTTGTTCATACACATTTATTAAATCAATAATGATGATGTGAGGACAAGGTAGTACGTCTGAGTGTCTAAATTGAGCTATAGTCAAGATGACCTCAAACACCCACCTATAATAGGATTGAGGGTATCTTGAGAATATAAGATTGAGTCACAAGGTTAGAATAGTGAAGGTGGACTTGTTTTGGTATGAATTTATTTAAATCCATGTTTTAAGGTCTCCTTTATGTTCAAGAATAACATAACATAAAGATAGTTTGAAATATCTATATAGTCATACTCATAGAAAAGTAACCTACAATAGTCTTTCATGGACATGCAGCCAAGAACCAAGGAGTGGGTAGAGAACTAAGTTTAGAACTTTGAGAGAGAGTTTGAGATTAAAGATAGTTTGGAAACCTATAGATACTATTTTTTAAATAATGAAAACATAATAACTCCACCTTTGAATTTCTTTGGGTTTGAGTCTTGTACTCAATCCATACAAACATGGAAAAGTCAAGACATAGTAATGTTTAAGAGAGAGAAAGAGGTTTGTTTTTAAGGATGGAGTATTAGATATGAAGGATTATAGTGTATATGGTTATGAATATAAAATAATAATAAACTAAGGGATTACAAACACTAAAAGACTCATTCTTTCACCTTGGAAACCAACACCTACAGTCACATAAGAAGGCATGGCTTTTTATAAAAAAGAGGAATGTTCAAGCATAGCAGTCCATGATGTAGCCTTGTTGTTATAGTGGATGTTTCTTAAGGAAAAGTGATGGTGAAATGATTTCAGAAAGTGAAGGATTAATCTCAAACTAGGACTTGGTCAAGGTTAAACAAAAATTACACCTATAACCATACAAACGGGAAGATCCTCCCTCACAGTCACCTATTAGCAAGGTGCAAACTCAAAGATTATTTCAATCTATTAAAATGACATATGAGGTGACTTAATAATATTAAAGTGATCAATGGAAATTATATAAACATTGTTCAATATCTAAGCACTACCAACTCAACAAGGAAGGTACTACAATAGGCTTATATAGAAGGAGACAATGTGTGAGGCTTAAAATAGTCCTTGAAGAGTAAACACACCAAAGGAGGGGGTGAAAGGAAGTATAAAACAAATATAAATTTATAATACTCAAAGGTACTATTTGAAGGTTAATTTTGACCTTAAAACACTTACATTTCCCATAAAATTCAACTACAAGGTTTTAACAATTATGTCAATGAGTGTACTTGAGTAGATAAGGTCTAAGATAGGCTATATAAGATAAATTTGAAAGTTAATCAATGAAGGATTAAAATAATAAAATAGAGGTGTCATGTAATTTTCAATAAATAATCATCATTATTAGGTATAAATCAAGGTAGAAAAGAAGAAAACTCAGTCTCAAAATTAGACCAAGCAAGCACCTCAATCTAACTTTCATAAAAATTCATCCATAGGCCAAAATATGCATGATCTAGCCTTGAAAATTGGTGGAGATACTAATATTGAGTTATTATAACTATATATTGTCTGATATATGTCACTTTACAAGTGGAATTCCCCACTATTTTTACAGAGTCAACTACATGTCTATTCACAGTCAAATAGGAGGAGGTAGGCTTCTTAAGCTATTTTAAGGTGTTTTGAGAGTGTTTTAAGAGATCAAGTATATTTTGGAAGATAAAATGAGAGTGAGAGTGTTATATAAAAACTATATATAGGTGATAATATTATTTTATCAAAGTAATCTCATCAAAACTCCATATAAACACACATGTCGAGAATCATCCCCATAGGGAATCTTAAGAGGCTTTAAAGCAAAATGAGGTTGGTCAAAAAATGAAGCCACAAAAGGTGAAATTGGATGGATAAAAATTATTTTTTAATCTCCATATCATCCTAAATTTCATAAATAACTCCAAACTCAAATTTGGCCAAATGAGGCCTAAAAGCTTATTTTACGCCTATATAGCCTACAACACTATGAAAGCACTTGTAGCCCTACAAAGAAAAATGGAATAATAGGATGGTATTATGATATTTATAAAGTTACATGAATATTATTTAAATTAATTATAATGAGGATAAAATATACTTTTTGTCCATAAGAAAAAATTCAAACTCTACAGTTAAGACACCCATTCAAACCAACTATTGAAGTGCTCGTATCATTTACCATGTGAAAAGTTTAAAAAAATAATATTAAAATGTTATGAGGACCCATATTAAATTATAATTAATTAACAATTTAGGATATTTTAGGGGATGTGATTTATGAACAATTTCTAGGAATATAAGCATGTCTAAAATGCATGGAAAATCGTATAGGCAAACTTCTTTACATAGGTATCTTTTCATACATTTTACATGGGAACCCAATATTATTAGGGAATTTGAGGGGATATGTAAAATAAATATTAATGGTAATAATTTTTGGTTTTAAGGTTTGTACTTTATGGACCATCATTAAGAAGGTTTGCCTCTAAAACCCTTATTATGACTAATTTTGAGAAAATTCAATTTTATTGAAATAAAAACCTCATGAATAAACCTAAATCATTTTAAAATGAATAAAAATTATGGAGGGCCCCATCAATGGTACTTTTTTGTATGGAATTTTTTGGATCATGGCAAAAAATAGAGTTTTTGAAGAAAAGGTACTGAAAGGAGAGGTATAAGGAAGTTTAACTGATTCCAATCAATGGAGGGTGAATCTTGATACTTTTTATTCTTCCCAAAATCATCAAAGGATAAAAAATATTCCTATAATTTTCCTTATAAACTCATCTATAATAACCACTTTGTACAAAACTCAAGCAGATTGACCAAGTCAACTAGTTTGATTGAGTTATAGGTGTTTCTTCATCAAAAGGAGATATTTCATGATATGAGGGCTTGTTTCAACTTTAATATCACCATGTTTATAGGTATTCAAATTTTTATATAGGTTTTAAATATCCATCAAGTGAAAGAAGTAGGCTACTAGGTCTATTTGGCTTAATAGCCCTATTTGAGCAATCAAGTAAAGAGGAAATTGGTGTTGAATAGATAAAAAATGAGTTAATGAGTAGTTAACACAATTAATTAATATTATTTATTTGTAATTAAGATGATCTATCTAGTAATCAAGTGAATATTCCATGTATAATTATATCTTGAGTGACAATTCATGCGAAGAAGGGCTTAAGAAGTAGTTAACTAGTCTTAAGTGCCAATCAGTGGCATGTTCCATGGTATTCATGCCAGAGTTATCATTCACTTAACTTGAACTCAATACAAGTAGATTTTTTTTTTCCAAATTATGGCATATAAAGCATGAAAATGGGTTTGAATAAGCCAAATGGGCCCACCACCTCATTCCAATGCAAGGGATCTCATTCAAAGCTTATACAAGCATCAAGCATAAAGAGTGTGATGAAAGAATATTATTATAATATTTTAACTCAAATTTTATTTTAAAAGATGTTGATTTGACCTTATATTCTCTATTCTATGCCAAACTCTTAGCTTTCTCTCTTCTCTTTTTCTATATATTCAAGTTTTCAAGCCTATTTGTAGGATCCCTCTCTTGGGCATGATTAAACTCTACCAAGATTGAGATTTTTAACCTTTTAATATGAATATTTTAATATTCCTATATGATTTTATAATGTGTTATAATAGTTTTATTGGAACATGTTGTATTTTAATTAGCACATGTGGTATTTTCTTCCTTGTCAGGTCCTAATCTCACCTAGTTACTAGTATGACATCTTATGTAGGTCACATACAATGTTTGATGTTGAATGACCAAGATAATTATGGGATATATTTACTATTTAGTGCCTTGAGTTAGGCATATTCCATCATTCCCCTCATGCTTTGGTCACTTGATGAAACCTCTATGAGTAATATTATTGCATATGAGTGTTTTGGAGTTGTAGATTCAATAATTACATTGTCTTATCATTGTTTTATGAGTTAAAATAGAGTGGATGAACCAAAAATATAGGTGTATCACCATCAATGGAATAGTATTCACCTTTTAGTTTCCTTCTAGCCCTTTTCATCCCAAAAAATGTAGGTTTTAGTAAGCACAGCGTAAGTGATACATCAAAGGACCTAGCCTCATAAATTCTAGAGGCTTGGTCTGAGTATAGGTGTCCCACACCTTAGATCATTCCAATGTTAGCCCAGGTGTGAAGGAGGTCCTAAGTAATCAACTTTTAGTAGGGTTCTATCTAAGTTGATAATTTTTTTAAAATGCCTAATGGAATATAGATATAGCCATTTGAGTACACATTTGTAGCATATTGGTCTTCAAAAAAAAATTTAAGTAATCATATGGTCCTTATCTTAGAGGTAAAATGAATTTTTTGTTCATAATTCAGTTGTTTTTCATGTGTTTTCTAGTCTATGGTGGCCTATAGACAAGAATTATATCATTCACCTCCTTATCTACAATTTTAGTATGATCTTCATCACCCCTATCAACCCTACCATGATCCATATCATTATTATGATGAGCCTCATGAACCTTGTTATCTTCATGATCAACCCAATCAAGTCCCAAGGCAATCCATTTCTAGGTACAAACAAATCCTAATTGGATATGAGAAAAAATTGATAATTATATAAACTCAAAAGGGATATGGATAGGAGGTCCCTAAGCATTAGATTGAGAGCATGAGATCTCATTTAGATCAATATAAATATGTATGTTCATCCTTTATAAGAAAATTCCACTCAATTTTTAATGTTGATATCCTTGACATAGGTGGTCTAATTGTAATCTTTGAAGAGAGCTTGGTTTTTCATGGGAAACATCAATTTACCATTGAGCTATGATTTTATCTTCATGAACATCGAAAAAATGTATATCACATCCCTCAAGATTTCATTCAAGCCTTACCTAGATTTCCTACTTGGAAGTCTATCCAATATATCTATTAGAAGAAGGAAAAAACACGTTTTGAGGAGGCTATTTTTCATGTTTCTCAATAGATCATACATGAACCTTCATCCTCTAATAAAAAGGGAAAGATATATAGTGATTTAATTCATGAATTTGAGGCTCATATAGCTATGTAAGTTGAGATTACAAATAAACATCTTTAGTATTCAATGGTAGCTATAAAGGTAACACAATTTCAGATAGTTCCAATTCCTTCATTCACATCCATGGCTATAATAAGTGAAAAGGAATGAGTTTTTAAACCCAAGTTCATGACTTGGAAATAAACAAAATAGTTTAAGGATAAATAAGAAAATTAAATCATAAGTCAAGATGGTGAATTCAATAGCAAGAAGGTAGTCATTCAGTCTCCAATCCCTTCTCCCCAAAAGCCCAAGGTCTTTCCTTCATAGAAATCTATTCAAGAAACATCGTAACAGAGAGACAAGGAGAAGGTGATTCATGGTAAGAAACCTCATGAGTAGAATCAATAATTCATGGTATCACCTTTGGACCTTTCTCATATTTTTGACCATTCTCAAAGGTTTACCATGTCAATTCTTAAGAAGGAGCCTCTCTTTTGTGAAGTGAATGAATAAGTTTAGGTTGAATTTATGGATGATGAGAAAGACATTTCCAAAAAAAATAATGAGGACATCATCATTGAGATACATTAAAGTAAGGATAAGCATGATTTAGTATTTTATAATGCCAAATAGTATGAGTTTCAAGATGAACTTCAGATGCAAGATAACACATAAGAAGAAAAAGTTTCGATTGAGTATCAATAGGTTGTTTATCAAGAGCTTCTTAATCACATAGTATTTTTTCCTCATCAATATGTTTCTTAGGAACTTTTAGTAGTTGATAAGTATAGATTAAAAACAAATATTTCTATATAAGGAAGCCATGAAGAGCACTAACATAGATCCATTTTTGAGATGGAGAACCTTCCTAAAATATATGATCATTGGTAGTAATTATACCATGAGTTCTTGACTGAGACTAAAGAGCTTAATATGGCATATATATATATATATATATATATATATATATATATATGATTATGATGATGATGATGATGATGATGATGATGATGATGAGATAGGATAATAGTTTGGAGATTCATATGATATTTCCACCAATTTTGTGGATCTTCAAGAAGGAAATGCTATTTTGGAAACACCAAGGCAAAATGAGCTAGAGCTTGATTGGATAGATGAGATGTCATTCTCTATTGAAGATGAGGATGAAACAAGTGAAGTAGATCAAGAACATTCATATGATTTCATCAAAATGTTGGAAATATGTTATCAACATGATTCAAATGGTAAGAATACTAATTTTATCCATGTCTTTTCAAGTGTTCATTAAGAAATGGCCTTTTGGGATGATTTTAGGGTTTTTATTTCAAACTTTGATAGTCCATCTCCACTCTACGATGATCTTGAAGACTATCTTGTAAAGAATATTAATGAAATAGCTCATCCAAAGTATTATAGGGATATTCAAGAATATATTAAAGACATGTTATAGCCATGATTATAAGGATTTTAAGATCTTAACAAATCACTACCTCGAATAGAGCATAATGAGACATTAATCATAGTATATCAACTGAGTTGCTAATACAATCATTGAATGAGAATGTGATAAATCATCATCAGCCCATGAATGAGGAAGAATTAGAATTATTATTTGAAAGTAGAATAATATGTGATGATGATGATTGGGTTTTGGATCCATATCTACAATCTATGCACCTAAGATTGGCATTAGAAGGCCTAATTACTTCTCTAAGTAACCATGAACATGCAAATACTCCCATGTAAAAAAAGAGAGATATCAAAAGTAAATAATCATTCTTCAAGGTTATATGGTGGATAAAATATCTTTCCATTTAACCCTGGAGGAAATATTTTCACTTTAGGTTAGTTATTTTAGGCTTTTCTTGTTTCAATAAGTGAATAACATAAGCAATAGTTTATTTACCTTTTATTGTGTTGTCTTATTTTCCTATTTCCTTAGTTTAGTTGTCCTTACTTCTTAGTTTTGTTGTTATTTCCTTTTAGTCTTGTTGTTTTTATATTCAAAAGAGGTGTTACAAATTCTAAAGTCTATTTTACGTTAAAAATAGTCATCAACTCATGTTGTTATGTTTTAGATTGTCATTATTATGTCCAATCTAGTAGGTTATTTTGACTAAAAAGATGGTCAATTCCTATGAGTCACTCAAAATTTTTGTAATTTGTCTTTTTAAGGCAAAATACCAAACCATATAATTCAAAACTTCACTTGGTACTATCAAAAGTCTATTCAATGTGATCTAAACTATGTATTTCAGCCTAAAAGAGAGAGTTTGGGTCTTTAAATGATAAAATATGGTAATAAAATATAATTAAATTAGTCAAAGTGACTTTTAAAAACATTTATGTATGTGAATTTATATTATTCATAAAGTTTCATATTTGTAAAAGGTCACTTAAGGCATATTCAAGTGTGAAAAGGGTCTTTTCGGAGCCCCCACGTGCCAATTTTTGCCATTTAAAGCTTTAAAAGAATTAAAAAAATTATATCAACATGTTATTTGACTCGTGGATCTTCTCTCATGTTCTAATTTTGGTGGTGAAATCTTTAGTTAGGATTAAAAATCAAATAAAGAGCCATTTCATGCATATTTTCAAGTAAAGTATAGTTTTATACAACCATTCCATATGGTGGAGCTAATGAACAAGAAGAATAGGGCATAATAGGGATTCCAAAATAATTTCATTATAATAGGATATGAAAAAAATCTCAAACCCAATCTCTTTCCTTTACCTTTCTAATTTTCACACAAGGAGAGCCTTTTAGGTTTATAGTTGGTATAATCAGGAGAGAGAAAATTTAGGTTTGAATTTTTTTTGTAGAGAAATTAGACTCAAAGATATTCCTACTAGAGTAAGTGGTTATCAAATTTTTCATCTCTCCATCAATCATCGATTTGAAGTCAAGGCATACATCAACAATCTTACATCTAGGAAGGCAATCAGTTTTGTATAATTTTTCCTCATCGAGGCATCACATTAAGAAAATTAAAGTTTTTGGGCCTTTTTAGGGACATAACTCACCATCATGGTATCCATTAGTCCTTTTATACATGTGTGAGGAATAAATTGATCTCAAGAAGGCAAGAGAGTGAAATTCTTTAATTTAACATGCTTCTAAGTAGAATTATATAGTTTATGAGAGAGAAAGGGTTTCAAAATTCTTGGTTTCTTACGGGAAAGGATCTACTTCATGTTTTTATATTTTACTCAAGAAATATTTCTCAAGAGATGATTCAAAAAGACTCATATCAAATCCATCATGGTGTTCT
This sequence comes from Torreya grandis, assembly GCA_037957365.1. Taxonomy (NCBI): domain Eukaryota; kingdom Viridiplantae; phylum Streptophyta; class Pinopsida; order Cupressales; family Taxaceae; genus Torreya; species Torreya grandis. Next base: position 280,489 of record JARHVA010009675.1, read on the forward strand.
TAGGCATCTCCATAAATACACTATATAGAAATTTTTAAGGAAAATTTGCATATTCTAAGGTTTTTTGTAGAATCTTATGTTTCATTTTAACCCTCTTATGCTTCTTAAACTTCCTCAAAGTTTGTATGGTTTTAGGATAATACACCCATGCTCTCATAGGAATATCAATTTGGTCTTGGCATACTCCTATTATGTCTTCTCACCCAATTTTTGGATCATCTCCATCCTCATTATCAAACACATATATTTCTCATTGTGTTTAGGTTTATTTTTCCCTTCCATTCATGTTTTCCATCATACTTTTCCATCACAACACCTTTAATTCATATCCATTCCATTAATATCTTATCATAGGGAGTCAAGGACTGATTAGAGACCATCATAAGTATGAATATGAAAATAGGTAGACTTAAGACCACAACTAAATAGTATAAAAATATCACTTATAGCCAATAATGAAATATAGTCAAGGTGTTCCAAGAGAATGTGATATTCAATGGAAAATTCTCATAGTCAAGTTCATGAGGAAATTTCAATCATCACATAAAAATTTATTGGAAGGGAATATAGGTTCACTAAGATGTTTTATGACCTCCCCAAGGTCAAATTCAAACCATGTCCATACAAGATGACCTCATATAGTCATTACAGGTATAATACATAATCATTATGAAAGACATATTATGACATCAATGTATGAGTATTAGTTGGAAATAATGAAGGTTTAAATAGTTATTAATCAATATTATTGTTTAAATAATAGATCATCAAGAAGGAGTCAACCTTCAAAGGCTCAAGTGTCTTTTGAAAACCTATAGGCCTATACTGAAGTGGAAATTACAGTATGTAAAGTCTTATCAAGTTATTAAGGCCTATTAAGGAGGAAAAGAGACTAATTGAACCATAAAATGTATGAATAGTATGAGACAACATAGGTTCAAGGATGACCCTAAGTAGTTTTCTCAATGTATAACATAGGTTCAAGGTTTAAAATAAGCTTAAAACATATGAAACACTATAACCTACAACCATAAGGTATGGTGTCAAGATAGTGAACCATGTTTAAAAAAGTTTTTAAGGAGATTTGATCTTTATATTGGTTATTTATAATTGAATAATCATGATATATGAAGGACCTTTGAATATTATTTTACCTATTATCAAGCTCTCAAATCCCCCAAATTTAGCTATGGTCCATATAAAGACATCATGAAACACAGTCATGAGGTTCTCATAAAGAATGATGGTAATATGGGTAATGAAATCATGGTCAATAAGAAGATTTATGTTCATAGAGAGATATTAAATAAATAATGATGATACAAGGAAAAAATAGTAGGTTTGAATGTCTAAATTGTGCTACAATCAAGATGATCTCAAACACCCACATACAATAGGATTGAGGGTCTCTTAGGAGCTTAAGATTGAGTCACCAGGTTAGAATAGTTAAGGTGGAATTTTTTTGGTATGAATTTATTTGAATCCATATTTTAAGGTCAATTTTATGTTTGGTAATAACATAACATAAATATTGTTCGAAATATCTACACATTCATAATCATATAAAATTAACCTATAATAGTCTTTCAGGGACACAGTTAAAAATGAAGGAATAGATAGAGAACTAAGTTTAGACC